>JAVJIF010001905.1:97500-416437 GCA_038442645.1 Agave tequilana
GGCTTGCACGTGGTGTTCGTGGATATCCCGGATATTACTCGATATTTCGTTCCGGTGCTCGGCGAGTACATTTCTTACTTTATTACCATCATTTCATGTTTAATAATTATTATCTGGCTTTCAATATATGATGCCTCTTTATGCAAGTTAGTATATGTTATATATAAATGATTATCATGCTTTATAAATAGCTTTCGGCCATTATTATACTTTGTCGAACCGGTTTTATACTGGGTATGTCTAGATCTGCTCCCGCTTTACTCAGCTCCGCATAGCTAAATTATAGACTAAATTATCATTGTTATAAAATGGTTGTGTAAAGTTTGAAATATTTATACCGTTCTCCTGTACCTTGTTATATGACCGGTTGATACCTGATATTTGTTGTTGTGACTCTCACCGACATATTAGTTACCTGACCCTAACATGTATACACCTGATACTTGCCATGCCATGCTTAACACTTGATATCTGACACTGTTACTTGCTATGCTTATCACTTGATATCTGACACCGGTACTCGCCATGCTTATCACTTGATATTGATACCGGTACTTGCCATGCTTATCACTTGATATTGATACTGATACTTGTCATGCTATACTTATTACTTGCTATCTGACATCGGTACCTGCCATGCTATACTTATTATTTGATATCTGATACCGGTACTTGCCATGCTATTCTTATTACTTGATATCTGATACCTGTACTTGTCATGCTATGCTTATTACTTGATATCTGATTACTGGTACTTGCCATGCTATACTTATTACTTGATGTCTGATACCGAAACTTGCCATGCTATTCTTATTATTTGATATCTAATTACCGGTACTTGCCATGCTATACTTATTACTTGATATCTGACACCGGTACTTTCCATGCTATACTTATCGCATAATACCTGACACCTGATATTGTGGCACCTGTATTATAATGCATATTTATGACTATTACTTTTACGGGGGACTTGGCATGATTATTATACTGTTACCAGATATTTGGTACTCCTGTACTCCTGAATTCCTGAACTCTTGTACTCCTCTATTCCTGAACCCCTGAAAAAGGGTGACTCCTGATATCATACTCCTGATATTATACTCCTGTTAATTCCCGTAGTTGGATAATCATGGTTATACTATATACACTTGTGAATATTATCTTTGGGCAATTCATATTTGTATAATAAAAATACTCAACTTATACCGTGGTGAGGGAAACTGATGGAAACCGGTATGATGTCATATTTATAATGGTGATATTTCTGAAGTGTCGTGTGGGGGTACATAATGATAACTCCCCGGAAGCAGCAGCCTGAATCTGAATTGTCGTGTGGGGCGCGTAATGATAAGTCCCCGGAAGTAGTAGCTTGTACTCCTGAGCTAGTCCCGAGTAGAGACGGGACCCATATAAATATGAGCCATCAGATTTATCAGTTTCCAAATAATAACTCGTCTTATTCATAAGTGCATGTATGTGTGCCGGCAGTACATACAAAAGCATACGAATCGGATGAATAACATAAAACAACCAAACAGTAATAATGTTAGGAACGTGAGATATTTGGTCTCTCCTTTGTTCGAGTCCGGGTACTCACATATCAGACCTGGGTAAGTTCTACAAAGTGCGAAATATAGTATGGACTATCGCTGATGTGAGGCGCTGGAAGGAAGGCGATTGAAATATCAAACGGTACTGATTATTATTATTGGATAAATTAATTTGCACCACTTTTATATTCCAGTTATAGTATTATACCCTGAGTTGACACCTTACTTTATGACACATGATGATTACCCCGGATACACTATAGTTCTGTTACCCTTAGGGCAACTCAAGTTGTATAAACTCAGACGGTGGCGACATGAGGCATGTGGTATATAGATGAGGGTTTCCTTGTTTGGATTATCCCCTTGACGTATCTGTCCCGTGAATCCATAATCTGAGCTTGTACAACTAGTTTTGTCCATACTTATATTTATCGCATATTTATATGTACCTATGCTCTTCATGCTGCCTTCCATGCATGTTTCAGTTTCAGGTTCATCGATATATATGACTTACTGTTGTTCCTTTAATTTCCCTTATGTTATTTGTTATTACTTATACCTGCATACTTGGACCACATCACTTGATCATGTACACGTGTACCTGTATGCACGCCATTTGGCTTTATTATATGTACTTGCAGGGTTACATCTGATAACCCTAGATTCTCATGTCCAGATTCTAAAGACCGGACCTTGGTGGCCTTACTGTAGCTGATCAGAGTACGCAGCGGATCCTTCCGTGACGATCAGAGTACAACAGATGCTTGGACCATCGCCACAGCTCTTCCTCCCAGTTCTTCTCCTGTTTGGTTCTCGAGACCCCTCTTGCTGCTCGTGAGCACCTCTTAGCTTTTATATATCTCTTCATATGATGTACTTTTGCTTTTTCTGGTGATGTAATATTCCTATAATATAGTATCACTCTCTGTGATAACCATGTACTTGTACTTTTTTGTTGGAATGTATATTACCACCATACTTCTGCACTCTGATTCTTACCTGTACTGATGCTTAGTGTATATACGAGAGGGTATTTTTGACCTGTGTATATACGTCACAGTGACGTCTCCGTACCCACGGGATCGGGGCGTCATAGGTTGGTATCAGAGCCTAGGCTCTCACACCTTCAGTACAACCAGTTGCAGATCAATGATATATTAATTTGCAGCTGGAGAGCACGAGTCTTGAATATATATTCCAATCGCAAGTGCGGTGTTATCTATTCCTTCCTCGCAATCTTTTCCTTTGATCCTGAGATCCTTCTATCTTTCCTTTCAGCTTATTCCCATCATCCCTTCAACGAACTCAGATATGGAAAGATGGAGAACCCGTAACGGTCCTGACACTTCTCGCGACAGTTCTAATGGAGAGAGCGACAACATGGTGAGGGTACTTCATGGCATGATGGAGAGTCAGCATCAGCAGACAGAGCTCTTGCGGCAGGTATTATTGACAGCACCTAGAGGGCAGAGGCTTGGCAAAGTATCCGATTACAGAAGACTGCAGCTGGCTACATTTTCAGGTACGGAGAAGCCGTTGGACGCTGAGCAGTGACTGATTGATACTACAGATCTTCTGAAGGCAGCCCGGATTCCTGATGAGAACCAAGTGAAAGTGGCTAAGATACAGCTGAAGGACGTGGCCAGGACTTAGTGGTTGGCAGAAGAAGCAGGGCTGGAGAAGCCCATCACTTGGACCAGTTCTCGAAGAGTTTCTATGAGAGATTCTTCTCTGAGACAGCACAGAAGGAGATGGAAGAGCAATTTATCAGATTGCAGCAGAGGGACCAAATTGTAGACGAGTATGTGCAGAGTTCCTGAGACTGAGCCGGTTCGCGCCATACATGGTGACCAATGGGAGACCCGAGCAAGGAGATTCTAGTAAGGCCTGAGGATGCAGATCCAGATGTTTCTTATACCCCAGCAACTTAAGTCGTATTCTCAGGTCCTTATCATCGCTCGTGAGGTATAACGGGGATTGGGAAAGAAGCGTCAGGATGAGATGCAGAGGAAGTCAGTGAAGAGACCCTTTCAGTTAAAGGGAGGTGAAGACCTAGTCGGACCCCTGGATACCCCACTAGCAGAGCAATTACTCCAACCTCTCCCTCAGCAAATGAGGTATGGGTATTGTCTGAAGCTCGGACGCTACAAGCGTGATTGCAGAATGGCAAACAAAGTATGCTTAGCATGTGGGTCTGATGATCATTTGGTAAGCAATTGTTCATTCAGATGGATGGGGGTTACCACCCCAATTCAACCAGCACTTCCAGTACCACCGGTAAGAAGGGACCCAAGACCAATCAAAAGGAGAACTCAATTCCCTTCCCCGCAGTATGTCTTCAAACGAGCACAGAGGAGACCAAGAGGTATAGCAGATGGAAGAAAGGGAAAGCGCATCATTTGACCGCCAAGAAAACTGAAGTATCAGATGAAGTGGAACAGAGAGTGATGCCCTATATTTGGAACGATGACCACTAGAGGTGACGCCCGTGATCACTATCCCCATTTTATCATGTCTTGAGTTGGTAAATTTTTCATTATCATATCCATTCTATCATAATATTCCCATCAACCCTATTTTCTTCTATGTTCATCTCCCTCATTAAAATTTCGAGGACGAAATTTTTGCAAGGTGGGTAGATTGTAGTACCCCATTCCCAGGATACGTACCTGGATGCGTGTCCCGAATTCTATGACCGTGTTGTTTCAATTTTATTCCAGTGTTTGTATTTAAGTTGTGATTACTTATGTTTTTGTGTATCGGATGTGTAGTTCCAGACCTAGAGTCAGCCCTGACCGGGCCGGGAACCCGTACTAGCATGCAGCCCGATTTGACCGTTCTAGTGGTTTGATTTGACCAATTTTAGTTTCAGACACTGTTGTCTAATATTTTAGATTTTTTATGATTTTCTGAAATTTTTCAGAATTATTTTACAAAATCTCCAAAACCGGTGTCGGTCGGCATCGCTGACTGATTCCCATATTTTTAGTTCTCAAACGGGATTGAATTTTCAAAAATAGCTTTCAAGTAACTTCTTAGAATTTCATTTTCTCTCTAAAAATATTTTTTTAGATTTTTCTAAATTTATCAAAATTTCACTGATTCTAGTGCGGTCGGTATCGCTGGAAGGTCTCAGGATTTTTAATTTAAAAACTTGATCAAATTTCTTGAATCTGATTTCACCAGGCATCTTAGAATAATATTTGATATTTTTGATAATTTTTTGAAACGTTTCTAAAACAGTCAAATTTTTGCCTTATTAAAATAATAATATTATTTACCGTCCTTTTCTTTTCTTACATTTTTCTTCTCCACTCCTCTACTTTGTACTCCCAAAATATTTTATTAATTTAATTATCTAATAAAATATTTATTTATTATTTTTTCTTTTTCCCCTTTAATTTTTCCCTTTTCTTTTCTTTTTCTTTCTTTTTCTTCTTTTCTTTCTTCTTCCTTACGTTTTCCCCCATACCCTGCAACTCCACCAGTAGCAGCAGCAGCTGCAACTCCAGTAGCAGTAGAAAGTGGGGGGGGGGCATCCCCCCATCCCTCATCATTATCTCCCTCTCTTTCTTCCTTCTTTAAATTCCTTTCTTTCCTTCCTTCTCCTTCTCCATTATCTTCTATTTCAATCTCCAACTCCAACACTATCACCCAACTCCTCACCACCGTCGCCTCCACCATCACCACCACCGCCCACCGCCGCCCTAGCCGCCGCTGCACCCCTCATCACCCTTCCTCCCTTCCACACTTCCATCACCCCCAAATCTCACCTCCTTTCCTCCAATTTCAACATAACCCAACACTTCACCTTCTTCTTCTTCTCCAAAAACTACCACCAATTCCACCCAAATCCTCCACTCCAAACACCCCACCACCATCTCCTCCTCCTCCTCCTCCAACTCCCCACAACCACCAACAACCATCACAACCACCACCACCAACAACAACAACCACCTCCACCACCAACACCAACAAACAACAACCCCAACAACTCCACCTCCCCAAACCGCACCACCCCCGGTCCAGCGCCGACGCCGACCCTCCTCTGCCGGCAGTGGCTGGCCGCCGGCCGGCCGCCCTCTCCCCACCCTTCCTCCTTTTCTTTCTTTTCTTCCTTCTTCTTTCTTTCTTTCTTTCTTTTATTTTCGTTCCTTTTTCTTCTTTCCATTTTTACCCTCCTCTTTAACCCCCTAATTACATCTACATATTTTCCAACATACCCCTCCTTTATTTCCATATTTCTTTCTTTCCTTCTTTTTCCACTTTTTCTTTTCCTTTTTTTCCAACAAAACTCTTTCTTTTTCTCTCTCTCTCTCTAACTAATCCTTTCTCTCCTCCCTTATTCTCTCAAAAATATATTTATATATATATATATATATATATATATATATTCTATTATTATTAGTATATATATATTTATTTGGATTGTTGGCTTGCACGTGGTGTTCGTGGATATCCTGGATATTACTCGGTATTTCGTTACGGTGCTAGGCGAGTACATTTCTTACTTATTACCATCATTTCATGTTTAATAATTATTATCTGGCTTTTAATATATGATGTCTCTTTAAGCAAGTTAGTATATGTTATATATAAATGAATATCATACTCTATAAATAGCTTCCGGCTATTATTATACTTTGTCGAACCGATTTTATACCGGGTATGTGTAGATCTGCTCCCGCTTTACTCAGCTCCGCATAGCTAAATTTTAGACTAAATTATCATTGTTATAAAAATGGTTGTGTAGAGTTTGAAATGTTTATACCGCCCTGTACCTTGTTATGTGACCGGTTGATACGTGATATTTGTTGTTGTGACTCTCACCGACATATTAGTTACTTGACCCTTACATGTATGCACCTGATACTTTGCCATGCCATGCATAACACTTGATATCTGATACCGTTACTTGCCATGCTTATCACTTGATATCTGACCCCGGTACTCGCCATGCTTATCACTTGATATTGATACCGGTACTTGCCATGCTTATCACTTGATATTGATACCGATACTTGCCATGCTATACTTATTACTTGCTATCTAACACCAGTACTTGCCATGCTATATTTATTATTTGATATCTAATACCGGTACTTGCCATGCTATGCTTATTACTTGATATCTGATACCGGTACTTGCCATGCTATACTTATTATTTGATATCTGATTACCAGTACTTGCCATGCTATACTTATTACTTGATATCTTATACCGGTACTTGCCATGCTATACTTATCGCCTGATACCTGACACCAGATATTGTGGCACCTGTATTATAATGCATATTCATGACTATTACTTTTACGGGGGACTTGGCATGATTATTACACTGTTATCAGATATTTGGTACTCCTGTACTCCTGAACTCATAAACTCCTGTACTCCTGTATTCCTGAACCCCTAAAAAAGGGTGACTCCTGATATCATACTCCTGATATTATACTCCTGTTAATTCTTGTAGTTGGATAATCATGGTTATACTATATACACTTGTGAATATTATCTTTGCGCAATTCATATATGTATAATAAAAATACTCAACTTACACTGGGGTGGAAAAAACTGATGGAAACCGGTATGACGTCATATTTATAATGGTGATATTTCTGAAGTGTCGTGTGTGGTGTGTAATGATAAGTCCCCGGAAGTAGTAGCCTGAATCTGAAGTGTCGTGTTGGGCGCGTAATGATAAGTCCCCAGAAGCAGTAGCTTGTACTCCTGAGCTAGTCCCGAGTAGACACGGGACCCACTATAAATATAAGTCATCAGATTTATCAGTTTTCAAATAATAACTCGTCTTATTCATAAGTGCATGTATGTGTGCCGGTAGCACATACAAAAGCATATGAATCGGATGAATAACATAAAACAACCAAACAGTAATAATGTTAGGAATGTGGTCTCTCCTTTGTTCGGGTCCTGGTACTCACATATCAGACCCGGGTAAGTTCTACAGAGTGCGAACTCTAGTATAGACTATCGGTGAGGTGAGGCGCTGATAGGGAGGCGATTGAAATATCAAACGGTACTGATTATTATTATTGGATAAATTAATTTGCAACACATTTATATTCAAGTTATAGTATTATACCCTGAGTTGACACCTTACTTTATGACACATGATGATTACTCCAGATACACTATAGTTCTGTTACCCTTAAGGCAACTCAAGTTGTATAAACTCAGACGGTGACGACATGAGATATGTGATATATAGATGAGGGTTTCCTTGTTTGGATTATCCCCTTGATGTATCTGTCCCGTGAATCCATAATCTGAGCTTGTACAACTAGTTTTGTCCATTCTTATATTTATTGCATTTTTATATGTACCTATGCTCCTCATGCTGCCTTCCATGCCTGTTTCAGTTTCAGGTTTATCGATAATATGATTTACTGTCGTTCATTTAATTTCTCTTATGTTATTTGTTATTACTTGTACCTGCATACTTGGACCACATCACTTGATCATGTACACGTGTACCTGTATGCACGCCATTTGGCTTTATTATATGTACTCGCAGGGTTGCGTCGGACAACCCTGGATTCTCATGTCCAGATTCTAGAGACTGGACCTTGGTGGCCTTGCTGTAGCTGATCAGAGTACGCAGCGGATCCTTCCGTGATGATCAGAGTACAGCAGAAGCTTGGACCATCGCTGCAGCTCTTCCTCCCAGTTCTTCTCCTGTTTGGTTCTCGAGACCCCTCTTGCTGCTCGTGAGCACCTCTTAGCTTTTATATATCTCTTCATATGATGTACTTTTGCTTTTTCTGGTGATGTAATATTCCTGTAATATAGTATCACTCTCTGTATTAACCATGTACTTGTACTTTTTTGTTGGAATGTATATTACCACCGTGCTTCCGTACTCTGATTCTTGCCTTTACTGATGCTTAGCGTATATACGTGAGGGTATTTCTGACCTGCGTATATACGTCGCAGTGACGTCTCCGTACCCACAGGATTGGGGCGTCACAAGTTGGTATCAGAGCCTAGGCTCTCACACCTTAAGTACAACCAGTTGCAGATCAATGATATACTAATTTGCAGCTGGAGAGCACGAGTCTTGAATATACATTCCAATCGCAAGTGCTGTGTTATCTATTCCTTCCTCGCAATCTTTTCTTTGGATCCTGAGACCCTTCTATCTTTCCTTTCAGCTTATTCCCATCATCCCTTCAACCAACTCAGATATGGAAAGACGGAGAACCCGTAACGGTCCTGGCACTTCTCGCGATAGTTCTAATGGAGAGAGCGATAACATGATGAGGGTACTTCATGGCATGATGGAGACTCAGCATCAGTAGACAGAGCTCTTACGGCAGGCATTATTGAAGCACCTAGAGGGCAGAGGCCTGGCAATGTATCTGATTTCAGAAGACTGCAGCCGGCTACATTTTCGGGTACGGAGAAGCCGTTGGACACCGAGCAGTGGCTGATTGATACTACAGATCTTCTGAAGGCAGCCCAGATTCCTGATGAGAACCAAGTGGAAGTAGATAAGATACAGTTGAAGAACGTGGCCAGGACTTGGTGGTTGGCAGAAGAAGCGGGGCTGGAGAGCATGTCACTTGGGACCAGTTCTCGAAGAGTTTCTATTAGAGATTCTTCTCTGAGACAGCACAGAAGGAGATGGAAGAGCAATTTATCAGATTGCAGCAGAGGAACCAAACTGTAAAGGAGTATGCTGCAGAGTTCCCAAGACTGAGCTAGTTTACGCATACCTGGTGACCAATGAGGAGACCCGAGCAAGGAGATTCCAGCAAGGCCTGAGGATGCAGATTCAGATGTTTCTTATACCTCAGCAACTCAAGTCGTATTCTCAGGTCCTTATCATCGCTCATGTGGTAGACGGGGATTGGGAAAGAAGCGTCAGGATGAGATGCAGAGGAAGTCAGTGAAGAGACCCTTTCAGTTGAAGGGAGGTGAAGACTCAGTCGGACCCCTGAATACCCCACTAGCAGAGCAATTACTCCAACCTCTCCCTCAGCAAATGAGGTGTGGGTATTGTCTGAAGCTCGGACACTACAAGCGTGATTGCAGAATGGCAAACAAAGTATGCTTAGCATGTGGGTCTGATGGTAATTTGGTAAGGGATTGTTCATTCAGATGGATGGGGGTTACCACCCCAATTCAACCAGCCCTTCCAGTACCACCGATAAGAAGGGACCCAGGACCAATCGAAAGGAGAACTCCATTCCCTTCCCCGCAGTATGTCTTCAATCGAGCACAGAGGAGACCAAGAGGTAGAGCAGATGGAAGAAAGCGGAAAACGCATCATTTGACCGCCAAGGAAACTGAAGTATCAGATGAAGTGGAACAGAGTGGTGCCCTATATTTGGAACGATGACCACTAAGGTGACGCCCGTGATCACTATCCCCATTTTATCATGTCTTGAGTTGGTAAATTTCTCATTATCATATCCATTCTATCATAATATTCCCATCAACCCTATTTTCTTCTATGTTAATCTCCATCCTTATGAAAATTTCGAGGGCGAAATTTTTGCTAGGTGAGTAGATTGTAGCACCCCATTCCCGGGATATGTACCCGGATGCGTGTCCCGAATTCTTTGACCGTGTTGTTTCAATTTTATTCCAGTATTTGTCTTTAAGTTGTGATTGCTTATGTTATTGTGTATCGAATGTGTAGTTCCAGACCTAGAGTCAGCCCTGACCCGGACCAGGAACCCGATACTAGACTGTAGCCCGATTTGACCTTTCTGGTAGTCCGATTTGACCAATTTTAGTTTCAAACACTATTTTCTAACATTTAGATTTTTTTATGATTTTCTGGAATTTTTCAGAATTATTTTACAAAATCTCCAAAACCGGTATCGGTCGGCATCACTGACTGATTCCCAGATTTCTAGTTTTCAAACGGGATTGAATTTTTAAAAATGACTTTCACGTTACTTTTTAGAATTTTATTTTCTCTCTAAAAATATTTTTTGAGATTTTTCTAAATTTATCTAAATTTCACCGATTCTGGTGTCGGTCGGTATTGCTGGAAGGTTTCAACATTTTTAATTTGAAAAATAGATCAAATTTTTCGAATCCAATTTCACCAAGTATTTTAAAATAATATTTACTATTTTGAGAATTTTTCGGAACATTTCTGAAACAGTCAAATTTTTGCCCTATTAAAATAATAATATTATTTACCGTCCTTTTCTTTTCTTACATTTTTCTTCTCCACTCCTCTACTTTGTACTCCCAGAATATTTTATTAATTTAATTATCTAATAAAATATTTATTTATTATTTTTTCTTTTTTCCCCATTAATTTCCCCCTTTTCCTTTCTTTTTCTTTCTTTTTCTTCTTTTCTTTCTTCTCCCTTAAGTTTTCCCCCATACCCTGCAACTCCACGAGCAGAAGCTGTTGCAACTCCAGCAGCAGCAGCAGAAGGTGGGGGGCATCCCCCCATCCCTCATCTTTCTCTCCCTCTCTTTCTCCCTTCATTAAATTCCTTTCTTTCCTTCCTTCTCCTTCTCCATTATCTTCTATTTCAATCTCCAACTCCAACACCATCACCCAACTCCTCACCACCACCGCCTCCACCATCACCACCACCGCCCACCGCCGCCCTATCCGTCGCATGCCCCATCACCCCACCTCCCTTTAACACTTCCATCACCCCCAAATCCCATCTCCTTTCCTCCAATTTCAACATAACCCAATACTTCACCTTCTTCTTCTTCTCCAAAATCCACCACCAATTCCACCCAAATCCTCCACTCCAACCACCCCACCACCATCTCCTCCTCCTCCTCCTCCAACTGCCCACAACTACCAACAACCACCACAATCACCACCACCACCAACAACAATAACCACCTCCACCACCAACACTAACAAACAACAACCCCAACAACTCCAACTCCACCTCTCCAAACTGCACCACCCCCGGTCTGGCGCCGACGCCAGCCCCCCTCCGCCTGCGGCGCCGCCGCTAGGCCGCCAGCGGTGGCCGGCCGCCGGTCGGCCACCATCTCCCCACCCTGCCTCCTTTTCTATTTTTTCTTCTTTCTTCTTTCTTTCTTTCTTTCTTTCTTTTATTTTCTTTCCTTTTTCTTCTTTCCATTTTTACCCTCCTCTTTAACCCCCTAATTACATCTACATATTTTCCAACATACCCCTCCTTTATTTCCTTATTTCTTTCTTTCCTTTTTTTCCACTTTTTCTTTTCCTTTATTTCCAACAAAACTCTTTCTTTTTCTCTCTCTCTCTAACTAATCCTCTCTCTCTCCTCTCTTATTCTCTCAAAAATATATTTATATATATATTCTATTATTATTATATATATTTATTTATTTGGATTGTTGGCTTGCACGTGGTGTTCGTGGATATCCCCGATATTGCTCGGTATTTCGTTCCGGTGCTAGGAGTGTACATTTCTTACTTTATTACCATCATTTCATGTTTAATAATTATTATCTGGCTTTTAATATATAATGTCTCTTTATGCAAGTTAGTATATGTTATATATAAATGATTATCATGCTTTATAAATAGCTTCCGGCCATTATTATACTTTGTCAAGCCAGTTTTATACCGGGTATGTCTAGATCTGCTCCCGCTTTACTCAGCTCCGCATAGCTAAATTATAGACTAAATTATCATTGTTATAAAAATGGTTGTGTAGAGTTTGAAATGTTTATACCGTTCTCTTGTACCTTATTATTTGACCGGTTGATACCTGATATTTGTTGTTGGGACTCTCACCGACATATTAGTTACCTGACCCTAACATGTATACACCTGATACTTGCCATGCCATGCTTAACACTTGATATCTGACACCGTTACTTGCCATGCTTATCACTTGATATCTGACACCGGTACTCGCCATGCTTATCACTTGATATTGATACTGGTACTTGCCATGCTATACTTATTACTTGCTATCTGACACCGGTACTTGCCATGCTATACTTATTATTTGATATCTGATACCGGTACTTGCCATGCTATGCTTATTACTTGATATCTGATACCGGTACTTGTCATGCTATGATTATTACTTGATATCTAATTACCGGTACTTGCCATGCTATACTTATTACTTGATATCTGATACCGGAACTTGCCATGCAATACTTATTATTTGATATTTGATTACCGGTACTTGTCATGCTATACTTATTACTTGATATCTGACACCGGTATTTGCCATGCTATACTTATCGCCTGATACCTGATACTTGATATTGTGGCACCTGTATTATAATGCATATTGATGACTATTACTTTTACGGGGGACTTGGCATGATTATTATACTGTTACCAGATATTTTGTACTCCCGAACTATTGAACTCTTGTACTCCTGTATTCCTGAACCCCTTAAAAGGGTGACTCCTGATATCATACTCCTGATATTATACTCCTGTTAATTCCCGTAGTTGGATAATCATGGTTATACTATATACACTTGTGAATATTATCTTTGAGAAATTCATATATGTCTAACAAAAATACTCAACTTACACTGGGGTGGGGGAAACTGATGGAAACCGATATGATGTCATATTAATAATGGTGATATTTCTGAAGTGTCGTATGGGGCGCGTAATGGTAAGTCCCCGGAAGCAGTAGCCTATACTCCTGAGCTAGTCCCGAGCAGAGACGAGACCCACTATAAATATGTGCCATCAGATTTATAAGTTTTCAAATAATAACTCGTCTTATTCATAAGTGATGTATGTGTGCCGGTAGCACATACAAAAGCATATGAATCAGATGAATAACATAAAACAACCAAACAGTAATAATGTTTGAAACGTGTGATATTTGGTCACTCCTTTGTTCGGATCCTGGTACTCACATATCAGACCCGGGTAAGTTCTACAGAGTGCGAACTATACTATGGACTATCGGTGATGTGAGGCGCTAGTAGGGAGGCGGTTAAAATATTAAACGGTATCGATTATTATTATTGGATAAATTAATTTGCAACACTTTTATATTCCAGTTATAGTATTATACCCTGAGTTGACACCTTACTTTATGATACATGATGATTACCCCAGATACACTATAGTTCTGTTACCCTTAGGGTAGCTCAAGTTGTATAAACTCAGACGGTGGCGACATGAGGTATGTGATATATAGATGAGGGTTTTGTTGTTTGGATTATCCCCTTGACGTATCTGACCCGTGAATCCATAATCTGAGCTTGTACCACTAGTTTTGTCCATACTTATATTTATCGCATGTTTATATGTACCTATGCTCTTCATGCTGCCTTCCATGCATTTTTCAGTTTCAGGTTCATCGACATATATGATTTACTGTCGTTCCTTTAATTTTCCTTATGTTATTTGTTATTACTTGTACTTGCATACTTGGACCACATCACTTGATCATGTACACGTGTACCTATGTGCACGCCATTTGGTTTTATTATATGTACTCACAGAGTTGCGTCTGACAATCCTAGATTCTCATATCTAGATTCTAGAGACCGGACCTTTGTGGCCTTGCTGTAGCTGATCAGAGTACGCAGCAGATCCTTCCGTGACGATCGGATTACAGCAGAAGCTTAGACCATCGCCGCAGCTCTTCCTCCCAGTTCTTCTCCTGTTTGGTTCTCGAGACCCCTCTTGCTACTTGTGAGAACCTCTTAGTTTTATATATTTCTTCATATGATGTACTTTTGCTTTTCTGGTAATGTAATATTCCTGTAATATTGTATCACTCTCTGTAATAACCATGTACTTATACTTTTCTGTTGGAATGTATATTACCACCGTGCTTTCGCACTCTGATTCTTGCCTGTACTGATGCTTAGCGTATATACGTGAGGGTATTTCTGACTTGCATATATACGTCGCAGTGACGTCTCTGTACCCACGGGATCGGGGCGTCACATACAGTTCTATGGATATCGAATAAATAAACTAGGAATTAAAGTATAATAATTGGTTGAAGTTTTGTATTGAGATGAATTGATCGTTATCTATGTTTATGTATGTGTATGTGTGTGTGTGTGTGTGTCTTTTACCTTCATATATATAATGGAGGAAGGGGCCGGGCGAAAGCAGATAATAAAAGAAAGACGATGTTATCATTATATTATATATATACAATGGAGGAAGGGGCCGAGCGGGAGCTGATAGGAGGGGGAAGATGAAGTTATGCTTATATTATATATATAATGGAGGAAGGGGCCAGGCGGGAGCCGGTGGGAGGGAGAAGACGGTGTTATTATGATACTTATACATATATAACGGAGAAAGGAGTCGGGCAGGAGCCGATAGGATGGAAAGATGGAGAATCAATTATTTCATTTGTGATTTGTATATGTATATGAATAATACATAATGTGTATTTCACTAAGTATAATATGCCAATGTTGTAGAGTGTGATATGAGTATATGGTATACAAGTACATTGTGACATGTTTATTATCTAGATGGATATTCTACATTTATAAAAGTATGATTATGATTAGTGCATCACGTGCATGATATATGAGATACATATGTATTATATACTATAAATACATAAGAACTTGAAAATAAATTCTAAATAGCTGAAATAACATTTTATTGAAATCATAGGGAAAAAAGTTTATAGAGAACCATTCACCACAGGAGTTAGGTCATTCCACAAACTATAGAGATAGTTGGGTTGACTGCTTATTATGAAATATTATTATTTTTTCCTGTTTCTCTTCTTCATTCATAATTCCCTTTGTTATTTAAGAAGATCGTGTACTTATTATTATTTTGTATACCATTCTTTGAAGTTGCGTCGCTGGCCATGGGTTCGCCAGGGTATTGACGCGCCAGGTGCTGGGTGAAGACTTTGGTGGGGGTGGTCAGCTTGGAGTGGAGAGAGGAGTGAGAGAAGAAATTGAGAGTGGGAGGGAGAATTTAAAAAGATTTTGAGAGAGATTGAAGAATTAGGGGAGAGAGATTTGTGGAAGAGAGAATTTGGAGAGAGGGAGGAGCTGCGTCGCTTAGCCAAGGGAAGGAGAAGGAAAAGAAAAAGAAAATGAAAGATGAAATAAGAAGGGAAAGAAAAGAAAAGGGAGGAGATATTTTGGAGGGGGTTTGTGTGGAGGAGAAAAAGGGGAAAAGAAAAAGAAAAAAAGGAGAAAGAAATGAGTGGAGGAGAAAAAAAGAGGAAAGGAAGAAAGAAGAAGAAAAGAAATTATCTAGATAAAACTTCAGATCTGGAAAAATACTGAAAACACCAAAAATGTCGAAAAAATAGAGTAACTCAGAAAGGTCTCCAAAAATTCTCAAAAATAAAAAATATTATATTAAAATGCATGATGAAATTAAATTCAAGAAATTCAATTCCATTTTCAAATTAAAAATCTTGAAATTAACCAACGATACTGGTCAACACCAAATCCAGTTGAATTTTGATAAATTTAGAAAAATCTTCTAAAATGCTTTTAGATAGAAAATATGATTTTAAGAAATAATGTGAAAGCGATTTTTTAAAAATTTAACTCCAGTTATAAATAAAAAAAAATCTGAGAATTGATCAGCGACATTGGTTGATACCGGTTTGGAAGATTTTGTAATTTAATTCAAAAAAATATTTAAAAATAATAAAAAATATAAAATATTAGAAAACAGTGTTTGAAACTGAAACCGATTAATCTGACTAGCAAAAATATCAAATAGAGCAGTACACTAGGATCGGGTCCCCGGTTCAGACTCGGGTTGATTCTAAATCCAGGAATCCGGATCCAATACCAAGCAGTGATGTAAATAATCATAAAATAAAAATAAATACAGGAAAAATTAAAAGAATACGATCAAAAAATCAAAACACGTATCTAGGTACGTATTCGAGGAACGGTGTGTTACACTATTAGAGAGAACGGGAAATCAGCTACATGGAGAGACTACCTGCTATATCGCTGATGTTGCAAAATCGTAGGCCCAGATCTGGGGTTGAATAATAATAAGTGAGAAGGTGATAAATTTTGCAAAAAATAAATAATCTATTTTTGCAAAAAAAAAACCGCCCCAGATCTCTTGCCTCGATCCTTGCACCATCTCCCCCCCTCTCTCTCATCGCCTTCTTTTCCTCTCCCTCTCTCAAATCTCAAGTCTCAATCTTCATAACCGCCGACTCAATTCGACACCAACGAGGGCGCTCAAGGGAGACGATGGGATCGTTGGCATCGGATCGCGTCGGCCACCTTGAGAGATTGAGATTTGAGATTTGAGAGAGGGAGAAGAGAAGAAGGGGATGAAAAAGAGAGAGACTGTGATGGCGTAAGGATCCGGCAAGAGACCCGGGAAGATTTTTTTGCAAAATTGGGGTTTTTGCAAAATTTATCACTCTCTCACTGATTATTCCTTGTGCCACATCAGCGACACAAGAGGCAGTCTCTCCTATGTGAGCTGATTTTCTGTTTTCTCTTACTATTAACTTCTTTCTATTTACATTAAACCCCTAACATGATGACGACTGTCAAATGAACTTTTTCCCATCCTACTTAAATGAAGGCAGGCTTGCTCTCATAGAAAACGCATAGGTCGATATGAACATGGATTCTCTTTTGCATTAGAATTAGAGAATACCCCAAAGGAAGAAAATAACTTCCAAATAGAGGAAGAAAGCTATAACTAGGAGAATAACCATCCAAAAGAGAGAACTAATAATCCCGATTGCCTAATTGGTACTTTGTGGTGGGGATTTTCCACCACAGACGATTGAACGCTCCCAATTGATTCTGACAAAAACACAGAAGAGGAAAGAACACATTTTAGGTCAGGTACACTGATGTGGCACCATCCGAAAACCCTCGGGTATGAGAATAAGTATTCTTATTTGAAGAAAGCAGAGAATACTTGTGTGTGGTGTTTTTGGTAGTAATCAGAAGCAACCCTCTTCTCGATGGAGAATGAGCTGTACAAATACCTGACTAGCTGTTAATGTACTCAGTGTAAGTAATGTTTGACCGGATGTGGGCTCGAGGCGAGATCCGAGGCTTTCTTTTTGAGCCCATGTTAAGCTTGTATGTAAGCCGAGCCCGCTAAGAGAGAAGTGATGCCTCCAGGGGGTTGGACATGTGTCGTGATGTTGATGAGGATCAAAATCTGACCACACATGCTCTTACAAGACAACAGTCGGCTGATGGAGCAAGAAGAACCATTCCAATGGAGTTCCTATATAAAAACATGTATCCGTAATTTAGCCGAATCATGACAAACATGTTGTGCCCCCGACACCCCTCGTTGTGCGCAGCGGTCCGCAGAAGAAGAAACACAACAACTACCGAACCTTGAGGAATCCGCCCAACTGGCGGAGACTCGATGCAGCTGGAGAAACAACCAACACAGCAGGAACATCAACTAATAGAGAAAAAACAATCAACGCACAAATTTAACGAGGTTCGGCGACGTGCCTACGTCCTCGGGGCAAGGGAGAGAGAGATCTTATTGATTTAACAATCAATACAACTAATACAAGAGGAAAGCAAGGAGATTTCTTTTGGGATACAATACATGAGGCCTCTAGCCTCTATTTATAGCCACAGAGTCCCTGAATTTATGGAAACCCAGGTTGGATTCAATCCCATCCTGAAAAGGAATTCGAATCCTAAAAGGAAAGTCCAGCCGCTCCTGTCGATCGACCGGCCGGTCGACCGACCCATGCCACGGTCGACCGCGCCTACCCGAGAGCAGAGCCACTTCAGTCGGTCGACCGGGCCGGTCGACCGCTCCTTTCTGTGCACGTCCGTGCACGTTGGTCGACCGGGTCGGTCGACCGGCTTCCTCCACCGGTCGACTGGGAGGTCGACCGGGAGCATCTCTGGCCTGCTCCTTGTGCCGTTTCTTGCTCCTTTGTCATCTGATCTCTGTGCTACCTCCTTCCATTTCTTCTATCTCCTCTCTCCCATAATTCTCCACCTCGGTGAAGATTTTCCAAATCTGAGCCGATCTCCAACGAATTCCAGTCTATCACCTGGCGAAATCGACATACGATCTCAGCGAAATCGACACACGATCTCGGCTTGCGTGCTCCAGACGAAATCGACACACGATCTCGATGAAATCGACACACGATCTTGGCTTGAAATCTGTGGCTCAGCTATCAACTGGGATGCACCACACATTCCTTCCCTACACTTCATCTTAGGAGAACTTCCATACATGCCGATCACCGAACATGTCTCCAACTCAGCAACTACATGACCTCACGAAGAACTCATCATGAGCCAACACTGACTCTCCAACTGACTAGCTCTATCTAGTCTACCTATCTTCAGCTGACGGTCCAACCAAGTCTGAGTAGAGCACACCAAACACCATCATCGGCTTCAACAACTGGATGCACACCACTCCTTATGTAAGCTCAATATTTTCTCGCCAGAAGATCAACCTGTTCATCGAGATCATAACACCTCACCTCTACGTGAAGTCCAACTGGCCACAACACTTCACCTCAACGTGAAGTCTCTCCACCTCTACGTGAATCTCCAATCGGTCACAACTCTTCACCTCTACGTGAAGTTCCAATCAACTTCTCGAGAACCCAAACAGCTTTATACGGGTTGCATCACCAAATGGATGCGCCTTTACGGCTGCCTACGTACCTTGCCCAAAGGATCAAGCCAACCGTAGTTCATTTAAATGAGCTTCATCAAGCTCAAGCACTTGTACCTGAATCTGCAGCAGCGAACCTATCTGGCTGAATCGTATGAACCTCCTCACGACCATCATGGAGAACAACGGCCTTCAACTTGAGCTTATCGCGATTACAAGCTTGAGATTCATGCTTCTTTACCCACGAGCGTGGTTTTACCTTGGTTCCAATGGCTGCAAACAACTCGACATCCTCAACAATGTCTTCAACCTGTTCAGCATCAACCCTGACTACATGATCTCCACCCGGTGCCACATCCGGTGAAGTCTTCTCTGATGCCGAACCAACTGAAGATGGTAGAGTAGCATCAACCTCCACCCGCTACGATACTTCCTTGGTCTCCGTCCTCTCCACCTGCTGAGAGACGGTGGACTTCAACGCTGAAGTCTCTCCAAATGTGATATGCCTACTCAGCACGATCTTCTTGTTTTCGAGGTCCCACAACCTGTAGCCATTTCTTTTGACACCCAAAAACACAAACTTCTTTACTCGCGGATTCACCTTGCCATTCTTGGCACTGAAGTAGGTCGGACTTTCAAATTCTCGCAACAAACCATGATCTTGAGCAGCTTTCCCAGAGCAAATTTTCAATGGAGCTTTACCTCCTATCGCAGTCGTTCCATTTATGAGATGGCTAGCATACACAATCGCCTCAGCCCAAAACGATTTGTCTAATCTTGCATTAGACAATAAACACCGAACCTTCTCCAGCAAGGAATGGTTTACTTCCTTAGCCACCCCATGTATACCTGTTGTGAAGTGAGTGGCAATACCAGTGTTCTGGCCAAATCGTAGGAATTGGTGCATGTCTCTTTCAACATTACCAATCTGTAGCTCCTTGATCTTCCTACTTATTTGCTTCTCCATTATTCCTCTCCACTTCACCAACATATCTAGGGCTTCACACCTTTGTCTCATGAGATATATCTAACAATGCCTAGATAAACTATCAACAAAAAAGACAAAGTACCTGTGACCTCCAAGCGATGCAGTCTTGCAGGTCCCCAAACGCTTACGTGAACACAATCAAGAAGACCTTCTGAGCGGTGAGTATTGGTACTGAATTTCACCTTCTTCTTGTATAGAACGCTGTGTTCACCTTTCAAGTTGCAGATAGCATCACCTTTCAAGTTGCAGGTAGCAACACCTTCCATTGATCCCTTCTTTGTAGGAGCTTGCAAAGACTTTTCTCCTCCCTGTCCGACCTTCACCTGCCAGACCTTCTTGCAACTATCATCTGAAGAACTACAAGTCTCCACCTGACCTGTAACCGTACTACCCTTCAAGTAGTAGAGATTGTCCCGGCAGACGCCCTTCATCACCACCATCGAGCCTTTGATCATCTTGAGAACACCATCTCGTACAGATATCACAAGACCCAATGCTTCCAAAATGCCAACAGAGATAAGATTCCTTTTGAGTTGAGGTACATACCTCACCTCCTTCAATTCTCGTACTATCCCATCATCCATCTTGATACGGACTGTACCCATCCCTTCTATATTACACGGATGATCATCACCCATGACCGTGTAACATCCATCCAGCTTCTCAAAGCTAGAAAACCAGGCCCTGTTCGGGCACACATGATAAGTGGCTCCGCTATCCAAGATCCACTCAGCATTATCTGAGTTACAAACAGTAGGGGTAGTAACAAAGAGAGAGAATACCGATGAGTCCGAGTCTGATCCATCTGCCTGTGAGGTACTGCCTTGAGTACTGACCACCTTTACAAGATTTGCCTCAGTCTTAGACTCCACCTTCTTACCTTTGGCCTTCGGGCATTCAGCTTTTCAGTGCCCTAGTTTCTTGCACAAGACACACTGATTCTTCTTCAGATTTCTAAAGCCTGATCTGGACTTTGATCTCTCCCGATCGTCTCTTCCCTTCCTATTGGAACTTCTGTCTCTTACCTCCAATGCCTTTGCTGTTGTGCTTCCCAAAGAAGACAGTCGGTCTTGTCTCCTTGCTTCATAACTCACAAGTACAGCAGACACCTCATCGTAGTTAAGAGATTGTCTACCATTGAGAAAAGTAATAGTAAAAACCTCATACTCTTCCCTAGGAAGAAAGTTCAAAAGAATTACCGCCTTATCCTTTCACTAGTCTCCACATCCATATTAACTAGATCTATAAGAAGCTTCGCGTAGCGGTTCAAGTGTTCATTGATGGAGCATCCTCTTTGCATCTGAAACCCATAGAGCTTACTCTTCAACTACAATCGCGATTCTATGCTCTTCGTCAGATACTTCCTTTCCAGGATCTCTCACAGCTGCCTCGCAGATGTCTCATGCAACACCTGATACTTGATGTCTTGTGTCAGACAAGACCTGATCAAGCCACACGCCAAACGGTTCATCTTGTCCCAATCTTCTTCCGTCATTGATGCGCGCTTCTTCTCCAACCGTAGAGTGTCTTCGAGGTTTGATGCCGTCAGTGCATTCATAACCCCACACCTCCACATACCAAAGTTGTTCGTGCCGTTGAACTTCACCACATCAATCCTTGGATGTGGATTCATCGATCTCATCGATGTACTTTCTCTAGCCATCTTCTCAACTGATCCCTCAAACCAATGTGGAAACAAACGGAGTTAGATAAAATAAACTAAATAAAGACAGGACCTTTACCTCCACGCGAAAACCCTCGAAGAGTTTCCAAAGCAATCTACTCCACCAACTTGATTCCTCGAGCAATCTTCACACGTTGTTCTGAGATCGACACACGATCCTACAAACAGTTCCAACTCTGATCCGAGATCGACACACGATCTCCGCCAATCAGCAACAGATGCCCTTGAATCAACAGATGATCCCACGTCGAACCTGAGAAGCTCTGATACCACTTGTTGTGCCCCCTGACACCACTCGTTGTGCGCAGTGGTCAGCGAAAGAAGAGACACAACAACCACTGAACCTTGAGGAATCCGCCCAACTGGCGGAGACTCGATGCAGCTGGAGAAACAACCAACACAGCAAGAACAACAACTAATAGAGAAAAACAATCAACGCACAATTTAACGAGGTTTGGCAACGTGCATACGTCCTTGGAGCAAGGGGGAGAGAGATCTTATTGATTCAACAATCAATACAACTAATACAAGAGGGAAGCAAGGAGATTTCTTTTGGGATACAATACATGAGGCCTCTAGCCTCTATTTATAGCCACAAAGTTCCTGAATTTATGGAAACCCAGGTTGGATTCAATCTCATTTAGAAAAGGAATTCGAATCCTAAAAGGAAAGTCCAGCCGCGCCTGTCGGTCGACCGGCTGGTCGACCGACCCATGCCACGGTCGACCGGCCCGGTCGACCGCGCCTACCTAAGAGCAGAGCCACTTCAGTCGGTCGACCAGGCCGGTCGACCGCTCCTTTCTGTGCACGTCCGTGCAGGCCGGTCGACCGGCCTCCTCAACCGGTCGACCGGGAGGTCAACCGGGAGCATCTCTGGCCTGCTTCTTGCGCCGTTTCGACCGGCCTCCTCCACCAGTCTACCGGGAGGTCGACCAGGAGCATCTGTGGCCTGCTCCTTGCGCCGTTTCTTACTCCTTTGTCGTCCAATCTTTGTGCTACCTCCTTCCATCTCTTCTATCTCCTCTCTCCCACAAAACATATAGATGAAAGGGGATTATTCAAATTCCACGTTGGGGTTCAGAGTAAACCTGCATAAACTATCGTTGCCTGTTAGCTTACATAAGTTAAATTATTCTTCTCAACAGATAGATTAAACCCACAAACCTCACATAAAAGAACCAAGTGTTGTGCCTGCTGCCTTCACTTATTCGGAACTAAAGTTTGTCAAATATCACAGTAGTTTGTTGTTTTGAAAAGTTTTAGATACATGCATGAGATGTGACCTCATGACAGGAGACAATAGCTTGAAGCCAGTGTTTGATGATATATGGTGAGGTTGCATGTATCCTAGCTGCTCCCACTCCCTTGGGATTCTTCCATGTACAAACAAGTGAACAACAACAAACAGCAATGATGTAATTAGAGTATGGTTCTTTTTGTTCTATTTATTTCAAACAAATAGGGCACCAACTCCATCACCAGAGGAGAAGTGAGAGAAAAGAAAAGGGAAGGAAAAAGAAAGAGAAAAAGAGAGAAAAGAAAGCGAGGTGAGATTCTCTCTCATTTTCGGTTAGTTAGAAATTTGGAAAGAAAATTTCGAGGAAAATTGAGAAGAAAAACAACTTCTCTTGTTTGGTTGCTCAATGAAAATTAAAAAGAAAATTAGAAAGAAAATACAATTTAATCCTTTTACCTACAAAAATTCCTGTTGATGCTTTTAAGGGAAAAGAGTGGGCAAAAAGTTGGAAGGCTCGGTATTAGATTAAATCTTTTACTGGAATTGTGGCACTAACTTAATTTGAGACTGAATTAGAGGGCTACTAATAAATCATAGGGCAACATATCACTCTTTAGTAGTATAAAGTAAGAAAACGAATTAATCATATAGATGTTTATACTTATATGAGTAGTAAAGAAACTGATATATAAACTTGTACTTGTCTCCAAAGTGAATCATAAATATAATATATAAATGTAGGTATTAAAATGAAGGGGTTAAAGAATGATATTATTAGATTCAGCATTAGAATGTTATATGTAATGCCCCAATCTCGTGGGTACGGAGAAGCTACTGTGACGTATATAAACAAGACGAAAATACCCTCACATATATACGCTAGGCATCAGTACAGACAGGAATTAGAGTACGAAAGTACGCGGTGCATTACGCATTCCAACTAAAGAGTACAATTACAAAGTTATCACAAACTGTGACATAATATTATACGGATATTACATCATCGATAAGCACAAAAGTGAGAATTACAAAAAGATGTACAAGTATGAGCAATCCAAAAGATGCTCATGAGCTGCAAGAGGATCCCGCGAGCTGGATAAAGGAGTCTAGAAAGGAAGGAGCTACAGGTGGTCAGCCTATTCCGCAATAAACTTGATCCTCGATGGAAGTATCCACGTCAGCCCAAGCTACAAGATCTGGACATGCAGGTTCAAGAGAGTAAGAAGGCTACCCAACGAGTGATGAGATGAGTGCCAAGTGGCGTGCTTATATGGGCACACATTTATTGATAAATTTGAATCAAAAAACATATATTGAAAATCATTTCGTGAGCACAGATTATGGATAAAACCAATAAAACACACAAGCAAGCAATGAGGCATTAAATAAAGTAAATATGTTAAAACCAGTTGTACAATTTCAGATTATGGATCCGTAAGATTAGTATTTCGAAGGAATAGCCCAAACAAGAAAACCCTTATATATATATACCTTATATCTCATGTCACCATAGCCTGAGTTCATACAACCCGAGTTGTCTCCTAAACTAAGAAACATCATAAAATTAATAAAACCGATAAAATACAAATAAATCATTATATTACTAATCCTATTATCTTATTATTATTATTATTACTCATCATACCCATATGTCTAGGTATGGTACTAGCGTCCCAGCATACATACATCCACGAATAAGTAAGCCGAGGTTGTTATTAAAAACTTATAGGAAAAATCAACGAATTATGTTTATAATGAGTCCCGTGCATGCCGGGACCATAGCCCAGGATGTTCCGATGCTGAGCAGGAACTGCCGGGAAGCGATTTGAAGGGAAAGAGTCATATTTATATGCCCTGAAAAGGAGGTATAGTAGGGGTGCCAACACACCCCTCGAAACACCTGGAGGCCCACAGGTAGAACTGAAAGATTTTAGTTGCGCAATATTCCTACACCATTGTAACACAATCATGAATTGATGTCCATCAGTTTTCCCCAACCCGGTGTAAATTGTCCTTTTTATTATCAATTATTATATTAGCATCAATTTTCAGGAAGAGCAGGAGCATGTCAGATACAAGAGTACGAGAGTCAATTATTATATTCACGTAATGTGACAATCATGAGTCAAGTTCTAACATAGCAAGTGTTAGGTGATAACATGCATATGTCAGATGTCAGGTGTTAACATGTAAAGTGTCAGGTGTCAAGTGATAATATGTCAAGTGATAGCCCAGCAGATATTAACTATTATATAACATAATATAGAAATGGGACAGATACAAATACCGAAAAGCAATACAGTACTTGAAAAATAGTATAAGTAAAGATTTCAAACTCTTCACAATCGGAAATAAAATAATTAATTAAACTATCAAGCAGGCAAAAGAGCAAGCAAGCAGGCAAGCGAACATCCAAGCGGAGCTAAGTAAAGCTTGTTGGCCCAAAGGCCCATCACGCTAGTTTTGATGATAACTAACTCATGCAGTTATAGTACTAATGATCTTGTTGTGTTTAAAGTTTCAGATATTGATTAAGATCTTAGTTGATGTTTAATTTCACTAAAAAATACAAAGTCAAGTGGAGCTAACACATTGTATTTCAAGAGTTTAAGCTTATAGAATATCTACTACTCAAGATAGAGTCTAGCTCAAAGAATCAAGTTTGGATCAAATCTACTTGGAGAAGAAGATATACAAGAAAACTTGAGTCTATAATTTGTGAGTTTAGATCTCTTATAAAGAATAGATTAATTTTTATTGCTCAAGGTTACACACACACACAAAAGTTTGTATCGGTTTAACTAGTTTAGTTTCATATTTTGATTTTCATCAAAAACAATTTCATATCATTTTATTTGTGTATCCATACGCTATTGTGCTTCAAACATATATAAACAACTTATTTTTGTATTCATTAGAAGTTTAGAAAAATATGATTTTTTTATTTACAAGTTTAGTATTTGGAAAATATGCATTTATTTCAAGAAATGTATTTTAATTCATCAAAAACAAGTCTATATTGTTTTATATGTGTATTGGATTCTATCCATACACACTGAACTTTAATCAAGTTTAAACAACTTATTTTTGTATTTATGAAGTTTTAAAAAAACTAGTTTTCACTTAAAAGTTTGGTTTTCGAAAAATACGACTTTTAGTTTCAAGATTGAATTTCTATACCTCAAAATAGTTCATATATTTGCAATATGCTGTGATTATTACACAGATTTGTGCTTCATTGTATTTACATGAACTTATTTTTGTGTAATTTATAGGGATTTATTGGAATTTAATTGAGTTTCAAAAGTCATTTATATATCTCATTTTTTATGGGTTAAGCCAGTCGACTGACGGCAGAGCTTATTTGCTCTGCCGGTTGACCGATTGTCAACCGACGTGTGCAGAACGTGCAAAACCCATGAAAGCCATAGATTGGTCACTATAGCAATAGTTTGATCGATCGACCGGTCGACTGACCTATACTGCAGAGCTCTTGGTTGGTTTCGGTCGACCGACCGGTCGAGCTTTGTTCTCTTGATGTTGGGTTCAGTCAACCGCCCGGTCAACCGACAAACCCTAATGGCTAAAAATATAGTCATTGGGCAATCAACCGCCCAGTCAACCGCAAGGCCAATCTGGCGTAGGTTTGAGCCTAACGGCTAGTTTCTTTTTGGCCTATATATATGGGGTTTTTAGGTAAGTTTTTGACAAGATTTTCAAGAGAATATTTACTCAGTTTTCAAGAGCCTTCTTGCCCATTTTCTAAAAAGTTTTTAATAAGTTTTTGAGCTTCAAATCTACATCTTTTCATTTGTTTCAAAGTTTTTAGAAAATTAAAGAAAACAAGTTTTGGGAAATTCTAGTTTCAAATTTCCAATTTCTATATCATTCAAGAAGTTTTCCCAAGTATTTTCTTTTGTGCTTCACTTCCAAAATCTTTATTTTCTCACAAGTTTGAGCTATTCATTACAAAATATATCCTCTAAAATCTTGTATGTGAGAGGTGTTGTTTGTGATCATTGTGGTCACCAAATGTTGTAACCTTATTTTCTCTTTGGCTTTATGTCTTAGCTTTGTGCTTCCCTCTTATGTAGAAGAGTTGGCTTTATGTCCATCTCTTGTGTAGAGATTGTTGGCTTTGTGTCTTGACTTTGTGCGTCCTCTTGTGTAGAGGATTGAGCTTTGTATCCTTTATGGAGTTCCTTAGTATAGATAGTAGAAATCTTTCTAGGTGAAGGCAAGGTTGGTGCTCGAATCTTGAAGCATATCCTTGTATTTGTATTTGGCTATCTCTCTAAACTCTACTCTCTTTATATCTCACATTGCTATTATTGTTCATCTATACATTCTTGATATTGTGCTTACACTTGTATCATTCCAAGAGAGTTATTGAAGCACCTCAATTCTTAATATAGAGGAATCTTGAGGAGAAGTTCTAGAGTCCTTCATCGAAAATTTGACTTCACTCTTTAGATATCACTTATGATTAATTTTGTTAGTATAATTTTGAATTATTTGTTATTAGACTAGCACTACACATATTCACTCCCTCTAGGTGTACTTTCAATTGGTATCAGAGCTAGTACTCATAATATTCGGTTTAACCACCGAGGAGTGATCCTTGATTTGCTAATCTCTATATTTGTTTCACACACTCATGGATTATCTTGCTCCACCTATATTTGATGTTTCTAACATCAAAATATGAAAAATTAGAATGTGTGCTTATCTTAAAGTCTTAGAATTGCATGTTTATCTTGCCACAACTAAAAGATCATATATTGATAATGTCAAATATGTTGAGGCTAATGCACAAGTCATGGTTGCACTAAAATAAGCACTTAGCTATGCTTATCTTTCAAAGGTTTCTTATTGTGATTCCGCTTTTATAGTATGGAACACGTTGATCTCTTTTGAAGAAAAAAATTCAAACTATTTGGAGAGAGAATCTAGTGAAGATAATTTCGACCAAGCTTGCTACATGGTCCAAGGGAATGACTTTCTTTAGGTAAACTCAGAATCTGATCATAATGATTGTGCTAGTACATCTAATGATAATGCTAGTGAGGATGCACCCATGTTAAATAATGAGCTTGTCATGTTTTATGAGGATTTAGTTGTATTGTTAAAAAATAAAAAGTTTACAATTGAAAAAGAAAAATGATTCTTTATTTTCAAAATTAAACTGTGTTTTGAAAAAAAAAGAAGAAATTTCAAATGAAAAGGATTCTTTGAAGATTCAACTTGATTTTGTTTTAAATGAAAATATTTCATTAAAAAAGAAAGTTGATTTGGTTTCAAAGAGAAGGATATTGTTTTAAAGAATAATGATATTTTATCTTCAAAGCTTGACTTTATTTTGAAAGAAAATGATTCTTTGAAAAACTAAATTGTTTTAATTTCAAAAGAAAAAGATTCTTTGAAAAATATTTTGATTTAAAAAGAAAAGATTTCTTCTTCAAAAGAAAAGGTTTTTGGTTCTCATGCTTATGATGTATCTTCTTCGAATATTGAAATTGAGATTTGTACTTTGAATATGAACATTGATTATTTGGGCTCATCCTTGAATGTGCTTTCAATCATAATAGATTGAAATTCATGTTTCGCAAGAAACATGCTCCTCACATGCATGCACACACACCTCATGTTTATGCATACACACCTCATACACAAGATGCTCACACTCATACTAGAGTGTATCATAGTTCTCATTATGACCGCAAAGGTCATCTTGCAAAATTTTTCTGTGATAGATTAAATTTTTTAAATTTTACTTTTAAGAATGTTTGGGTTCAAAACACTAACCTCGGAGGATCCAAGAAAGTTTGAATAGCAAAATTCATTCTTATTATATTTGATGTAGGTGTGGGTTCTCACAAGACGTGAGAGGATTAGTGCTTTGGAAGTGAATGCAATCGGAGCTTAATGAATCATATCCATGGATGCATCTCTATCAAGGAGTTTAGGTGAGAGGACCACCTAGTTTTGGAGAAATAGAGATTAGCCCTACCGGTGTTGGTAACTATCTCTATCCTCCATTTATATTATTTCTATATGCTTCTTATTGATGATTTTTATCATATTATAATCTGCATGTTTTGTTTATATATTTAGACGCAATTGTTGTCAAAACTTGCAATGCACTTATATAGATTTTGAGATACACCCTTGATTTTAACATGATTCATGTCCTTCGTGTACTCATTTGTGGTTTACCTATATGTATACATGTTAGTTTTTTATGATTTATGCATTTATACATATATTTGATTTATAATGCATTTGTTTTGATTCAAGTATGATCTTCTATGAGAATATTTTTCATTAATTTTGCTTCATGTATGTGTAAATTTTATTAAAATTATAAGATATACATGTAGTATCCTTGAGTCACTCACTTTATATGTTATATACTATATTTTGGACTCAATCATGTTTAGATATACATATATGCTTTAGTTTTGATAAATTTTACATATGTCTTGAAGAATTATCTCATGTGCTTCTTGTATATCTTATTAGTGAAAATATTTTATAATTTGAGCTTTTGCTTCCACTAATCATGATATATTTTTGTGAAAAAGAATTTTCGTGATTTTCTTGTCTTCAAATCTAGTTTCAATATGTTAATAGTTTGAAAAAGAACTTTATATGAATTTTGATGAATTCTTTAGAGCCCTAATATGTTATTTTTGTGAATGTGTTATTATATGATTCTTATGCACTCACCTTTATATTTACTCATGATTTTGTGATCTTGAGCTTGCATATGCTATATTGATTTTGAATGATAATTTTTATATAATTGCCATATTTCATGAGATATACATGATTGGTTTATGTTTGAAAAATCTTGAATTAGTTTTCAAAACTATTTTAAATTAGTTATTTTATTCTTCACTTGGTTGTGTTTTCAATTTAACTCAACTATTTTCAAAATCATCATTTTGAAAACTTATACCCTTTGTGGGAGGATGGTTGAGTGACCATGCCTTGTATGCTCTCAATAACTATTTATTTGACATGTGCATATTAGAGTGGTATCAATGAGTTATACACATAATCTTCATGATATTTAATTTTTGTATACTCATTCTTATTTTTCTATATATGTATATCTCATATTTCAAGTGGTATTAAATTTTATTGGTATAATACATATATATAATTTATTGTGTATGTTTTAGCACAATTTTCTTTTTTGCATGGCTTGAAAATGCTTTAATGTATAAATTGGTATCACTTTTAATTGATATCCTTCAAAATGGGGGAGACTTTCTTGGTTTAAATTTTAATTGGTATCTTTTTCCTACTTTTTGAGACAAATATTTTATTAACTCATATTTTCAATTGGTATCAATTATCACAATTGATAACAAATTTTCAAAATTGTTTAGAATTTTAAAATTGGTACCATGGGTTTTAACTTTCTATTCAATTGGTATCATGTTTAGACCTTCAATTGGTATAAAAATTATTTTGCAAATTGGTATCTATGTTCATTTCAAAATTGTGTTCAATTTTTAATTGATATTTTTAGTTTTCCAATTGGTATCCATTTGTTTTATAATTGGTATCTTACAACTATTATCCTTTCAATTTGCATTTTTTTTTTTTTTACAAATGGTATCTTAGATATTTTTCAAAATTTGTTTTGATACTTATTGCCTATATGCAAGGGAGTTAACTTAACGTTTCCTCTATATATAAACTTATGATGAGTGTATTGTATAAGGAAGAGCTTGACCTCTCTTCTCTATATCAAACACGTGTGTAGGGGAGCTTAACATCTCCGTCTATACATTATATACTATACTTATATGGGTTAGGATTTAGTCATCCCTTCTCCATGTAATACATGTATGCAGGGGAAGTTAATATCGTGTCACCTCTCTTTATAGATTTATATCACATATACATGTACTTAGCTTTGTGTACCCTTTTTAATGAATTAACAAAAAGAGGGAGAGGATTTTAAAGTTTATATATGCATGCTTGTATTCTATGTTTGCATCTATGTGTTTATATTCATGATTTATTTTCATGATTTGTTTGGTATCTATATGCTTATATTGAATAGATATATGTTTTATGCTATGCAAGAGTTAAGAGGGAGCTTTTACAAAGCTTATCTTTAATCCATGCATATTTAACTTCATGAGTTTTATCATCATCAAAAAGGGAGAGATTTTTAGCTTAAAGGCCCATCACACTTGTTTTGATGATGACTAACTCATGTAGTTATAGTACTAATGATCTTGTCATTTTAAAGTTTCAGATATTGATCAAGATCTTAGTTAATATTTAGCTTCATAAAAAAACTCAAAGTCAAGTTTAGATCTAACACATGGTGATTCAAGAGCTCAAGCTTATAGAACATATCTAGTACTTAAGATGGAGTCTATCTCAGATACTCAAATTTAGATTAAGTCTACTTGGAGAAGAATGTCTACAAGAAGATTTGAGTCTAGAATTTGTGAGTTTAGATCTCTTGTAAAAGATATATTAGTTTTGATTACTCAAGCTTACACACACACAAAAGTTTGGTTCCGGTTTAACCGGTTTACATTTTGTATTTTGATTTTCATCAAAAACAAGTTTATATCATTTTGTTTGTGTATTCATATACTACTTAAATATATATGAACAACTTATTTTTGTATTCATGAGAAGTTTAGAAAAATATGATTTTCTATTTACAAGTTTAGTATTTGAAAAATATGTTTTTATTTCAATAAATGTATTTTAATGCATCAAAAATAAGTCTATACTGTTTATATGTGTATTGGATTCTATGCATACACACTGCACTTCAATCAAGTTTAAACAACTTATTTTTGTATTTATGGAGTATTGGAAAAACTAGTTTTCACTTAAAAGTTTGGTTTCCAAAAAATACGGTTTGGTTTCAAGATTGAATTTCTATACCTCAAAAATGCTTCACATGTTTGCAATATGTTGTGATTTTCGATCACATGTATTCGTACTTCTTTATATTTCCATGAAATTATTTTTGTGGAATTTATAGGGATTTATTAAAATTTAGTTGGGTTTTAAAAGTTCATTTAAAAATCTCAAAACTATTTTTTTGGGCTGAGCCGATCGACCCACATGCATAGAATGTCCATAGCCCAGAAGAGCCATAGATCGGTCGACCGATCGACCACAACAGTAGTTTGACAAACCGACCGATCGACTGACCTATACTGCAGAGCTCTTGGTTGGTTTCGGTCAACCAATCGGTCGACCGCCAGAGAGCTTTGCTCTCTAGATGTTGGGTTCGGTCGACCGACAAACCCCAACGGCTAAAGATATAGTCGTTGGGCGATCGACCGCCCAGTCGACTGCAAGGCCAATCTGGTGTGGTTTGAGCCTAACAACTAGTTTCTTTTTGGCCTATATATATTGGGTTTTTTGGTGAGTTTTTGACAAGATTTTCAAGAGAATTTTTATCCAGTTTTCAAGAGCCTTCTTACCTATTTTCTAAAGATTTTTGAACAAGTTTTTGATATTCAAATCTACATCCTTTCATTTATTTTAAAGTTTTTGAAAAATCAAAGAAAACAAGTTTTTGGGAAATTTTAGTTTCACGTTTCCAATTTCTATATCATTCAATATGTTTTTCAAGTATTTTTTTTTTGTGTTTCACTTTTTAAATTTTTGTTTTATCACAAGTTTGAGCTATTCATTGCAAAATTATCCTCTAAGATCTTATATTGTGAGAGGTGTTGTTTGTGATCTTTGTGGTCACCGAGTACTGTACCCTTATTTTCTCTTTGGCTTTGCGCCTTAGCTTTGTGCTTCCCTCTTGTGTAGTGAAGTTAGTTTTGCTCCCACCTCCTATGTAGAGATTGTTGGCTTTATGCCTCCTCTTGTGTAGAGGATTGAGCTTTGTATCCTTTGTGAAGTTCTTTAGAGGAGATAGCAGAAATCCTTCTAGGTGAAGGTGGGGACGTAGAGCTTAGTGCTCGAACCTCAAAACATATTCTTCTATTTGCGTTTGGCTATCGCTCTAAACTCTACTCTCTTTATATCTCGCATTGCTATTATTGTTCATCTATACATGCTTAATATTGTGCTTACACTTGTATCATTCCAAGAGAGCTATTGAAGCACCTCAACGCTTAATCTAGAGGAATCTTGAGAAAAAGTTCTAGAGCCCTTAACTGAGAATTTGGCTTCACTATTTGGATATCACTTGTGATTAATTTTGTTAGTTTAAAATTTTTTAATTCCGCATTATTTATCATTAAATTAGCACTACACCTATTCACCCCCTTAGGTATACTTTCAAAGCTGGAGTGAAGCTAACTTACAACACTAGATGCCATCATAGTCGGCGTGACTATCGCTCGCTACACAGTTTAACGCACACGACGAAGCGAGCATATGAACGTTATACTACCGTGCATGGCGAAGCCGTGCTCACAGTGTAACTACATTCGAATAGAGTTAGTGGTAAAATTTTGAGCGCTAGGTCCGGTTACCAGGCGTAGTATACAGAAAGTCCATAGGACTTTAGTAAACCTCAGAGAGGTTAAGCTCGAAGGCTGAGCCCAAAGGCTAATGACCACGAAGGGTCGGCCAAGAATAGTAATAGTGCAATGTCACAAAACAGTATATATGTACAGATATTAAACTACGCTATTACAAGTAATCATCACATCGATACAAATACATAACACCGGTACAAATCCACATATCCACAGAATACAAGTGTACACCCACACCAATACAAATACAGCGGTCCACAGAAATACAAGCACATAATCCAAAAAATATGACATCCCAGAAATACATAAAACACCCGTTGAAGCGGGGTACCCATAAAGCGAGAATCACTCGCCTAAAAATCTCGGACCATGCCACGAAATCCCAAAACTCTAGAAACTTCAAATAATCGAAACATGTATGGTTCAAATATATAAAATATAATAATAATATAGAGGGGAAAGAGGAGAGAATTCAAAAGAGAGAGGAGAGAGACTTAGCAGGAGAGAGAAGGGGGATAGTTGTTGCAGCTCACACACAGAAGCCCCACAGCCTGGCCTTGGGCCCAGGTGGCGCCGAGGAGGCGGCGCCGGATTCTGGTGTCTGGCTATGGCGCCAGCCAACCAGAGAAGGAGAGGGGGAGTTGAAAAGGAGGGTATCGATGGGTAGTAGAGATGGTGATTTGGTGGTGATGGTTGTGGTGGTGGATTAATAAAGAAGATGGTGAAATTATGGGAGTGGGAGGAAGAAGAAGGTGATGGGAGTTGTGATGGTGAAGTGGGAGGAGGAATTGTAGGAATTGAAGGAGATGGTGGTAGTGAGATTTGAGAAATTAAAATTGAGAGATGGTGATGGGTTTTGGTGGTAGTGATGGTGAAATTGAAGAAAAGGGAGGTGGTTGTGGGTGGTGGATGTGGTGGAGATGAGGGTGATGGTGATGGTTGTGAAGGAGGAAGAGAAATTTGAAGTTGGTGGTAATGAGAGAGAATAAAATGGATATGGTGGTATAGGATTTGAGAGAGGAGGAGAGGTTGGGAGAGAGGGTGGATGGACCTGTCTTGGGGCCGCTGACCTGGGTCACTGGGGAGATGGGCGCCACCGCCAGGTAGATGGGGTGGTCGCCCGCTGGTTGTAGAAGAAGAGAGAGAAAGAGTTAAAGGGAGAGTGAGAGAGAGATGTGAAAAGGAGAAAGAGAGAGTGAGAGAGAGAGAGAGAGAGATTTTATGGAAGAGGGGCCCATGACAACTGCGTAAGGGGGAGACCTGCGTTGGACTAAACCTCGCGTCAACCAGGGGGAGGTCAGCATTTGGGCCAGGAGAGAGAAAAGTGGAGGGGGATATTTTGGGGGAAGTTGTGGAGGAGAAAAAAGGAAAAAGAAGAAAGAAGAAAGAAAAAGAAAAAGTGAAAGAAGAAGAAAAGGAGAGGGAAAAGAAAAGGAAAGGAAAAGAAAAGAGAGAAGAGAAGGAAAATACCCGAGCAAAACTTTCAGATTTGGGAAAACAAAAATATTATTTTATTCGGCCAAAACTTGACAAGTTCAGAAAAATTCTCAAAAATTTTCTAAAATAGAAAATATTACACTGAAGAATATGGTGAAATCGAATTTAAAAAACTCAATCCCGTTTGCAAATTAAAAACCTTGAAATCAATTGGTGATACCGGTCGACTCCAATTCAGTTGAATTTTGCTAATTTAGAAAAATCTCCAAAAATACACTAAAATAAAAATTTTGATCATGAAAAACAATGTGAAAGCATTTTTCAAAAATTCAATTTCATTTATAAATTAAAAATTCTGGAATCGATCAGCGACACTAGTCGATACCGATTTTGAAGATTTTGCAAAATAATTCAGAAAATTTTTAAAAAATCAAGAAAAATCAAAAATATTGAAAATAGTATTTAAAACTAAAACTGATCAAATTTGACTATCAAAAGGTCAAATTGAGTAGTACACTGGGATCAGATCCTGGGTTCGGACTCGGGCTGACCATAGTCTAAGAGTCCGGATCCGATACCAAATAATAATATAAACAATCACCAAATAAAAATAAATATGTGGAGAAATTAGAAAAATATGATTGAAAAATCAGAACATGTATCTTGATACGTATTCTGAGGACAGGGTGTTACACTATATAATTAGAATTATTTTATTTAGAATTTTTTTTATTATGAAGTTTTTCATATTATGTAATTGAATGCCTAATATTCTTAGACATTAATTACCTTCATCAATAATATATAACTATATTTTATCAACTAAATTAACAAACTTGAACGCTTTATTATCAAATGTCAATATGAAAGAGTAAGCGCGACAATAGTTATTCTCTTCATTTAGTTATTTTGTTATCACATCAATCAAGCTTATTCTAATCAAACATGAACGAAAAGTCTAGCTCTAGCTCTAATTTGATAACTTCAACCTTAGAGTTAGATCCGAGTTCAGCTCGTTTATTACTCCAACAGGGACAACTCGTTCATTTGACATCCTTAATTACAAAGGTGCATCTTAGGGATACTTCTCTCACATGATGTAATAAAACATCTTTAATCAGACATGGCACCCCTTTGCTTGTCCTTGAGGTTGTTATTGGGTTCCATATCCAAACCCCCAAAGTGATGAGAGAAATGTTAGGTTTTGAATAAAATAAAAGGTTTGACAGTTTTCCCTAGATCAGAATTATCCTCTCTTTTATATAAATAATAAATAATCACATGATTACATGAATATCCTTTCTTGGGTGCACACTAATAATTATTATTTTAACACCCTTTCTCAAACTAACAATGATGTTACTGTTGCAGGTCACCTCGAGGGGGGTGAATAGGTGACTACCTAATCAAATATAAAACTAATGCGGAATTAAAAACTATTACACTATACACAACGTATAACACAAGAGTGTAGCCAAATTCCCAGTGAAGGGCTCTGGACTATCTCCTCAAGATTCCTCTAGATTAAGAGTTGAGGTGCAACCATGGCTCTCTTGGTTGAATACAAGTGTGAGCAAATAATCCCAAGCAATATAACAATAAAGCACAAGTATATCAAGCATATTATAGATAAAACAATAAGCATATAGATATAAAACACAAGTGAGTGAGAGAGAGAGAGAGATGAGCAATCGCAAATACGGGAGATTTGTTTCGAGGTTCGAGCACACTTGTTCCACATCCCCGCCATCAACACTATAAAGGATTTCCACTAAAATTGATCCCGCAAGATCACTCAGTGCCGCAACACCTACAACGATCTCCCTCAAGAACTCTTGGACCCGCAACTCCCTCACTTGTTCCTGTAAGAACAACACACGCAAGCACACTAGCTTGCCGAGGTAGCACCTCTTACAACTCCTCCAACTACAAGTTGGAACACTTGGTGATCACTTCACTTGATCACCACAAAAGACTCTTCACCAAGGCCACAACCTCTACAACTCCTCACAATACAAGAATGAAAACTTGTGATCACTTCTCTTGATCACGAAAATAACTCTCACAACAAGGATCTCAAGAGGATTGATATAGCAATAGATGGCTCAAGTTTGTATAAGAAAACAAGATAGATTTGTGGAGGAAAAACTCAAGAAATTCTTTTTAAAAACACAAAAGAAAACTCTTGGTAAACTATATAATTTTTTTTTTGTGTGTATGTGAGTTTGAGCAATCACAAATAATTTATCCTTTACATTTTATCTAAAAATTCAAAATCTTAACACTTACAAACTAGACTCAAGTTTTAAAAATCTTCTCTTTGAAAATCTTCTCTTCTCCTTCTTGACTTGGTCTAAATCTTGATTCAATGAGCTAGACTCCTCTTGAGTACTTGATGCGATCTTGATGTGCGAGCTCTTGAATCAACACGTGCTAGCTTCAAAACTTGATTTTGAATCTTTCGTTGAAGCTAAACACCGACTAACATCTTGATCAATATCTGAAACTATATAAACACAAGATCATTAGTACATAACTACATGAGTTAATCATCATCAAAACTAGAGTGATGGGCCTCTGAGCCAACAATCTCTCCCTTTTTGATGATGACAAAACACATGGAGTTATATATGCATGGATTAAAGTTAAGCTTCATAGAAGCTCCTCTTTAACTCATGCATAATAAAAACAATAAAGATATTCAATATTGCACATAAACTAAACATAAATATATATGCATAAACAATAAATATTAAGCATGCATATATAAACTCACTCAATTCTTCTCCCCATTTTTGTCAAATCATCAACAAAGGGGTGAAGACAAACAAACAAGAAATATGTCTATGCGATATACATTCATGAAGAGGAGAGACATTAAGTTAGCTTTCCTTGCTTCCATGCATTACATGGAGAAGGGATGACTAGACTCTAACCCATATAAAGCATAATATACAATGTATAAGCGGAGATGTTAAGCTCCCCTTATACACGTGTATCACACAAAAAAGAGAGATCAAGCTTCTTAATATGTGAGATACACTCAACATGAATATATATATAGAGGAGATGTTAAGCTCCCCTTATATATAAGCAATATATTTCAAATAAATTTTGAAAACCGATTAAAATAAATTTTGATATCAATTTAAAACAAATTTTTCCACAAACAAATTTTGATATACCACTAGTAGGTGACAAAGTAAATGTTAAACATAAATATTATTTTATAGGTAAACATCAACATGAATACCACTTGTAGGAAAACACAAATATTGTGAGAAAAAAAAACTTTCTCTTCTTTTTTTTTGAAATAGTGCGTAAGCTTGTATATGATACAAATTGAAAAATAATTGACATTAAGAACTAAATCAAGCTTATCATGAAATAATTTGTGCTATAAAGAGTTAACATATTTAATCAGCACAATAAATCATACACACACACACACACACACACACACACACACACACACACATATATATATACACACACATATACACACACACACACATATATATATATATATGTGTGTGTGTGTGTGTGTGTGTGTGTGTGTATATATATATATATATATATATATATATATATATATATATATCCATGTATGTATGAAAATACCACTTGAAATTTGAAGCATAGATATATAAGAGAACAAATTTGAGTATGCAAAAATAAATTTTCATTAAAATCATGTATATCTCATATCTACCACTCTATTCATGCACATGTTTGAAAGATATTCATTAAAATCATACAAGGCATAGTCACCCATCCAACTGCCCTTGGACGGTAGGGGTTTTCAAAAATATAATTTGAAAATATTTTTAGCATAGTTTGAAAAATACTACCATATTGAAGAATAACGAAACTAGTTTAATTATAATTTTGAAAACTAGTATGAAATCCTTCAAGAACGAATAAAAACATGAATATATCTCATGATAATATGCTAAATATACAATAACTGACACTCAAAATCCATAAGGCTAAAAAATGATTTCATGAAAAAAAAAGTCATGAGTACACTAAAAAAATATGAGTGTATAAGAATCATGTGAGTAACACATTCATGAAGATAGGGCAATAAAGCTCAAATCATCAAAACATATGAAAATCATAAAATTTTATTTTTCATTATAACTAAATAAGCTTCAATGTTTATGTATGTTTTGTCGAAACTAAAAGTATATATATATATATATATATATATATATATATATATATATATATATATATATATATATATATATATATATATATATATATATATATATCCCAAACATAAACGAGTCCATAGTAGAATTTTGCATGAAGGTAAGTGACTCAAGGATATACATGTTTATCTATTAGTTTTAAACAAAAATAACATATACATGAAGCTAAACATGTGCAAAAATAGGAAAAAATAAGTATAATGAAAGAATCATCAAAACTAGGTTATACAAGTATATGAAATGAGTACATTGAGTAATGAAGCATAAACACATAATAATCAAGTGTAGGTCGCTACATGTACAAGTATAAACACAAGTTTTAAAGAAAACTACATCTAAACAAGTAATCACCACATGAAGTATAAAAATATTAACAAATATGATCATTAGGTTAAATGCACGTGTTTTAAAACTAGTATATACATAATAGTTAAATAATAGTGAGAACACAAAAATATGAATTCATATGAACTTGGGTGTATCTCAAAGACTATCCATATATATTGCATGTCTATTAACATTGCATTTAACATAATGAGTATTAAAACCAAATCATGCTAACAATCAACGCTAAAAAGCATGTAAACAAAAGTAGGAGTTAGAGATAGTTACCAAAACCAATGAACCAATCTCTAGGTATCCAAACCATGGTGGCTCTTTCACCAAATTTTCTTGATAGCGATGTGATTAGTCACATATATTGCATATACATTGTCACCTTATCATACTTTTTAGCTAATAAATCATATTAATAAGTCTTCTTCTTTTTGTTTAATGTAGGCCCAATTGCTAAAAGAAAAGAAAGAGAAACAAGCCCAAAAGCCCACCAAATTCTGATTTAATTCAGAAGAAATTCGAAATCAAGGAATCACGGCTAAATCTTGGCATATCAAGAGGTTGAAAACCGGTTGAGAAGAATCCTCCCTGAATCAAGCGATTGAAGCCAACAATCAAAGGTTGTTTCGTCAAATCCTGAAGCTGAAATGAGAAAACCAGCAGAAGATATGGGCAAATCATCAAACCGGGGATCTCCACCAATTGGGTGTGGCCACCTGGCCACACCAGAGCCGCGGAAACGCGGCCTTGTTACGTCAGTTGGGGGAGCGTTTGCTCCCCCAATCTTCCCGGGATTCCCCCCTTTTGGTTTTGCCCTATAAATACTAGTTTCAGCAGAGCAAAATGGGACGACCATGAAGAGATAGGAATTAGTCCAGTTTTTCACTCTTTGTAGTATCGGTTTTTGTTTTCTTTTTATGTAATTTTAATTTGTATGTAAGCTTAGGTTAGATTGAGATTCATGTAAGTAATAGAGAGAGGCTTATGTTGAGAGTGACACCGATGTACCCTCCTCCTTTCTTCCATCGTTTCTGCAAGCAATAAAAGGTAATTTTTTTATGTTCGTCTTTACTTTTGTTTTCTTCTTCTTCTTTCTACTTTACCTCTTTTGGTTTTGATGAGCATGCAAGTGAATCCAGAAGCATCAGTATAATAATGTTTGTGTGAGTGCCAACGATAATTCATGATGATGTTCTCCTCCTCAAGACTCTGTATCATTTCATTCTTGTTCGTCTTGATGATGTAATGCGACTGGGGACTGAGCTCGATCCTATGGCTTATGCGTTGAACGCCTCCGAAGCAAGGTAGAACATGCAAGGGTTCCAGGTAAGTCATCAACCAAACTAGGTAAGTATTTCTTTAATCTTCTTTCTTTTCTTTTATTTCTTTAGTTTAAATCACCAACACCCACTTCTTTCATCACTCCTTTTCCATTTCTTTGTAAATAATCATTCTCCATTTTTCTCCACCTTCTCCATCTATCGCTTTCTTTCTAACTAATTATAACTCTTTTTCTCTTTTCTTTTTAAGAACCAAAGAAGAACTTTAAACAAACTTTGTATCTTAAAAGAAGACTTACTAAAAAGCTTCCATCGCTAGTCCCTCCTTGTGGATCACGACCCTCATAGCCACTTGCTATCGCGGTAGAATTGAGCACTTGCACATCTCTATTTTGAAGTTCTGAAATACTGTATTTTTGTGCAGGTTCAAGCTCAATCAAATTTTGGCGCCGTTGCCGGGGAGGGACGGTAAGTTACTCTCTTTAAAAATTTACATTTTTGGTTAACTTTCTTCTTTGTTTTTTGTACAGATTTAACAACAAGGAATTCTTGCTGCAGTGGACACATAAGTGGCCTTGGACTCTACTCAAGAAAGCAGAGCCAAGAAGCCCTCAGATTTGCTACATTCCAGTGGCAAAACTGAGTGAACTACTAACCTGTATTTTTACAGGTTGGCTGAATTAAAAATCTGAATTTCTGTAGCATTTATCTCCTTGTTTGGTTCACTGTATTTACTTTCTAACCTCAACAGTAAAATGATGATTGTAAATGTTAAAATGATTTAGACTTTGCATTTAGGCACGTATCTATTTCATTTCATTTTTTATTTACTGTTGAAGAGTGCTGGAGCCAAGGTATGTGTGCATACCATTTAGTATAAGGTTCATTCTTGTATGATTGCTTGAATATTACTTTTTTCTATATACTTGTACACTACACTAAATTGACTTAAGGGCTTGTCCTATAAACAAGATAAGGTAGGGAAGTCATTACCCTCCCTTAGCCCACAAACAATCTCCTCACTCACTAACCCAAGCCTAACTAAAAATAAGTAGACATTGGCCCTAGGGACATCTCGGGCTCAATTAGGAGATTATCCTAAGGGAGAAAGGTGTTGGAATTTGACTCCTGCCAAATCAGTGTCTAGGAAGGGGATTAAGGGCCGAAAGCCCGAAGGTTGGTGGTTATTTAATTAAGGAACGTCTTTGACGGATAACCTCCCACCAATCTTGCCCTGACCTGGCTGATTAGCTTGTGGTCAAAGTCTGCATTATACCTCCCGTGGACAGTCTAACCAGTTAGGAGTCGTCTAGGCAATAGGTCTACCCTAACTTAGTTTAGAATTTTTTTCTTTTTATTTGTATGCTTATTTGTTTGTTTGTTTTTTTCTTCTTTGTTTGTATTTTATTGTGTGATATGGCTTATAATAATAATTTTTCCAATTTTAATAGTAATCCATATTACACACCAACCTCTTTTTCGGATATTACCAACCCGACATATCATAATTTTAACCAACCTAGTGTGCCGGATTGGTCTTATCCGAATCAATATAACCCATGCCCCTAATCTTATAACCATAATTTCCAGAATAATTTCAACTCTTCACAGAGTCAGTGGGGATTCACCTCCCCCGAGTCCAATTTTTAACCAACTTGTCCTCCTTATCCACCTAGTCTACAATATTTCCAAGATTCATACTCAGTTCCACCAGTCCAAAATAGAAAACCATCAATTTTGGAAATGAGTATGCGTGAGTCCAAACAAAAATCACAAAATCTGATGGACTCACAATTTCACCACCAATTCCAAGACAACACTTCATCTTTTCAACAAAACGATGAACCAATCAACTATGAAAAGATGCTTGAAGCCATGACTCAGGCTCAAAACGCTCGTAATCGTGACATAGATATGATGGTCCAATCTCTATGTTCTCACCGTTTGACCAGTTCTGATGTCGCTAACCATTCTGTTAGAGCCGAAGAGTCATGTTGTTTTGGAAATCAAGGTTCCATTTCAGAACAATCATTTGAACTTGCCAAAACTCCAAATTTTGAAAATGATATTGACAGTTTGGCAAGTTATTCCTTCCTGAAATAGAACTTGAGAATGAATATGATCCTGAACCTCAACTTAGTGATTCAATTCTACTTCCTGATTCAATAATAAGTCCGGTGTCTTGACCTGATTTCAATCTTTTTCCCGAGTCAACATTGGATTCTGTGCCAATTCATCATGAAATTGAATCACCCATCTTTGATGATCATCATATTGAACTTGACCAATTTTACACTTTTGAAAGTTCTATTGACAAATTGGCAAGTTCTCATTTTTACGAAATTGAACTCAATGAGAATTGTGACCTAGATTCTCAAATTTGTTATCCAGTTCAAATTCCCGAATCAATATTGACTCCTGTTTTGTTACCCGACTTGAGTAATATTTTAGAGTCAGTTTTGATTCCCACACCTATCATTCTTGAACTTGAATCACCAATATTAAGTCAAATTCCATTGTTGGAAAATGAATGTGGACTTGAGTTTCAACTTCTTGATTTGGACCCACTTCCTGAACCAATCTCGACTCCTGAATCTTTACTTGATTTAAGTCACTTTACTGAGTCGGTATTAGTTCCCGTACTTCCTAAGTCCAAGTCAATCATTCTATCTTTTCACACTCCATTTTGGGACAAGGCGGTTGACAAATTTGACTCTGAAATTAATTATGGAATTTGGAAATTAGATGGGGTAAATTTTTAATAAAAATCCTTTATGGATACCTCATTTTAATGGGTTATATTAGAGAGATTTCTGGTGGGTTCCTCCGAACTCCACGAAAAGTCGATTGGGTCGCATTTCGTGGACCAATCAGACCACCACCAGAAACCACAACCTTAAGGTAACATTTTCCTTCCCTTTCTTCTTTTTCATGCATCTATGCATTAATTCATACATTGAGGACAATGCATGAGATAGGTGTGGTGGAGGGTTCTAACATAACTTTAAAAAAAATTAATTAATTAACATTTTTCTTTACTTTTAAAAAACTTTTTGAAAATAGAAACAAAATTTTGACATATTTTTTGTAAGAAATTAAGTCAATTTTAAGGAATAGGAAAATCAAAATTAGGATTTCTTAAATTTGGTCAAAATAAGATTATTTGTTTGATTTTTAGGGTTAGGAAGATAATTTGTCAAAGTAATTTAGTCTTGATCTTTACCTTAATGAAATATGCATACTTCATACACTTACACACTTAGGGTTCAAAAATAAAGATTCTTATGCCTTATATATAAAAAATATATATATATATCTATGAAAGATGAACAAATCTAATTATTGATTAGCTAGGTACTTTGGTCTAAGCAAACCTTAGTATTTATGCGAAAGATGATTAGATAAGTTTGAGAAAAAATATATATAAAAATTCTCTGATTAAGCTGGGTATTTGTGCCTAATAAAGCATAAGTATTCACGCCTCAAAGGGGTTCATATAATAAAATCCTTAGTTTTGTGGCCTTGTTTGCTCGAGTCCTTAAGTCCTTGGGGTGTTTTCTCACCTGGTGCCCTAAGACCGTTTGGTTTGGGAGTCATCGATTAAAGGCTCGTTACATGGGCATATTATAAAGCCTAATAGAACTAAGGAATAATATCACAAAAATATATATATAAATAAATAAGGCATAAGAGTTAGAGTTAATGAACCCTTAGTCAAAATTTTCACGATCACAAGGTGCATATGACTTAGGGTAAAGTAATAGACTAAATGAGAAGTACAATTTGACTCCTTACTTTGATTGATAACAAATTTTTGAATAGAGACTAAGTTTAAGAATAAAAAATTCAGTTTTCCTATAATTTATAGATTACTTAAGTTTTACAATTATATTTCAAATATTTTTCTCTTTCAAAATGCTTTTCGAAAATACTAACTCTTTGTTTCTCTTTCTTTATGGATTTTGTGGGTGTAATCCACTAAAAACCCTCACAAGACAAAACTCGTCCTCTAGGGGAAACCTAGAGGTTTAACGGCTTGTTGCACATGCTCAGTGCAATCGAGTGACCTGCGAAAGTGGTCTAATAATCCTTAGTATAGTTTAGTTGTTTTGCTCGAGGACGAGCAAAAGATAAGTGTGGGGGTGTGATTAGTCACATATATTGCATATACATTGTCACCTTACCATACTTTTTAGCTAATAAATCATATTAATAAGTCTTTTTCTTCTTTGTTTAATGTAGGCCCAATTGCTAAAAGAAAAGAAAGAGAAACAAGCCCAATAGCCCACCAAATTCTGATTTAATTCAGAAGAAATTCGAAATCAAGGAATCAGGGCTAAATCTTGGCATATCAAGAGGTTGAAAATCGGTTGAGAAGAATCCTTCCTGAATCAAGCGGTTGAAGGCAACAATCAAAGGCTGTTTCGTCAAATCTGAAGCTGAAATGAGAAAACCAGCAGAAGATATGGGCAAATCATCAAACCGGGGATCTCCACCAATTGGGTGTGGCCACCTGGCCACACCAGGGCCGCGGAAACGCGGCCCAAGCCGCGTTTCCACGGCCTTGTTACGTCAGTTGGGGGAGCGTTTGCTCCCCCAATCTTCCCGGGATTCCCCCTTTTGGTTTTGCCTTATAAATACTGGTTTCAGCAGAGCAAAATGGGACGACCATGCAGAGATAGGAATTAGTCCAATTTTTCACTCTTTGTAGTATAGGTTTTTGTTTTCTTTTTATGTAATTTTAATTTATATGTAAGCTTAGGTTAGATTGAGATTCATGTAAGTAAGAGAGAGAGGCTTATGTTGAGAGTGACACCGAAGTACCCTCCTCCTTTCTTCCATCGTTTCTGCAAGCAATAAAATGTAATTTTTTTATGTTCGTCTTTACTTTTGTTTTCTTCTTCTTCTTTCTACTTTACCTCTTTTGGTTTTGATGAGCATGCAACTGAATCCAGAAGCATCAGTATAACAATGTTTGTGTGAGTGCCAACGATAATTCATGATGATGTTCTCCTCCTCAAGACTCCGTATCATTTCATTCTTGTTCGTCTTGATGATGTAATGCGACTGGGGACTGAGCTTGATCCTATGGCTTATGCGTTGAACGCCTCCGAAGTAAGGTAGAACATGCAAGGGTTCCAGGTAAGTCATCAACCAAACTAGGTAAGTATTTCTTTAATCTTCTTTCTTTTCTTTTATTTCTTTAGTTTAAATCACCAACACCCACTTCTTTCATCACTCCTTTTCCATTTCTTTGTAAATAATCATTCTCCATTTTTCTCCACCTTCTCCATCTATCGCTTTCTTTCTAACTTAACTATAACTCTTTTCCTCTTTTCTTTTTAAGAACCAAAGAAGAACTTTAACCAAACTTTGTATCTTAAAAGAAGACTTACTAAAAAGCTTCCATCGCTAGTCCCTCCTTGTGGATCACGACCCGCATAGCCACTTGCTATCGCGGTAGAATTGAGCACTTGCACATCTCTATTTTGAAGTTCTGAAATACTGTATTTTTGTGCAGGTTCAAGCTCAATCACGATGCATCAATAGGGTATGTCCATCTAACTCCACATGCATTCACCACCAAAGCACCAACCCTCTCACATTTTGTGAGAGCCCACACCTACATTAAACACGAGAGGTGGAAATTTTGGTACCCTATCTTTTGGGTCCATGGGGGTTAGTATTTGGAACCCAAACCTTTTTATTTACAAAATTTAAATGATTTATTCTATCAAAACAAAATTTTGCTAAATGGCCTTTGCGGCTGCAATGTGTACATTTATACATTCTAGCATACATATGTGTGGTGTGAGTGTGAGCATGATGTTCATGTGATGTATGCTATGTAGGGTGTGCATGAACATGTGGAACATGTTTCTTGCGAAACATAGATTCCAATCTACTATAGTTAAATGCATATTGGCTCAAAGTGGAGCCAAAACAATCAATGTTCTTCTTCAATGTACATATATCATCATTAATCTTAGAAGAAGTAACATGAGAAACATGAGTATTAACAAACTTTTTCTTTTTAGAAATATTTTCTTTTTCTTTTCCATTCAAAATAATTTTCCTTCTCAAAGAGTCATTTTCCTTCAAAACAATCTCTTTTTCTTTTTCAACCAAAATAATTTTATTTTTCAAACATTCATTTTCTTTTAAAATGGTGTTATTATCATTTTTCAAATTTTTATTTTCAAAAGAATCATTTTCTTTTAAAAAAGAAGTGTTATCCTTCTTCAACTTATCATTTTCAATTTTTAATAAATCATATTTTTCAAGAAGTTTTTGACAAAATGATGCAAGCTAATCATAAGGCATGTCAATATCTTCTTCTAACTCGAATTTGAAATTTACCTAAAGAGGGTCATCCCCTTGGACCATGTAGCATATGTTTAAAGCATAACTTCCATCATCCGAGTCACTTCCCATGTAATATTGCTTTTGTTCACCAAGAAAGATAAGAGTGTTCCAAACTACAAAAACCGAATCAAAATTAGAAACACTAGATAGATATTCATCATTTAGAGTACTCTTTAATGCATGGATGGCTTTTGCATTAGGCTCAAGATTTTTGTCATTTATAAATATAAATCTTTAATAGTGGCAAAATAAACATGAATCCCTAGAGATTTTAGGTACATGGACATCTTAACTTTTCAAGCTTGGATGTTAAGAATGTCAAACATGGGAGGTGTCATGAAATTTATATGTGTGTAAACAAATATTGTGATTAGCTAAAAGGAAGATCTTTAACTCAAGGTTGTTAGACCCAAATCAAGAGCACCAAGCTCTTATACCACTTGTAGGTTACCAAGAGGGGGGTGAATAGGTGACTAACTAATCAAATGCAAAACTAATACAGAACTAAAAACTATTACACTACACACAATGTATAACACAAGAGTGTAGCCGAATTCTTGGTGAAGGGCTCTGGACTGTCTCCTCAAAGTTCCTCTAGATTAAGAGTTGAGGTGCCACTATGACTCTCTTGGTTGAATACAAGTGTGAGCAAACAATCCCAATCAATATAACAATAAAGCACAAGTATGTCAAGCATATAATAGATAAAATAATAAGCATATGCAAGATATAAAACACAAGTGAGAGAGAGAGAAATGATCAATCACAAATGCGAAAGATTTGTTTCGAGGTTCGGGCATACTTGCTCTACGTCTCCGCCTTCAATACTATGGAGCATTTCCACTAAAAGTAATCCCGCAAGATTGCTCGGTGCCGCAACACTTACAACGAGCTCCCTCAAAAACTCTTGGATCGGCATGTCCCTCACTTGTTACCGTAAGAACAACACACGCAAGCACACTAGTTTGCCAAGGCCGCACCTCTTACAACTCCTCCAACCACAAGTTGGAACACTTGGTGATCACTTTACTTGATCACCACAAAACACTCTTCACTAAGGCTAGAACCTCTACAACTCTTCACAATACAAGAATAAAAACTTGTGATCACTTCTCTTGATCACAAAAATAACTTTCACAACAAGGATCCCTAGAGGACTGATATAGCAAATGGATGGCTCAAGTTTGTGTGAGAAAACAAGATAGATTTGAAGAGGAAAAACTCAATAAATTCTTTTTAAAACACAAGAGAAAACTCTTGGTAAACTCTCTTTTGATATAGAATTAAATCTCTAAAAACTTGCTTAGAAACTCTGGAGAAGAGCACTCGAAAACAGCCTAAGAATCTTATACAAAACTGGCCCAAAACACCCCAATATATAGGCTGCAGAAAACTAGCCGTTGGGGGCCAGATTGGCCTGTCGGTCGACCGGACGGTTGATCGACCACCGGTTATATTTATGACTGTTAGGGTTTTCGGTCGACCGCCCAATCGACTGTACACAGGTCAAAAACCTATCGGTTGACAGCTCGATCGACCGAGGCCAGAACCAGATAGCACTGCTCTCTTGGTCGGTCGACCGCTCGGTCGACCAGGGCCAGATGCAGAGAGCTCGGTCGACCGCCCGATCGAAGCTTGTGCATGTTGCCTGTGCACATCAATCTACCGCTCGATCGACCAACTTCTGGTTCGATCGACCGATCAGTCGACTGCCAGTCCAGGTCTCGGTTTTTAGGGATTAAAACTTGGTCTTTTAATATCACATAAAATCACATAAAATTCACAAAAATAAGTTCATTGAAGTACTTTGAAATCCAAATAACAAGTTGAACTATTTTTGCGATATAGAAATTCAACCTTAAACCAAACTTTTAAAATGAAAATCGGATTTTTTTTCAAAACTTGTTCAAATACAAAAATAAGATATTAAAACTAATTTAAAGCATAGTGTGTATGGATATGATCCAATACACATATAAGATGAAATATCTATGATTTTGACAATAATCTCTAAACAAAGTTTTGATAAATACAAAACTTAAAAGCATGAACTAGAAACATCAAACTAAGTTTTTCTAAATATTTGAACCAACAATGTATATAGATGAAATCTAATATACATATAAAACATGTAAACTTGTTTCGATGAACTCTATTCATGAAACATACCGATATCTACTTTGAAGCTCAAAATCAAAATGATATTTTCTAAAATCAAAATTATTCTTATGAAAATACTATATAAATTTTGTGTGTGTCTATGTGAGCTTGAGAAATCCATAACTAATCTATCCTTTACATTTTATTTAAAAACACAAAATCTTAACACTTACAAACTAGACTCAAGTCTTGAAAATCTTCTCTTCTCCTTTTTGACTTGGTACAAACCTTGATTCAATGAGCTAGACTCCTCTTGAGTACTTGATACGATCTTGATGCGCGAGCTCTTGAATCAACACATGCTAGCTTCAAAACTTAACTTCGAATCTTTCGTTGAAGCTAAACATCGACTAAGATCTTGATCAATTATCTGAAACTATATAAACACAAGATCATTATTAATATAACTACATGAGTTAATCATTATCAAAACTAGATGATAGGTCTCTGGGCGAAAAACAGTGACATCGAGAGTTTGTTTAACCAATGGTGTTTCTGTGACATCGAGAGTTTGTTTAACCAAAATAAAAAGATAAAAATATTGACACTAGTAAAATGCTAAAAATAAATTCTTGACAAGAGGTTGGACAAATATGATAATGAGGTGATATCAAACCATAGAGAGCAATTGTTGAATAAGAGAAGTGTGATGGATGCAAAGCCAAAGATGAAACATTTACTAAAGAGATGGATTCAGAATGAGAAGGGGCACTTGCTAAATGTGATTTGCCTGAGTCTCTTTCGTATGTAGCAAGGTAGACTTTTAGCCCATGAGTCTCTTTAGTATACACAAGGAGAGCTTAAGAACCTATGAGGAGTTTCTTTCGTGTGAAGCAAGTCGGACATTGACTGAGTGGCAATTCTGTTGATGGAAAAGAAATTGTAATATTCATAATAGAGTAGTGTCAGAAAAGGAATGTCCAAGAAGAAAGAAAAGAATCCACAACCAAGAGAAGCACTTTCAATATTGACAAGGAGATGTCGACATCACCATAAGTAGATGAAAATTACATATGAACCCGGAAGAGGAGGAGAGAACACCAATCGACAAGAAGAGATGATTCTTGTTGATAGAAGAGGGTTCGGTCAGTGATGACATGGTGGCCTGTGAGCTTTGCAAGAAGAGGATGTCCTACCTGCAATGTTGAAAGAGAGGAGAAGAAAAGCTCACCATGTCTAAATCTGAATAAGATTTGGAGTCAGGTCTAGATTCAATTTTGATTCTATTTGAAGATTTGGGACTAGTTGATGGTGGCGATCTAGAGCCTTTGTTCAGATGAGTATACGGAACACCATTGTAAAAGATGACGACTAAAGATCAGAGGCGATAAATCGAAGATAACGAGTACCAAAACGAGAAAACCATAAGGATGTGCAAGCGGAAAAAGTGTCACGGTACGAGACTCACGCTAGTGTGGATGAGGAGAAGGAGATGCCAGATGATTGTACCTCTTTTGAAGAAGGAAAGATAGATTCCAATCAACAATGAAGCACTTTCTGAACCTTAACCTAAATCTCTTTCACGTGTCATAAGGTGGACTTTGAGCTTGTAATTATATTTAGAATACACAGGGTAGACTGTAGAGAAAAAAACCCATGGTACCTCGAATGTTGACGTAGCGCAAAATTTATGTTTTATAAGATCCTTAAACTCAGTGGAAATGAAGATATCCTCAAACTCAGTAGAAGAAGAGGAGACCAATCTCAGGAGAAGAGGAGACAGCTGTATTTTACGAGAAGAGATGGTTAATGATAGATTCGTTAGAGGAGAGAAAACGATTATGAGTGGAAGAGCAGGCCAATGAGGATGAAAATACCATGCCAAACAAAAAAGAAGTTGTTAAAGAATTAGATGACATGTCGATTGGTGATTTCAGGAAAAAGAAGCTAGTGATAAGAAAAAAGAATTATTCTTCATGTAACTACATCCTCGATAAAGGTGGCAGAGGTGGTGGTGGTTGAAAAAACTTCTTGAAGAATCATATTCGAAAGAGGAAGTCGGGGTCTAGAAAAGGTTAGGGAATCTCTCCGTGAAGGTTAAATATGATTTAATGTGCAATCAAAGATAAAATATTGAGAACGTATGCACTAGAATGGAATAAATTCTTTGCATGCACTAAATTGAATAATGTTAATTGAATTCTTTACATGCAATGAATTGGAGAGTGATTTAGATGAATAATAAGAATACGACAATATATATGGGTCCACATCAAAACTTAGAGGAAGTAGCATGCATTGTGATCACCTGAATGTTATCGGTGTAGGCTATCTAAAAATCATTAAGAGACAAGTCCTTAAGATGCAGACCTCACTTCAATGCGAAGGTCTCGAACCTCGCATCCAAAGCTAAACACGAATCTGAACAACTCCGCGTCTCACCTCAAAGACGGGTCTGAGTAATTCTGTGTCTCACGCAGGTCTGAGCAACTCCACATCCCACTTCACACGGGTCTGAGTAACTCCGCGTCTCACACGGGTCTGAGCAACTCTGTCTCCCACTTCGCGCGGGTTTGAACAACTCCGTGTCTCACTTCAAACGCGGATCTGAGCAACTCCGCATCTCACGCGGGTCTGAGCAACTCCGCATCTTGCGTCTCTCATAGGTCTGAGCAGCTCCGCATTCTGACTAAGACATCCGCGTCTACAACAAACAACGCGAGGTCCGCGTCCACTGCAAGACCCACGTTTCTATTATAATTGACCCCAATTACTGGGTCAATTAACTTTTCACGTAATGGGGGAGTTAATACCCATTATGAAGGAATTTTAGAGGACAAATATACCCCTATGACTCCCTATAAATAGCCTCAAGAGCTATATGGGGGGCTTTTTTTCTGAGAGATTACGGTGAGCACTCTCAAGCTAAAAGCTTCATGCTTTTTCAAAGATTCAGAGAGAGAGAGAAAAAGAGAAATAAGTGGATTCTAAATACTTAGTGTGTTAAAAACAGAGCTCTTTCTGATTACTTTTCGAGAGCATCCCAAAGAGAAGCTTGCTTTAAACAAAGGGAAAATCTAGTTATTTTCTCCTCTTTTGTAATTGGAATCATTCTGTTGCAATCTTTCATCCACTCAAAGAAATTTTACTTCATTTTATTTTTTGACCAGACAAAAGATGGCGACTCAGCTTGTGAATTCATTCTCTACTGACGAGAATGTTGTGGCGCAAGCCGATGTCCAGCTTCTCAGAAAGACGGTGGAATCCCTCGTCATTGAATTCGACCAAGGAAAATTCGAGGAATTCCTTTCCTTAGGCTTCGCCAGCCCTAAGGCAATGCGGCAGTACTGTAAAATGTCTTCTGGGACTTGCTCTCGAATCTCTTTGAAGGTCTCTTCCAAAGTGGCCCGCCCTTCTGCTCACAGCGCAAGCAGTGCCACTTCTAACGAGGTTATGAAAACCTCTCGTGCAGCCCATGTAGTCTGTGTCAATGTCTCTCAGGAGACCCATAGGGATAATACGTTGGTACACTATCAAAGTGATGGTGAAGATCAATTTCGCCATCTCTCTCCTCTCTGAACTCTACAATTTCAGGTTGTTGAGGGTTCCCAACAACCCTTGCGACTCAACTAAAATGTTGAACGGTGACGAAAGCATGATGCTCGTCGACAAAACCTATTTTGCAGACATAATCTGTTTTGTAGATTCAGAATGCGAGATTCATACCCATATTTCTCTGAGCAACACGAGGACCACATTTCTATTCCAGAAAGTGAGTCCCACATTTTCAACCACGCGTCTTAGCGTCCAAACACAAAGTCCGCGTCCAGCGCGAGACTCGCATTTTGCCTGCCCTAAAACACGAGACCCGCGTTCTGCCTGTTTCAAAATGCAATTCCCGCATTCCTAATTCTAAATGTGAGACCCACGTTCTGAGGTCAACCAACACTAGAGGTCCATGTTTCAACACCATGCAAGGTCCGTGTTTCAACAAAGAAAAGCGAGACCCGCATTCAGAATGGCATGTCTTCAAGACATAAAGAGCCAAAAAGCCCTCACCCTTACGGGTTTGACACTAGCTCCTCAGATGTCCCCGCAATGAACCTGAGGGACTACCTGACAAGGAAGAAGAGTGTCCACCAAATCACTCCTCAAAGTCACTGCGAGCGGCTTATCTCAGCAGTACTTTCTGATTGCCATTGTGGCTTTCAGATAACAAGCCCTCGTTTTTTAGTCGATTATCAGCTGCTTCAAACTCGGCCAAAATACGACGATTTTAGAAGAAGAAATTGTTCTCTGACATCGAATACCAGAAAGTAATTGCAAACATGGTGGGGCCAAGTTTTACACCAAGAGAGTCCAAAGGGAAACAACTGGCTGTCAGTTCAAAGGAGTCAGATGTTGACCGATCTCCAGGTTTGAAGGATATTCTTGTCGAGCCTAAATGGGTCTACGGATACACTCAGACCCGTACGGGAACAATTGCCCCAGTCAGCTATAGTCTATTGGCCAGGGAATTGAGGAGAATAATGAGCACTCCGCCATCATCGAATCTCAGTCTTTGAATTCTAGTTTGGAAACAACAGCCTTTGCTTACATGGAAGGTACTCCCAAAGAAGTGGCCAAGCAATTTGAAGAACATGCCCGAGTTCAAAGGGAACAACTCGATATGATTTGAGCTTAGTAAGAATCTATCAACGCCCTTAAGCAGATACTTTCACAACTGCTGAAGGAGAAAAAGAAACCAAATGGCAGAACTTCTTTCAAGAAATCCAAGGGCAAATGGATTGAAGGAGAGAGCCCCTCTTTTGTAAATACTAAGAGTGAAGAGCATTCCAACTCTAAGCCACCCAAATCTTCATCTGAAGAAGAGGATAACTCAGAAAATGGAAGCAGCCATTCCAAGAGGATAAATAAATTGGAGCAACGTCTCAAAGCCCTAGCAAACTGAGGCGGCCTCCAAGACGTGGGGATAATCCAGCCATACCCAGCAGAATGTGATATGGCTCCCTACCCTCCCAAGTTCAAGGCACCGAGCCTCCATATCTTTGACGGTAAAGAGTCACCGAACCAGCGCATCTACTACTTTAAGTCCCAAATAGGGAATGTAGTAGTAAACCATGTTATTATGGCTCGTTTATTCATTGGCACTCTTAAGGGGCTCGCCTTTGAATGGTTCATGAAACTTCCTGCCAGTTCGATTAAGACATGGGCCGACCTTGTGAAGTTATTTTTGGCTCGTTTCTTTGAAGACGATACAGAAATTTCAGTGCCAACTCTCCTTGTAGCCAAGCAAAAGAAAAGAAAGTCTATTAAGATTTTTGTTGAAAGATTTCGGAGCATGGCACTCCGTTGTTCCAGCGGCATAACCTAATCTGCACTAGTTGAGACGTGTCGCCATAATCTGTAAACTACCCTACTCGCTCAAATGGGAGTGGCAGAATGTCGCACTTGGAAGAAGTTGTTGCTACAAGACAAACAAGCGAAAAAAAATTATCGACAGGGTCAGGGCTAAAGAAAAAAACAGCAAACCATGACCCGCAAACCAACGCGGCACGCCGCAGAGTTATCTTCTCAAACTAGGTGAAGAGATACTCTAGCAACGGATGTCAAGTCACTTTCAAAGCCCCAAAGGAGGTGGGACTCCCAGCCATGCACGCCAATAGACTATACTCTTTCAAGGATGAGCATGTGATCTCTCTGTTCAAGTTACTCTAAAAGAGTAACAAAATCTAATTGCCAGAGGTCAGACGTCTGAAGAGGCAGGGAAGACTAATGATCCTAGCTACTATTTATATCCCAGAATACTGGGATACCCTACCAAGAATTGCTACATCTTTAAAGATGTTTTTCAGGCTCTGATCGATGTAGAGGTATTTAAGCTCCGGTCAGAGCAGAAGAAGGTAACTGCCAACATGACAGCTACATCACTTATTCAATTCGGTCGGGATCTCTTGCTAGCGCCAACCGGAGTGGTTCCCATCTCTAAAGGGTAACTAAGAGTGGTCAACACTGATCCTCATAACTAGAAGGAGGAAGATCTTACTCCTGTTCCTAATCCTCGAGGAGAGACAATGTGGATCCATCCTAACATTGTTGAAAGCCAGCAAAGTAAGGCCAAAACATCCTCCAACAATGTGGTGGGTATCTCTACCAGAGAAACTGAGGAGGATGTTGCTTCCCTCACCAGTTCAGGAGAAGAGGAGTCTGCCTTTGTTGCTGACACAGGTGCACCTCTCACATTGAAGACTCGATCTGGCAAACAGTACTTGAAACAGTACAGCAAGCTGATGGTATACTCCCCCAGACAGCTGAGGAAACAATCGAGCAGTCCATGAAGCCATTCGTGAAAAAACAGAAAGAGCTTCGTTATGTCAAAGCTCCCCAGAAAGGCGGAGTGAGACCATAACCTCTGTTCTGTTTTAATGTTTTGGCTCAGCTAGCCAACATCTCTACTTGAATCACCCTTTATGAATTCATAAGGTTGTCCAAGTCTACAAGGGATGCCTTAAAAGAAGCATTAGAAGATGCAGAGTTTTTCACGACCCAGATTCCTGCTATATGCGGAGAGAAAGACGACAACCATTGCCACCACACCTCGAAGGTGTTTCCCTGCATCACCTTCACCCCATAAGAAATGCAAGTGAAAGGTAACCATGATAGACCCCTGTATTACACAGGGTATATTGGATCATTTGAAGTGAGCTATATTCAAGTTGATCCTGGATCCGTGTTAAGCATTATGCTCTGCAGGGTCTTGTAGCATTTGGGGATCCCCACCGACTGATTAAGTGCCACTCAGACAACCATCTATGGCTTCAACGCAATGGTACGCACCCGATGGAGAAAATGAAGCTCAAATGTCAAATTGGGGACCTGAGATCCGAGGTGACATGTTATGTCATTGACGAGGACACCTTATACAACTTGCTATTGGGACAACCTTGGATTCATCGCAACTCACATCATCCCATCTACACTTCATCAAGTGATGAAATACATTGATGAAGAGGGAAATGTGAAAACATTGATTGTCAGAGGCATCCATTCAAGAGAGTTAAGAATTACTTCACCAATTCCCTCCTCTATCAAGATTCTCTTGAGACTGATGAAATTCGCACCCAGAAGAACCCGACTCTGGCAACGAAGCAGATACAAAGTCAGAAGAAGAAGAGTGTCTCTGGGAAATAAATCTCCTTGTAACGAGCATTGATAAGCTCAACTTCAATATCACCGCTAATGTTGAAAGTGAGTGGTTTATCAATGAAAATTTAGATTTTGCTTACTTTTCTACATTTACTTCTAATTTTGTACTGTCAGACACTAGTACTAACGTAGATAATAATCCATGGTCAGCAATGAATGCCCTGACATCATTGCATATACCAATAAAGTCATTCCTTATGGAACATGAAAAGATCGGAGACGCACACAAAGCTCTCTTTGAAGTACCAGCCAAGCGGGAGGGTCAAAAGCCAATTCTATTTGGAAGAATCGAGTTTGAGCCCATAGCTTATGAAAACTCAGGAGGTAATTCTGAATCTTCACAATTCTTTCATTATGAACAAAAATCACGTTACATGACGGAAAGGATGGGTCATGATTTTACCAAAAGATCGGGCCTTAACTTCGGCAAAGGAAAGCGGGCATTACTTCGTTCATTTGTACCAAAAGGCAAAGATCCCGACACTATCACAAGACCTGAAGAGGACTTGGTTATGTATCTATGGCAGTCTCGTCAGACTCTGTATCTAAGGAAGAAGTCTATCATGACAGCTCATCAACAACATCATCATTGGACTCAGACATTAGCGTCGGTGTTATCTTCGAAAGTCTCTCAGCAAATATAATATCAGCCAGCCATTTAGAAAACGATGAAGAAGATACTTTTAAATCTAAAGAATTGATCCAGTCAGACTCTGATTCATGGATTAAACACTTAAATACTCTTAAGGGATGTACATTTTGAACAACGCGAACCGCCCACTGAGGATAGAGTGAGTCAGATAAATCTTGAATATGAGGTTAATCCCAAACCCATTTTCATAAGCGAGAGCTTGTCACCTTCTGAGAAAGAAGACTTAATACATCTCATACGAGAGTATAAAAATATCTTCGCTTGGAATTATGAGGACATGTGATTGAGTTAGAACCTGCACACAAGAATATAGAATTTTAGAGCTTAAAAATAAAGAGTGCAAGGTGCTCAATTCTACCACTATAGCAAGTGATTATGCGGGTCGTGATCCACAGGGAGGGACTAGCGATGGAAGCTTTTTAGTAAGTTCTCTTTTATGCCACAAAGAATGGTTAAAGTTCTTCTTTTAGTTCTTTAAAAGAAAAGAGAAAAATGGAGTTACAGTTAAGTTAGAAAGAAAGTGGTAGATCGAGAAAGTAGAGAAAATGAAAGTGGATATGTACAAAGAAATTGAAAAAGATTGAAAGAAATTTGAAAGATTGTGGTGTTGGTAATTTACACTAAAATTAAAAGAAAAGAAAACTAAAACCTAAAAAAGTTACTTACCTCTTCGGTGCTTGCTTACCTTTGACCCGTATCGACGATGTACCTTAGCTTGAAGGCGAGCAAAGTATGACAAATAGGATCTTGGCCATTCCTATATTACACTATGAATTGAAGGGGCAAGCTACACTACCATAGAAATGTATATCCATCATCATAAGCCATCAACGGCACTTGCAAGGGCAAGGCTACTTCGAGGCTATCGGTTTCATTTGGATCCACAAACACAGAAGAGGGAAGTAAAACAAAAACAAGAGTACAAAAGAAAAGAAACTTCAATTTGATTCAAATAACAATGAAAGAAAAGATCACTTACATCGGTTTCACCCTCAGTACAAGCTTATTCTCATTCCTCCATGAAAGCCTCCTCTCCTCTCAGTTACATAAAGAAAATAAAAATTACAAAAAAGAAAACTAAAAACCTAAGTTACAAACTACAGTATAGCCTAAATTCTATTCTCTACTTGGTCGTTTCTTTTTTGCCTTTGAGATTGCAGGTATTTATAAGAGAAATGCAGAGGGTAGAGGAGTATGAAGATAAGAGAAGCTGGTTATTTCTGAATTTGAATCCCCTTATCTTCAAACTTGATTTGATGTGGATATTCAGTTTGTATCTCAGCTTATTGGCGTATTGATTGCTAAATATAGCTTTTCAAATGATAGAATTAGAAATAATGATAAACTTAAGAGTTGTAGCCCTTTACGTCCTCTTTCTGAATCATCTTGAATTATTAGATTTGAGTTCTGGTAGCGAAAGTTATAATTTAAATACTAAAATATATCCAGCCAGAATTCGAGTCAAAATTGCTTCATCTCATCCGTTGATCTTCTCTCTATCCATTTATCCCTTTGGATTTGGAATTCGTATTTGACGTTATCCTCAGTTGATCTTTATCATTAACCACTTGACTTACCAAAAACTGAATTTAACCAACTAGATTTGGGATCATCCTCCTCTAACCAAATAGATCTAGTTAAATCTGAATTTAACTGATATTTATTTGATTTTATCCTCTTTCTCCCCATGATTATCTTCTGCAAAATAGACATTTAAGACAAGAAATTTAGCAAATTTATTACATGATAAATGTGAATATGTAATAAAGAATAATACGATAAATGTGTGCAATCACACCCCCACACCTATCTTTTGCTCGTCCTCTTGCAAAACAATAAAACTAAACCAAAGATTATTAGGCCACTTTCGCAGGTCACGCGATTGCACTGAGCATGCGTAACAAGCCATTAAACTTCTAGGTTTTCCCTAGAGGATGAGTTTTGTCTCGTGAGGGTTTTCAGTGGATTACACCCACAAAATCCATAAAGAAAGAGAAACATGTTAGTATTTTGAAAACACATTTTGAAAGAAAAATATTTGAAATATTATTGTAAGATTTAAGTAATCTATAAGTTATAGGAAAATTAAATTTTTCATTCCTAAACTTAGTCTCTATTCAAAAATTTGTTATCAATCAAAATAAGGAGCCAAATTGTACTTCTCATCTAGTCTATCACTTTACCATAAGTCATATGCACCTTCGTAACCGTGAAAATTTTGACTAAGAGTTCTTTAACTCTAACTCTTATGCCTTATTTATTTATTTTTTATTTTTGGTGGTGTTATTCCTTAGTTCTATTAGGCTTTCTAATCTGTCCATGTAACGAGCATTTAATCGGTGACTCCCGAACCAAGCGGTCTTAGGGCACCGGGTGAGAAAACATCCCAAAAACTTAAGAACTAGAGCAAACAAGGCCACAAAACTAAGGATTTTATTATATGAACCGCTTTTAGGCATGAATACTTATGCTTTATGAGGCACAAATACCAAGCTTAATCAGAGGATATATATATATTTCTTTTTTTTTCAAACTTATCTAATCATCTTTTGCATAAATACCAAGGCTTACTTAGGCCAAAGCACCTAGCTAATTTATAATTAGATTTGTTTATTTTTCATAGATATACATATATAATTTTTTTATAAGGCATAAGAATCTTTATTTTTGAACCCTAAGTGTGTAAGTGTATAAAGTGTGCATATTTCATCAAGGTAAAGATCAAGACTAAATTTCTTTGACAAATTATCTTTCTAACCCTAAAAATCAAATAAATAATCTTATTTTGACCAAGTGTAAGAAATCCTAATTATGATTCTCCTATTCCTTAAAATTGACTTAATTTCTTACAAACAATACGTCAAAATATTGTTTCTATTTTCAAAAAGTTTTTTTTAAAAAAGTAAAGGAAATGTTAATAATATTTTTTCTTTTTTTTAATAAAAAGGAAAACCTAAGTTATGTTAGAACCCTCCTCCACACATATCTCATGCATTGTCCTCAATGTCTGAATTAATGCATAGCTGCATGAAAAAGAAGAAAGGGAAGGAAAATATTACCTTAAGGTGGTGGTTCCGGCGGTAGTCTGATTGGTTCACGAAATGCGGCCCAACTGAATTTGCGTGGAGTTCGGAGGAACCCACCAGAAACCTCTCTAATATAACACACTAAAATGATGGATATATAAATGATTTTATTAAGAATTTTACCCCATCTAATTTTAAATTTCAAAAATAATTTTGGAGTTAATTTTATCAACACCCTTGTCCCAAAATGGAGCGTGAAAAGATGGAATGATTGACTTGGACTTAGGAAGTAAGGAAACTAATACTGACTCAAGAAAGTGACTTAAGTCAAGTAAAGGTTCAGGAGTCGAGATTGGTTCATGAAGTGGGTCCAAATCAAGAAGTTGAAACTCAAGTCCACATTCAATTCCAATCAACAGAACGTGACTTAATATTGGTGATTCAAGTTCAAGAATGACAGGTGTGAGAATCAAAACTGACTCTAAAATATTACTCAAGTTGAGTAACAAAACAGGAGTCAATATTGATTCAGGAATTTGAATTGGATAACGAATTTGAGAATTTATGTCACATTTCTCATTGAGTTCAATTTCATAAAAATGAGAACTTGCCAATTTGTCAATGAGACTTTCAAAAGTATGAAATTGGTCAAGTTCAATATGATGATCATAAATGATTGGCGATTCAATTTCATGATAAATTGGCACAGGATCCAATGTTGACTCGAAAAAAAGACAGGTGAAGACACCGGAGTCATTATTGAATCAGGAAGTAGAATTGAATTACCAAGTTGAGGTTTACGAACATATTCATTCTCAAGTTCAATTTCAGGAAAGGGATAACTTGCCAAACTGTCAGTATCATTTTTAAAATTTGAGTTTGGGCTAGTTCAAATGGGTGTGCTGAAATGAAATCTTGTTTTCCAAAATAACATGATTCTTCAGCTCTAACAGAATGGTTAGCGACATCAGAAATGGTCAAACAGTGAGAATGGAGAGTTTGGACCATTAGATCTATGTTATAATTACGAGCGACTTGAGCCTGAGTCATAGCTTCAAGCATCTTTTCATAGTCGATTGGTTCATCATTTTGTTATGATTGGACTTGAAAAGATGAAGTTTTATTTTGGAATTTGTGGTGAAATCGTAAGTCCGTCAGATTTTGTAATTGTTACTTAGACTCACGCATACTCATTTCCAAGATTGATGGTTTTCTGTTTTGAACTGGTGGAACTGAGTATGAATCTTGAAAATATTGTGGACAAGGTGGATAAGGAGGATAAGTTGGTTGAAAATTGGACTCGGGGGAAGTGAAGCTCCATTGACTCTGTGAAGAGTTAAAATTATTCTAGAAATTATGGTCATAAGATTGGAGGTATGAGTTATATTGATTCAGATAAGACCAATCCGGTACACTAGGCTGGTTAAAGTTATGATATGCCGGGTTGGTAATATCTGAAAAAGAGGTCGGGGTGTAATATGGATTATCATTAAAATTAGAAAAATTATTGTTATAAGCCATATCACACAGGAAATGTCAAACACAAACAAAGAAAAACAAACAAAAAAGTAAACAAATAAAAAGAAAAAAATCTATCCTAAGTTAGGGTAAACCTTAGACCTAGACGACTCCTAACTGGTTAGACTATCCACGGGGGGTATATTGTGGAATCTGACCACAAGTTAATCGGTCAGGTAGGGGCAAGATTGGTGGGAGGTATCCGTGCAAAAGCGACGGGCCTAATTAAGCCAAACCACCAGCCTTTGGGGTTTCGCCCCTCAATCCCCAACCTTAGTTACCGATTTGATAAGAGTCAGATTCAAATCAACTTTCCCCTTATGTCAGTCACCTATTTGAGTCCGAGATGTCCCTAGGGCCTACATCTACTCAGTTTTACTTAGGATTGGGTTAGTGAGTGAGGAGATTGTTTGTGGGCTAAGGGAGGGTAATGACTTCCCACCTTATCTTGTTTATAGGACAAGCCCTTAAATCAATTTAGTGCAGTGTACAAGTATATAGAAAAAAGTAACACTCAAGCAATATTTCATACAAGAATGAATCTTATACTAAATGCTATGCACACATACCTTGGCTCCAGCACTCTTCAACAGTAAATAGAAAATGTAATGAAACAGAAACGTGCCTAAATGCAAATTCTAAATCATTTTTAGCATTTACAATCAACTTTTTACTGTTGTATTAAAAATGTATATATAGTGAGTCAAAGAAGAAAATAAATACTACAAAGATTAAACTATGCAATTCAGCCAATCTGCAGAAAATACAGGTTAGTAGTTCACTCAGATTGCCACAGGAATGTAGCAAATCTCAGGGCTTCTGGGCTCTGCTTTCTTGAGTAGAGTCCAGGGCCACTTATATGTCCACTGTAGCAAAAATTTCTTGTTGTTAAATCTATACACCAAAAACAAAGAAGAAAGTTAACTAAAAATGTAAATCTAAAAAGAGAATAACTTACCGTCCCTCCCCGGCAACGGCGCCAAAATTTGATTGAGTTAGAACCTGCACACAAGAATACAGAATTTTAGAACTTAAGAATAAAGTGTGCAAGGTGCTCAATTCTACCGCTAAAGCAAGTGGCTATGCGGGTCGTGATCCACAAGGAGGGACTAGCGATGGAAGCTTTTTAGTAAGTTCTCTTTTATGCTACAAAGAATTGTTAAAGTTCTTCTTTTAGTTCTTTAAAAGAAAAGAGAAAAATAGAATTACAGTTAAGTTAGAAAGAAAGTGGTAGATCGAGAAGGTGAAAAAAATGAAAGTGGATATGTACAAAGAAATTGAAAAAGATTGAAAGAAATTTAGAAGATTGTGGTGTTGGTAATTTACACTAAAATTAAAAGAAAAGAAAACTAAAACCTAAAAAAGTTACTTATCTCTTCGGCGCTTGCTTACCTTTGACTCGTATCGACGATGTACCTTTGCTTGAAGATGAGCGAAGTGTGACAAATAGGATCTTGGTCATCCCGTATTACACTATGAATTAAAAGGGCAAGCTACACTACCATAGAAATGGATATCCATCACCATAAGCCATCAACGACACTTGCAAGGTCAAGGCTACTTCGAGGTTATCGGTTTCATTTGGATCCACAAACACAGAAAAGGGAAGTAAAATGAAAACAAGAGTAGAAAAGAAAAGAAACTTCGATTTGATTCAAATAATAATGAAAGAAAAGATTACTACACCGGTGTCACCCTCAGTACAAGCTTGTTCTCATTCCTCCATGAAAGCCTCCTCTCCTCTCAGTTACATAAAGAAAATAAAAATTACAAAAAAGAAAACTAAAAACCTAAGTTAAAAACTACAGTATAGCCTAAATTCTATTCTCTGCTTGGTCGTTTATTTTTTGCCTTTGAGATTGCAGGTATTTATAGGAGAAATGCAGAGGGTAGAGGAGTATGAAGATAAGGGAAGCTGGCTATTTCTGAATTTGAATCCCCCCTTATTTTCAAACTTGATTTGATGTGGATATTCAATTCTGATCTCAGTATATTGGCATATTGATTGCTAAATATAACTTATCAAATGACAGAATTAGAAATAATGATAAACTTAAGAGTTGTAACCCTTTAAGTCCTCTTTCTGGATCATCTTGAATCATTAGATTTGAGTTCTAGCGAAAGTTATGCTTCAAATACTAAAATATATCCAGCCAGAATTCGAGTCAAATTGCTTCATCTCATCCGTTGATCTTCTCTCTATCCATTTATCCCTTTGAATTTGTACTCTGTATTTGACATTATTCTCGGTTGATCTTTAACTTTAAGAACTTGATTTACCAAAAACTGAATTTAAGCAACTGGATTTGGAATCATCCTCCTCTAACCAAATAGATCTAGTTAAATCTGAATTTAACTGATATTTATTTGATTTTATCCTCTTTCTCCCCATGATTATCCTCTGCAAAATAGACATTTAAGATAAGAAATTTAGCAGATTTATTACATGATAAATGTGGATATGTAATAAAGAATAATACAATAAATGTGTGCAATCAACATGCCTGGGCTCGATCCCCAGATTGTTATGCATCACCTCAACATCAACCCAGATGCCAAGCCAGTCAAATAACAACAACGACGGTTCCATCCCGAGATCATGAAAGCAATTGAATTAGAAGTCAAGAAGCTCATAAACTCTAGTTTCATCTGGGAAGAGCAACATTCTGATTGGGTAACCAATATAGTTCCCCTTCCCAAAAAGAATGAAAAGATCTGGATTTGCATCGACTACCGCGATCTAAATGTCTCTTGTCTAAAAGATGAATTTTCTCTGCCGATCATGGATGTTATGATTGATAATACGTGTGGTTTTGAGAATATGTCTTTCATGGATGGCTTCTCAGGGTAACATCAAATAAAGATGTACCCTAGAGATGAAAGGCACACATCTTTTAGGATGCCTTTAAGAGTGTATATTGCTACACAGTAAGGCCTTTTGGCTTGAAGAATGTTGGTGCAACTTATCAACGCACCATGAATGCGATCTTCCATGAGCATATACGCAAGACTTTAGAATGCTATGTTGACAATATCGCTATGAAAAGCCGCAACAAGGCGATCATCTCGCAGATCTGAAAAGAGTGATCGACATCATGTGGCTCACCAGTTGAAATGAACCCAACCAAGTCCTTCCTGGGTGTAGCCAGTGGCAAATTCCTTGGATTTGCCGTTATATCTAAAGAAATTCACTTGGATCTGGAGAAAGTCCGTGCCATCCAAGAGATGCAACCTCCTAGAAATCTTAAAGAACTCAGAGGCTTACAGGGACAATTGGCTTATATCTGGAGATTTATATTGAATCTTTCAAGATGTTGTCAACCCTTCACCAAACTAATGAAGAAGGGAGTCTCATTCGTTTGGGATAGTGCTTGCCATCAAGGAGTATCTCACACACTCTCCCGTTCTGGTAGCTCTAGTATCAAGAAAACCTTTCCTGTTAAATGTTTGAGCTATAGATCATTCCCTGGAAGCTTTGCTAGCTCAAAACAATAATCAAAACCATAAACAAGTAATCTACTATTTCAGTAGAACAATGATTGGGGTGGAGCACCCTTACAACCAAATAGAGAAGGAATGCTTAGCCTTAGTCTTCGCCATTCAGAAGATGTGACACTACCTTGTGGGACAATGCATTCACGTTATTTTCAAAGTTAATCCTTTGTGATTACTCATGACAAGATCATCTTAGTTGAATTACAGATTAGCGAAATAGACCATATTGCTCTCACAATATGAGATGCAATTCATACCATAAAAGGCGATCAAAGGTCAAGCTGTGACAGATTTTCTGGCCGGCCACCCAGTTAGGAAGTTCAAAACTTTATAACAATCTCCCAGATGATATTGCAAAAGTTAACATAACCTGTGTCTCCTCAATAGAATAAGTGTGGCAACTATTCTTTAACGGAGCATCAAGGACGAGTCACAAGGGAAACATCGTCGCAGGTGTGGGGGTGGTACTCATTTCCCCACATAATTACGTGATCTCTTGTGCATTCTTATTAACTAAGCCGTATTTCAACAACTTTGCAGAATATAACACTCTCTTGATCGGGATACAACTTGCTGAAGAGATTAGAGTCAAAAATCTTGAGGCATATGGTGATTCAAAACTCATCGTTAACCAGGTTCGCAGGGAGTATGAAGTCCGACATGAAGACTTGGTACCCTATCACAATTCGATCATTAACATGGAAGAGAAGTTTAAAAACTTCTACATTGACTATGTACCACGTCAGCAAAATACTCATGCAGATGCATTGGCATCTCTCACTGCTGTATTGGCCCTTCTAGACAGGGCCACAGAAAGAGTGCCTATATAGTCGTGATTTGTACTGTTGCAAATTTGCCTTTGAAGACAGTAAAACTCTAAGAGGAGATCTTCAAGTTAAAGAGTTTCTTGAGGCTTCGACAAGCCTCAAACTTAGGTATTGGTGATTCCCTTACATTGACTTTGTCTTGTATGGCATATTGCTTGACGACCCCAAAGAGGCGGCTGCCATCAGAAGGAAAGCTTCTCGGTTCTATTATAATGCGATCACACGAATATTGTATCGTCGATTGTATGATAGAATCTTACTCCGATGCCTTTCACATAAAGAGGCACAGGAGGCACTCAAAGAAGCTCATGATGGTACATATGAAGCTCACCAACCCGGACCAAAGCTCGGAGACCGGCTTCAAAGACTTGGCTATTATTTGCCAAAGATGATCCCTGACGTCATCGCTTATGCTAAGTGATGTCATGCTTGTCAGATCCACGGTGACTTCGTCCATCAAGCACCAGGACATCTTCATCCAATGTCCTCTTCATGGCCATTTGAGATGTGGGGAAAGGATGTTATCGGACCCATCAGCCCTCCAACATCCAAAGGACATCGCTTCATCTTGGTCATAACTGATTATTTCTCTAAATGGGCGGAAGTTGTTCACCCGAAGGAAGTAAAGACATCAAATGTGATCAAATTCATCAAGCATCATGTACTCTATCACTTCGGTGTACCCCAACGGATTTTCCACGATAATTGACCTTAATTTGTAAGCCAAGTATTCCAGAGGTTCTGTAATAAATTCAGAATCCAAAGTGTGTCATCAACGGCATACTATCCAGCTGTCAACGGTCTTGCAAAAGCCTTTAACAAGACTATTAGAAAGCTACTCAAGAAGTTTGTCTCAAAAAGCCAACACGACTGGGACGACAAATTCGGTGAATGCTTATGGGCTTACCGTACAACAGTGAAAACCCTAACAAAGGCCACACCATTTTTTTGGTGTACGGATGTGAAGCTGTACTTCCACTAGAGATCCAAACCCCATCCCTACGAGTTGCCTTGACAACCAGGATGACAGATGAGGATAAGTATTGATTACGCCTCCAAGAGTTGAAAGCTTTAGATGACAAACATCTGCAAGTTCAACAACAAATTGAGCTTTATCAAGATTGAATTTTCAGAGCTTTCAATAAGAAAGTCAGAGAATGGATTTTCAAGAAAAGAGACCTTATTTTAACTGTCAGAAGACCCATGGTTATGACATATAAGGCGAGAGAAAAATTCCAACCCAAATGGGAAGAACCGTGTATAGTAGAGTCAGTCTACTCAAATTGAGCATACTGTTTCATAACTCCAGAATACGCTCATGATGCTGATCAATTGCATATTCTTAAAGAAATACTATTCTTAAAGGGGCTCTTCTCATAATCAAGTTAACACATACCTCTGATCGAATCTTCACCCTGATCAATCGGATGGATTAGGGTTTTGAAATCTAAGATGTTTGGAAGAGCGCTAAAGAAGAGCTTCCTCATTCAATTGATCACATCACAGTCGATCGACGCTGAGCTGACCGAGCATTGCTGAAATTGTGATGCATGATGTCAATATTGATTATTAGATGGCTCAATAAAAGTGAAGATACTCAAATCAAATTTTCTTTTCTCAAAGGGAACTTTAGACTTGAGCTCCTCAATACATGTCTTCTCAATCCTTAAACAATTCTTCAAGAAATATAGGCTCATCATCCACGCATACATCCTCAATATTATGATCAACATACTTCAAAGAAGTTTTGTGCATTACCAAATCATTCTTGACCAATTCATCCAAAATATTGAATCATCATCAAAGAATTATCAATTAGTAGTTCATAGTAAGACGGGGTGTCAAGCTCATTGATATCTATAGCATCTTGTTCAAACTCTTTAATTTGATTTAAGTAAAATGATGAGGGAACTGGTTCTAGATTTGAGTCAACATATGGTGTGAACTCTTGTTGTATGTCCAATTGGTTCATTTGATAGCACTGATGGAACTCTTTAGTTTGATCTGGAATTGGAATTGAAGCAGGTTGATTGAAATAACTCGTTATTTTATTAAAATGCATATCTCTGTGAACACTTGTCTAAATTAGCTCTTGATTAAGTTGATTGTTTTGCAGTATACATTGTTGTATAATTTATATACTTTTCTCTAATGTGCTTTGCAAATCCTTATATTTATTATCAAATCTCCAAGATGAAAGTGATGGTTTAGTATAGGACTAATTTGATTGATATGATTGATTCCATAAATATTGAGGACAATTCCAACCCTCCGAATTGAAGTTTAATGGATAGGGTTCGTTCGTTGGTCCTTGAAATGTGTTGAATTGGTTTTGACTTAGTCCTAACGAGTACCCTATTGAAGGACACTGTTCTGAAGGATGAGATGAATCATAGAAGTGATGGCACCACATAGGAGGATGTGATGAATAAGATGAACTAGTGGGTTAGTTGTAACCAAGAAAGCTTAGAGATAAGGATGGTGGATGAGAATGAGAATATGGTCTATTAAATAATAGTTGTAAATATCTTGATTTGGATAGGCCATGGGAGGAAGGGTAGAGGGAAGGATGAAAATTAATTTTTTTAACTCATTATTTCTTTTTTATTTTTATTGCATATACAAATGACTCAACCAATTAATTCCAAATAATGTTTTTCTTTATCATGAGCTTAATTTGAAGGTAATCAATTTTTTAACCACTAATCTAAAGAGAATTAAATTCTCCCTAGTTAGACAGCTCCTAACTAGGTTAGATAGATTGCGGGCTGACTAGTTAAAGCCATCAAACAAGCGATTCAGTTCTCCACCCAGGCTGGGCGCTTATTAAATTCAGCCACCCTTTGTTAAACTGGAAAGTTCCTCGATCCTTCCTCTAGGTCAAGCACTGCCACAATAGCTAAGTCACCCTTTCTAGATAAGAAAGCCCTCTCTTGCGAGCTTGAAAGTAATCACTGGAGTACTCCCACAATGGATCCGCTTAATGAGCTCGAAATCCTAGTGGTCAAGTTTCTAATTAATTTTAAGTTTAATTCAAGTTTGGGAAAACTTATATGCGTTGTGATTTTTGAGCCAAGAAACGGGTGATGAAATCTGATTGCACAAATTTATTGCATTATTCTTTATTAAATTTTCACATTTATCATATAATAAATCTACTAAATTCCTTATCTTAAATATCTATTTTGCAGAAGATAACCATGGGGAGAAAGAGGATAAAATCAAATCAATATCAGTTAAATTCAGATTTAACTAGATCTATTTGGTTAAAGGAGGATGATCCCAAATCCAATAGGTTAAATTCAGTTTTTGGTGAATCAAGTGGTTAAATCTAAAGATCAACCGAGGACAGAGTCCAAATCTAAAGGGATAAATGGATAGAGAGAAGATCAACGGATGAGATGAAGCAAATTTGACTCAGATTCTGACTGAATACATTTTAGTATTTGAATCATAACTTTTGCTACTAAAATTCAAATCTAATGATTCAAGATGATCCAGAAAGAAGACTTAAAGGGCTACAATACTTAAGTTGATTACTATTTCTAATTCTACCATTTGATAAGTTATATTCAGCAATTAACACGTCAACAAGTTTGGAGATAATGGGAGGATTCAAATTCAGAAATATCCAGCTTCTCCTATCTTCATACTCCTCTAACCTCTGCATTTCTCCTATAAATACCTGCAATCTCAAAGGCAAAGGGGAGCGATCATGCAGAGATAAACTTTAGGCCAGTTTTTCCTTCTTCTTAGTGTAGGTTTTTATTTTTCTTTTTATGTAATTTTTAGTTTTATTTATGTAATTCAGAGGAGATTAGAGTTTCATAGGAGAACGAGAGTGAAGCTTGTACTGAAAGTGACACCGGTGTAAGTTATTCTTCATTTCTCTTATTGTTATAAGATTGAATCTATAGTTGCATTTGTAAGTTTTTCTTTGTTTTTTGTGTTCTTCTTCTTCCTTTCTACTTTTCTTCTTTTTGGTATCAATTGCTATCCAAGTGAGTCTTATAGCACCAAAAGAGCCTTACCTTTGCGAGTGCCACCGATAGCTCATGACGATGGATTCTTAGTCTCATTCTATATTATTTCATACTTGTATCGTCTTGATGATATAATGTGCAAGAGATGGAAATCAACTCTTATAGGCTATGCACTGATTGTTTCTACTTCAAGGTAACATCATTGTCACAGATTCAAGGTAAGTATTGGGCCAAAGGAGGTAAGTAATTTTTAGTTTTCCTTCTTCTAATTCTTTAGCTTAGATCACCAACACTATCAACATCCAAATCTTTTTCATTCTTTTTCAATTTCTTTGTACATATCCACTTCTATTTTCTCCACCTTCTCTACCTACCACTTTCTTCTTAACGTAACTATAACTTATTTTTCTCTTTTCTTTTAAAGAACTAAAAGAAGATCTTTAACCATTGATTGTAACTTAAAAGAGAACTTACTAAAAAGCTTCCATCGCTAGTCCCTCCTTGTGGATCACGACCCGCATAGCCACTTGCTATCGCGGTAGTATTGAGCACCTTGCACTCTTTATTCTTATATTCTGAAATTCTATATTTTCTGTGCAGGTAAAAACCTCAATCAATTTTTGGCGCCATTGCCGGGGAAGGTCGGTAAGTTATTCTCTTTTTAGATTTACATTTTTGGTTAACTTTCTTCTTTGTTCTTGGTGTACAGGATTGACAACAAGGAATTTTTACTGCAGTGGACATATAAGTGGCCCTGCACTCTGCTCTAGAAAGCAGAGCCCAAAAGTCCTCAGATTTGCTACATTCCTGTGGCAATCTGAGTGAACTACTAACCTGTATTTTTTGTAGGTTGGCTGAATTGTAAAGTTTAATATCTGTAGCTATTTATTTCCTTGTTTGACTAATTGTATATACATTTCTAATACAACAATAAAAGGTTGATTATAAATGCTAAAAATGATTTAGACTTTCCATTTAAGCACGTGTCTATTTCGTTACATTTTCTATTTACTGTTGAAGAGTGCTGGAGCCAAGGTATATGTGCATAGCATTTAGTATAAGGTTCATTCTTGTATAAAATATTGCTTGAGTGTTACTTTTTTCTATATACTTGTACATTGCACTAAATTCATTTAAGGGCTTATCCTTTAAACAAGATAAGGTGGGAAAGTCATTACCCTCCCTTAGCCCACAAACAATCTCCTCACTCACTAACCCAAGCCTAACTAAAAGTGAGTAGACGTTGGCCCTAGGGACATCTCGGACTCAAATAGGAGACTGACCTAAGGGGAAAGTTGATTTGAATTTGACTCTTACCAAATCAGTGTCTAAGGCTGGGGATTGAGGGGCGAAATCCCGAAGGCTGGTGGTTTGGCATAATTAGGCCCGTTGCTTTAAGCATGGATACCTCCCACCAATCTTGCCCCTACCTAGCTGATTACTTGTGGTTAGATTCAGCAATATACCCCCCGTGGACAGTCTAACCAGTTAGGAGTCGTCTAGGTCTAAGGTTTACCCTAACTTAGGTTCGATTTTTTTCTTTTTATTTGTTTGTTTATTTGTTTATTTTTCTTTGTTTGTGTTTGACATCTCCTATGTGATATGGCTTATAACAATAATTTTTTCAATTTTAATTGTAATTCATATTACACTCCTACCTTTTTTTCGAATATTACCAACCCGGCATATCATAATTTTAACCAACCTAGTGTGCCGGATTGGTCTTATCTGAATCAATATAACCCATACCCCCAATCTTATGACCATAATTTTCAAAATAATTTCAACTCTTCACAGAGTCAACGGGGATTCACCTCCCTCGAGTCCAATTTTCAGACAACTTGTCCTCTTTATCCACCTCGTCCATAATATTTCCAAGATTCATACTCAGTTCCACCATTTCAAAATAGAAAACCATCAATCTTGAAAATGAGTATGCGTGAGTCCAAGCAACAATCACAAAATCTGAAGGACTCACAATTTCACCACAAATTCCAAAACAAAACTTCATCTTTTCAAGTCCAATCGCAAAAAAATGATGAACCAATTGACTATGAAAAGCTGCTTGAAGCCATGACTCAGGCTCAAATCACTCGTAATCATGACATAGATATAATGGTCCAAACTCTCCATTCTCACCGTTTGACCATTTCTGATGTCGCTAACCATTCTGTTAGAGCCGAAGAATCATGTTGTTTTGGAAAACAAGATTTCATTTCAGCATACCCATTTGAACTTGCCCAAACTCCAAATTTTGAAAGCCACATTGACATTTTGACAAGTTATCCTTTTCTTGAAATTGAACTTTAGAATGAATATGATCCGGAACCTCAACTTGGTGATTTAATTCTACTTCCTGATTCAATAATGATTCTGGTATCTTCACTTGATTTCAATCTTTTTCCCGAGTCAACATTGGATCCTGTGCAAATTCATCATGAAATTGAATCGCCAATCATTTATAATCATCATATTAAACTTGACCAATTTCATACTTTTGAAAGTCTCATTGACAAATTGAGAGGTTCTCATTTTTATGAAATTGAGCTCAATGAGAAATGTGACCTAGATTCTCAAATTTATGATCCAGTTCAAATTCCTGAATCAATATTGACTCCTATTTTATTACCCAACTTGAGTAATATTTTAGAGTCAGTTTTGATTCCCACACCTGTCATTCTTGAACTTGAAACACCAATATTAAGTCACATTCTATTATTGGAAAATGAATGTGGACTTGAGTTTCAACTTCTTGATTTGGACCCACTTCCTGAACCAATCTCGATTTCTAAACCTTTACTTGACTTAAGTCACTTTCCTGAGTCGGTATTAGTTTCCGTACTTCCTAAGTCTAAGTCAATCATTCCATCTTTTCACACTCCATTTTGAGACAAGGGTAATGATAAAATTGACTCCGAAATTATTTATGAAATTTAGAAATTAGATGGGGTAAAATTCTTAATAAAAATCATTCATATATACATCATTCTAGTGGGTTATATTAGAGAAGTTTCTGGTGGGTTCCTCCAAACTCCACGCAAATTCAATTGGGCCGCATTTCGTGGACCAATCAGACCAGCACCGGAACCACCACCTTAAGGTAATATTTTCCTTCCCTTTCTTCTTTTTCATGCATCTATGCATTAATTCATACATTGAGGACAATGCATGAGATAGGTGCGGGGGAGGGTTCTAACATAACTTAGGTTTTTCTTTTTATTAAAAAAAGAAAAAATTAACATTTTCTTTACTTTTAAAACTTTTTGAAAATAGAATTAAAATTTTGACATATTTTTTTGTGAGAAATTAAATCAATTCTAAGGAATAGGAAAATCAAAATTAGGATTTCTTATACTTGGTCAAAATAAGAGTATTTGTTTGATTTCTAAGGTTAGGAGCAAAATTTGTGAAAGTAATTTAGTCTTGTTTTTACCTTGATGAAATATGCATGCTTCATACACTTACACACTTAGGGTTCAAAAACAAAGATTCTTATGCCTTATTAAAATAAAAAGAAGAAGAAGAAGAAATATATATATATATATATATATATATATATATATATATATATATATATAATCCTCTAATTAAGCTGGGTATTTGTGTCTCATAAAGCATAAGTATTCACGCCTAAAAGCGGTTCATATAATAAAATTCTTAGTTTTGAGGCCTTGTTTGCTCGAGTCCTTAAATCCTTGGGGTATTTTCTCACCCGGTGCCCTAAGACCATTTGGTTTGGGAGTCACCGATTAAAGGCTCGTTACATGGGCAGATTAGAATGCCTAATAGAACTAAGGAATAATACCACCAAAAATAAAATAGAAAAAATATATATATAAATAAATAAATAAGGCATAAGAGTTAGAGTTAAAGAACCTTTAGTCAAAACTTCACGGTCACGAAGGTGCATATGACGTAGGGTAAAGTAATAGACTAGATGAGAAGAACAATTTGATTCCTTACTTTGATTGATAAAAAATTTTGAATAGAGACTAAGTTTAGGGATGAAAAATTCAGTTTTCCTATAACTTATAGATTACTTAAATCTTACAATAATATTTCAAATATTTTTCTTTCAAAATGTGTTTTTAAAATACTAACATTTTTCTCTTTCTTTTTGGATTTTGTGGGTACAATCCACTGAAAACCCTCACGAGACAAAACTCGTCCTCCAGGGGGAACCTAGAGGTTTAACGGCTTGTTGCACATGCTCAGTGCAATCGCGTGACCTGCGAAAGTGGTCTAATAATCTTTGATTTAGTTTTGTTGTTTTGCTCGAGGACGAGCAAAAGATAGGTGTGGGGGTGTAATTGCACACATTTATTGCATTATTCTTTATTACATTTCCACATTTATCATATAATAAATCTGCTAAATTTCTTGTCTTAAATGTCTATTTTGCAGAAGATGAAAGAGGATAAAATCAAATCAATATCAGTTAAATTCAAATTTAACTAGATTTATTTGGTTAAAGGAGGATGATCCCAAATCCAATTGGTTAAATTCAATTTTTGGTGAATCAAGTGGTTAAATCTAAAGATCAACCGAGGATAACGTCAAATATAGAGTCCAAATCTAAAGGGATAAATGGATAGAGAAAAAATCAACGGATGAGATGAAGCAAATTTGACTCAGATTCTAACTGGATACATTTTAGTATTTAAATCATATCTTTCGCTACCAAAACTCACATCTAATGATTCAAGATGATCCAGAAAGAAAACTTAAGTTAATCACTATTTCTAATTTTGTCATTTGATAAGTTATATTCAGCAATCAACACGCCAACAAGCTGCAGATCAGAACTGAATATCCTCATCAAATTAAGTTTGGAGATAAGGGGAGGATTCAAATTCAGAAATATCCAGCTTCCCCTATCTTCATACTCCTCTAACCTCTGCATTTCTCCTATAAATACCTACACTCTCAAAGGCAAAGGGGATCGATCTTACAGAGATAGACTTTAGGCCAGTTTTTTCTTCTTTTTAGTGTAGGTTTTTATTTTTTTAATGTAGTTTTCAGTTTTATTTATGTAATTCAGAGGAGATTAGAGTTTCATAGGAGAACGAGAGTGAAGCTTGTACTGAGAGTGACACCAGTATAAGTTGTTCTTCTTTTTTCTTATTGTTACAAGATTGAATCTATAGTTGCATTTGTAAGTTCTTCTTTATTTTTTGTGTTCTTCTTCTTCCTTTCTACTTTTCTTCTTTTTGGTATCAATTACTATCCAAGTGAGTCTTATAGCATCGAAAGAGCCTTGCCTTTGCGAGTGCCACCGATAGCTCATGACGATGGATTTTTAGTCTCATTCTATATCATTTCATACTTGTATCGTCTTGATGATGTAATGTGAAAGAGACGGAAATCAACTCTTATGGGCTATGCGCTGATTGCCTTTACTTCAAGGTAACATCATTGCCACAGATTCAAGGTAACATCATTGCCACAGATTCAAGGTAAGTATTGGGCCAAAGGAGGTAAGTAATTTTTAGTTTTCTTTCTTTTAATTCTTTAGTTTAGATCACCAACACCATCAATATCCAAATCTTTTTCATTCTTTTTCAATTTCTTTGTACATATTCACCTCTATTTTCTCCACCTTCTCTATCTTCCACATTCTTCTTAACGTAACTATAACTTATTTTTCTCTTTTCTTTTAAAGAACTAAAAGAAGATCTTTAACCATTGATTGTAACTTAAAAGAGAACTTACTAAAAAGCTTCCATCGTTAGTCCCTCCTTGTGAATCAAGACCTGCATAGCTACTTGTTATCGCGGTAGTATTGAGCATCTTGCATTCTTTATTCTTAAGTTCTGAAATTCTGTATTTTCTGTGCAGGTAAAAACCTCAATCAAAATCTTGACCTTATGTGAGGCGGGACAGCTCTTAAGATTTTTTTATGCAATATGCACAAATGCAGCATAAGTTCAATCAATGAACAACTCCAAAACCCCACTGACAGGAGATTCGTGCTTAGAGTTAGAAAATACTAACCTTTCCAGTGACTTTGAAGCAAGCAATTTTTATTTTTATTTTAGCAATGCAATTATGTCATAAGCAAGCAAGCTTCATCCTTTTATGCAATTCTTCATTCGTTCATGCAATATTCCTGCAAAAAGAAAAGTTTGAAGTTTAGATCTTTATTGATGGAAAAAATAATAAAAAGAAAAGAATTTTGATATTTTTATTTAAATTCTGAATTTTTTTAATTTTTAATTTTTAAAAATTTTCATAAGTCCCTGGCAACGGCGCCAAAAACTGTTCTCGATTCCAAGTTCATGAAAAACTCCATCGTTGTTGAATCATGTATAAGTTATGAAACCTAAACTTGTTAGAATCTTTTTAGCAAAGTGTGTAGTGGCAATTATAGGATCGAATCTACAGAGACTTGTTCTTAAAAATCTAGTTATTAAAAATTTAACTTTTATCTTTCTCTAGTTGAGAAATCCCTTGGATGAAGGTTGGAATTTTTATTTTAAAAAAAATAAAGTAAAGATCTTGTAGAAGAAAGCAAAAGCAAATTAAAAATATGAAAAAAGTAAAAGAAAAATAAAAATATGAAGAAACAAAAGAAGAAAGAAATACTAAACTTTTTGCGAAGATTTGAATAACTAAAGTGAATAAAAAATTAAGAGATTAGTACGAAGGGAAGAGGAAGATGAACCGGTGAACTTGTTTCTTGTCATCGTCTTGATGTTTCTCTCCTCCAAATGATGCTAAAAATAAAAAGAACTAATAAAAGAAAAGAGAAAAGAATATGCATAAGATTAGGGATGAATTCATAAAATCAAACATAAAAAAGTTGCATAAAAAAATAAAGAAAATTTAAAGGAGATTTAAACTGAAGATGGTGCACAATTTTGGAGAAGAATCCTGAATTTTATTCAATAATCTTTGATTACAAAACCCTCAATCTCCTCCAATCTCGTATTAAAATGCTCAAAACTCTCCTTTTTTTGGCTTTTCAGCTCTTCGGTGTCTACCTCTCTCTCAATGAATACGGGTATTTATAGAAAAATAGGGATAAAGGAGAGGTAGGGAGATAGAAGGAGCTTTCTATTTTTAAATTTGAATACTCCCCTTATCTGGATGAAGGTTGGAATTTTTATTTTAAAAAAAATAAAGTAAAGATCTTGTAGAAGAAAGCAAAAGCAAATTAAAAATATGAAAAAAGTAAAAGAAAAAGAAAAATATGAAGAAAGCAAAAGAAGAAAGAAATACTAAACTTTTTGTGAAGATTTGAATAACTAAAGTGAATAAAAAATTAAGAGATTAGTACGAAGGGAAAAGGAAGATGAACCGGTGAACTTGTTTCTTGTCATCGTCTTAATGTTTCTCTCCTTCAAATGATGCTAAAAATAAAAAAGAACTAATAAAAGAAAAGAGAAAAGAATATGCATAAGATTAGGGTTGAATTCATAAAATCAAACATAAAAAAAAATTGCATAAAAAATAAAGAAAATTTAAAGGAGATTTAAACTGAAGATGTGCACAATTTTGGAGAAGAATCCTGAATTTTATTCAATAATCTTTGATTACAAAACCCTCGATCTCCTCCAATCTCATATTAAAACGCTCAAAACTCTCCTTTTTTTGGCTTTTCAGCTCCTCGGTGTCTACCTCTGTCTCAATGAATACCAGTATTTATAGAAAAATAGGGATAAAGGAGATGTAGGGAGATAGAAGGAGCTTACTATTTTTGAAATTGAATACTCCCCTTATCTCCAAACTTGACTTGATTTATCCAGAATTTTTTTGTGAAAATTCAATTCTGATTTGCAGCTTGTTGGCGAGTTGATTGCTAAATATAACTTATCAAATGATAAATTAGAAACAATGATCAATATATATAGAAATTGTAGCCCTTTAAGTCTTTTTTTAAGATCATCTGAAATCATCAGATTTGAGTTTTGATAACGAAAGTTATGATTAAAATGCTAAAATATATCCAGTCTGAATCCGAATCTAAATTGCTTCATCCCATTCGTTGATCTTCTCTTTATCCATTTATCCTCAGCGAAACCGATAAGGTCTTCAAAAATTTATTTTTTTGAATTTTTATAGTATTATCTTATCTAGTAAATCCAATCTTCAGATAAGATAGCCTCTAGATCATCTGAATTTGAGTCGATCCCCGTTTAATTTGAACTTTTGGATTTATTTGGATAGGATTCTTGCTTATTTTTTCTTTGTCATACTCTGCATGGATTAGAACATTAGGACATTTGAGTTTGTAGGAATTATTACAGAATGAATGTAGGAATGCCATAATAATTATGCAATATATGTGTTCAAACAGATATCACATTAACATTTGTTACCTGTCATATTTAACTCTTGGCTTATGATTATCATATTACGAGAATATAGTACCTGATCTCTTATTATGTACTCCTGTTATGATCTGTTATGTCCATGCTCATTCTCGTAGTCTGATAATTATGCTTAATAAATTATAATAAGAGAACTTGCACCGGGTTTGGGGGAAACTGATCGGTTCTGAATAGTTATGTTTATGGTGGTCATATCGAGTCACGCATGACTACATTCTTTTGGGATCACCTGGCGGCCACCAGGGATTCCGTGGAGTGTACTGGCACCCCTACTCTCCTTATTATTCCTCTCGGGTATGCACAACCTCTAGGCCTATTTCTATAGGATCTGTGATACCCTATTCCATTCGGGCGTTAAGTTCCCGGTGCCTAGCGGTACATTCTGGCTCAGTACTGGATACTCCATGATCATTGTCCCAGGCAAGTATGGGGCCCATATATAACATGGTCCGTTGAACTCCATCAGTTTCCAAATAGCTTACTTTATAAGTTGTAAGTGGAAGTATGCGGAATGGGACACATACTAAAACCTACAACTTAGATGGCCTAAATATAATAAGAAGCTAATTACAATTCGTTGTGTTATTTTGCAACTCGGGTTGTATACGCTCGGATTATAGTAAAATGGGATAAAGATATATAGATGAGAGTTTTCTTTTTTGGATTATTTCTTCGACGTACTAGTCTCATGGAGCCATGACCTAAGCTTTATGATTATTTTTGCTTGTATTCGGCTTTATAAGGTATTATCAGTTTTATCAGTTTTATGTTACTTTAGCAGATAACTGATGTTGCTTTATCGGCTTTACTTTCTGCCGCCATATCTGCTCCCATATGCATGTGCTCACAACACGATTTTTCAATACATGCTTATGACTTAGATTTATCGATACACGAATGCTTATCCCTGCACGTCACTTGGTATTTTCCACACCACTCATTGGGGAGTTCTGACTCCCCTGGATCCTAATGTCCAGATCCTAGAGTTTGGAGCTTGTGACTTCTTTCGGTTGTTGATCAGAGTAGTGTATCTGAAGAGTGGATCATCGGCAGACCATCTGAAGCCCCATCCTTCGAGGCCCCTGTTCGTCCCTCAAGTTTTCCTTTGTAACTTAAGAGCGCCCTTTGTACTAATCATAATTGTACATCTTTTTGTATTCTCGCATTTGCGCCTATCGGTGATGTAATATTCTTATAATATTGTGTCAATCCTATGATAACTTTATAATTGTACTCATATGTGGGATTGTATAATGCACCACGTACTTTTGTACTCTAATTCTTGCCTGTATTGATGCTTAGCGTATATATGTAAAGGTATTTTCGACCTACGTATGTACGTCACAGTAACGTCTCCGTACCCGCGGGAACGAGACATTACAATGAGAGTCCATCTTTATCTAGCAGTTTGTAGATGAGGATGATTAGATCCCAAGGGAGCTACTGCCTAGTTAAAATGGGGATTAGGCTCAAAGGTAGGGATGCTCGTGACTGATCTTATCTCTTTCTTCTAACTATCTGAACTGCTCATAGTTTGAATTGAACAAGGATTTTCGCTTGGAAGTTCTGGAAGCGACCACGCGCGCGCGTGCTTAGTCTCTAAAATTGTATATTTCATACCACATCTTCACATTTATTTAATATTAAATTCTATTAATAATACCTCTATTACATGTTTCTAGGTTCATGGCATGAAATAAAGAAGAAGACCCAAAATCACCATTTAATTGGTAATTAAAAGCCTACAAAGATAGCCATTGACTTTGGAGGGTGGTTTCATCAAAACCAGGGGCCCAAATCTGGAAACCAGCAAATACAACCGACAGGGGACGATATGACAGCACGTGGCAGGCGGCGCCGCACACGCGGCCGTGCTATGGCCGCGAAAACCCAGCCATCGCCGCATTTTTGCGGCTCTGGTGTGGAGCCGCGCGCCAAGATTTGACGCGCGACTCCGTACCTGTACCCTGGTGCTCCAATTCGCCTATAAATACCCTGGAATTTTTAGAACTGGAGGAGAGAGAAGTTTTGAGGAGTTTTTCTTTAATTGCAGTGTAGTGTTAGAGTAGTTTCTTCTTCTTAGGATAGTTTTGGCTAGTTCTTCTTCTTCCTCCTCTTTGTATTTTTCATTTCTTTTAGATCTTATAATAGGGAAGAGAGTAGTACATGAGTGGAAAATAAGAGTGCTTGTAATAGAAGGTGACAATCTATGAAAGGTGCTCTCTTTATCTCTCCTTGTTTTCTTCTTTTTAACTCCTTTTACATGTTTAACTAATTTTCTCTCATGGCAACTAACTACTAACCACTAACTTGCTAACTTTTTACTTGATAATCCACATGAATCTAATAGCCTCTACTTGGCCTTGCTCTTGGAAGAGCCATTGATGGCTCATGATGATGAATTTTAATACTTTAACATCCTAACTCTCTAACTAGCTAACATTACTTTATTCCATGCTTACTCTTATTTAGTTTTGATGGTTTAAATGTAGCTTGCACCTGCTTTGTTGAGTTTGGATGTGAAAGTTATCGTATGGGTCATGCTTTGAAATGCTCTTGAACCAAGGACTAGTGATGGCCAAGGATATATGTGAGGCAACTATTACTAAGAGGTTAGCATGGTTAGTAGAGCCATTAGTAGTTAGTAGCCATGAGTTTTCTTTATATTTTTACTTTATTTTATCAATATATCAAAAAACACAAATACATTCTTTTTGATGTTTCCCACTTCTTCTTGTTTCACCGTACTCTTCTCTTTTCATTCTTTGTTTTCTTTTCTTCTGATTCTTTAAAACGTTGAAGAAACTTTAACACACACGTGAACATTCCGGTAAAGCTTTTATCGCTTCCCGTCCCTGTGGATTCGACCCATTTAGCCTCTATGCTATAACGGAAGTGTCGCGGAAACCAAAGCACACACTTTAAATCTTGATTTCAAAACATACACTTTTCGTGCGCGGTTTCCCCCCATCAAATTTTGGCGCCATTGTCGGGGATGGGAACGGTTTGATTTCACATTTTTGTTAACTTTTCTTCTTTGTTTTTAGTATGCAAGTCAAATTTTTAGCATTGCAGAAGTCCACACTTGCTTTTGTGTGGTCGGGTAAATTCTTGTATATTATTATATTCTGCTGCTACTTTTTGTTTATATTACCTGTGCATTGTAATAATTTTAAGAACTAAAATACGGTAATTGAATGTTTTAAAAGGGTTAGACATTTGCATCTAGGCACGTGTTAATTTTTATTCCAATATACTGTATTTTATTCTTGTGTTGTTGTGATATTGACAGGAGGTGTACATATGGCATTGCATATAATATAGGACAAACACGTGGGTTATTTACTCTCTTTGTGTGTTCATTCTTATCTATATTGCACACTTGCACGAATTGAACTTAAGGGCAACATCCAATATAACATAAGGTGGGGAGGTCATTACCCTCCCTTAGCCCAAAAATCACCTCCCCACTCACACAACCCAAGCCTAAATAAAACTTGCTAAACGTTGGCCCCTAGGGACATCTCGGGCTCATTTAGGAGATTGACCTAAGGGGGAAGTTGATAGAGTTTGACTCTTGTCAAATCGGTGTCAAGGTTGGGGATTGAGAGGCGAAACCTCAAAGAACAGTGGTTTGGCATAATTAGGCCCGTTGCTCCAGCACGGATACCTCCCACTGATCTTTTCCCTACCTGGCCGATTAACTCGTGGTCAGATTCTGACAATGTACCCCCCGTGGATAGTCTAACCAGTTAGGAGTCGTCTAGCTCTAAGTCAACCCTAGCATAGTCTTGTTTTCTTTTTCTTTGTTTTTTTGTTTGTTTACTTTTTTGTAAATTGTGAAATAGATTTTAACAACAATAATTTTTTCAATCATAATATGAATCCATATTTCACCCCGAACTCATTTGATGCGGATAACTCTGATCCTGTTATGTAAAACATGAACTAACCATATATGTCGAATTGGGATTATCCGACTTAATATGACCCATATCCCCAATCCTATGATTATAATTTTCAAAATAATTTTCACTCTTCACAGAGTTCATGGGGATTCACCTCCCTGAGTCAAATTTTCAACCACCCTGTCCACAATTTTCATTCCCCGATTTGGATTCATATCCACCTTTTCCTGTTCCACCAACTGAAAAAAAATCTAATTTGGAAAGAAGTATGGAAGTCATGCTTGAGTCCCAACAACAAATTCAAAATTTGCTCAATTCACAATCCTTCCCAAGTCAAACTCCATATACTCCTTTTCTAGAATATCCAATTGAAGAAAAATCTAAGCTAGAAAAGCGTTTGTAAGTCTGTTGTGAAATGGTGCAACAAATTTAAAATATGTTGGACTCATTATCTCAACCAAATTTTCAAGAGTCATGCTCATCTTTTCCAGTCGCACTAATTCAAAATGAACAACCATCAGTCCTGGACTTGAGTACGGAGCTCTTGGAGTCTGAGCAACAAACTCAATATCTGATAGACCCACAATCTCACCACAATTTTAAAAATCAACTTCCATACTCACCTTTTCAAGAAGAACCAATTGCAAAGAGTATGGAAGACATAATTCAAACTCAAAATTCTATTACCCGACCTACTAGTAGGTTAGACTCAATAATGAGCAAATTGATCAATGAAAGTAAGGAAAGTCTTTCTTGTCAACCTTTGACCAATCCTTATATCCCTAACTCTACCGATTGGACTCAAGAATCATGTTATTTTGAAAATCAAGATTCAATTTCAGCAAACCCATTGAAACTTGACCAAACTCCAAGGTTTGAAAATCACATTGATATTTTGGCAAGTTATCCCTTTCCTGAAATTGACATTGAACATGAAGTGATCCTGAACCTCAAGTTGGTAATTCTATTTCACTTTTTGACTCAATAATGACTCCAGTATCTTTACCAGATTTTTCTCTACTCAGGAGTCAACATTGAGTCCTGTATCAGTACATTGTGAAATTGAATCACCAATATCTTATGATCACACTTCATTGATGGGGAAAGTGCGTGAACATCAACTCTTTGGGTTGGACCCTATTTTTTAACCAATTTTGACTCTCACTTTTGAATCTCGACTTGATATGAGTTAAATTCTCGAGTCAGTATCGATTTTTGTTCCTGTTCTATTTGAGTCCAAATCAATCATCTCTCAAAATCACACTTTATTGTTGGATAAGAATGTTTAAGATAATGACTCAGTAATTATTTTTAAAAATTGAAAATTAGATGGGGATAATTTTTTAAATAAGACCATTCACTCAATCATTCTTATACTGGGTCATATTAGAGAGGTCACTGGTGGGTTCCTACAAGATCCACATTTTTTGAATTGGGCCGCATTTCGTGGACCAATTAGACCACCATCGGAGCCACCATCATGAGGTAATTTTCCTTCCCTTCCCATTTGTTTCATGTATATACACATTCACGATGCATTGAGGACAATGCATGAGATAAGTGTGGGGGAGGATTTACTAACATAGTTAGTTTCAAATTTCTTTCTTTAACATTTTCTTTTAGGAAATTTTTAATTTTCTTTTGTATAAAAAATCTTTTCTTTTCTTTTTACAAAACTTTTTGAAAAAAGAGAAATAGTTTTGTTCTATTTTTAAGAAAATTAAGATTATCTTAGGAATTAGGAAGACCTAAAATTATGAATTTTTAAATCAAGTCAAAATAATAGATCTTATTTAAATTTTAGGATAAAGAAGTAAGATTAGAAAGATAATTTGATCCTGAATTTTTTGCCTTAGATTTATGCACTTCACACTTACACAAATTTTTGGGATTGAAACAAAAACTGAAATGCCATAAAGAATATATATATATATATATATATATATATATATATATATATATATATATATATATATATATATATATATATATATATATATATATATATGATGAAATGATGATAATAAAAATTACTTATTGAAGCTGGATAGTTATACCTCAGGAAGCATGATTATTCACGTCTAAAATGGTGGACAAAAATAAAATAATCCCATTTATTTTTGTGGCCTTGTTTACTCTGTTGGCCCAAAGGCCATTAGCCCGACATTTTGATGATAACAAACCATATTTAGTTATGTTTTTAACAATTTTGTTTAAATAAGCTTCAGGTTAAAAATCACAGGATGTTTGACGGCTCCAACACAAGACTCACACTTTTGGACGCCGCAAAGATTTGGATCCCCGAGCCTAGCACAGTAGAAGCGCTCCAGGATCAAACAAAGACTGAAGATGCACAAGATTTGTAATTTTTCATTTTTAGAATTTATAGTTGATTTTTGTTAAAACCTAGATGATAGAGGTAGATTACTTTGGGATTGTCACACACACACTTTTAGAATTGCTTCATACCTTCAAACAAATTTTCATACAAAATTTCTAACCTAGTTTTTGGAAAAACAATGTTTGGGAAATCATTTTTAGAAAAATTGGTTTCCATTTACAAAAATCTTCAAAATAAAGTTCAAATATTTTTGGTGTTGATCTATGATCACACCCTGATTATTACAAGTCCTAGAACTCTATTTTGTAGATCCCTATCCAAAGAATTTTTACCAAAATTTCCATCTTTAAAAACAGCCTCTGGGAAAAACTGTTCTGGCCAAGTCCGGTTGACCGGATCGGTCGACCGACATGCACCACTGTGCATGTGTGCACATCGGTCGACTAACCCGGCCGACCGAGAGCAACTCGTTGCTCTCTGTTTTTCCCGGTCGACCAAGTCGGTCGACCGACAGAGAGACTTGCTCTCTGTTTTGGGTCTCGGTCGACTGACCCAGTCGACCGTCTTCCCAACGGTCGGAAATCCGACCGTTGACGGTCGACCGGCCCGGTCGACCGGCTACTGTCAGAAGTTCTGACAGACTCCAACAGCTATATTTTTCTGAACAGATTTTTGTTGGGATTCTCCCCAATGACTCTTTTGAGCTTTGTAGGTCTGTTTTCATCCCCTATAAATAGTGGGAGACTTCTACAAACATTTAAGACAAGATTTATAAGCAAAAATTCAAGTTTTCAAAGCTTAGCCTTTTAGCAAAAAGATTTTCAATTGAGCCAAAATTTCCAACCCTTTTCTTAAAGCAATCCTCTACTTTTCTCTAGTCTTTTGCACCACACAATCCCAAAGTATTATCTCATCATCTTGGTTATAGGATTGTGCAAGTGAGCTTTTTGATCAAGTGTGATAATCTTTTCTTCATTGTGAGAAGTTGTAGAGGCATCGGCCTCAAGCGAGCTAGTGTGCTCCAAGTGGGTGTTGCGGCACCACGAGAGATAGGACAAGTGTGTCCTTGTATTGACGATCCGGTGGGATCACCAATAGTGAAAATCCTTCATCGTGTTGAAGGCGGGGACGTAGAGCGTGGCTCGAACCTCAGAAAAATCCTTGTGTTTGCAATTATCCACTTTTCTCTTAACTCTATCTCTCTCTCTTACTTGCTCTATTAATTGCTTATTTTCTTGCAAGTTCTTTTAATTGTGCTTATTGTTTTAAATAGTTTTTAATCCGCATTAATTGTCATCATATATAGCCATCACCTATTCACCCCCCCTCTAGGTGATTTCAATTGATATCAGAGCCAAACCCTTACACTTGGTTTAACCACCTTAGGGAGATCCTTATAGTTGGCTATATCTATTTGTTGCATTTTCATTTGTTGTGCATTTTGTATTTGTATTCATGGCATCAGTTGATTTTTCTAGCATCAAGTCCCCACCCAAATTTGATGGTTTGAACTTCCCCATTTGGAAGGTCAAAATGAACCTCTTTCTTAAATCCCTAGGAGTTAGAGTTGCTAGGGCCATCACCAAGGAATTTATTGAACCTCTCACCGATGAGAGATCATGGTCCGAAGATACCACTAAGGACTATGAGGCCAATGCTAGAGCCCAATATGCATTAACCCAAGCTTTAAGTGAAGATGACCTCTCACGCATCATAAATTGTAAATCGGCATTTGAAGTTTGGAATGTTCTCATTGTAACTCATGAGGGAACGTCTCAAGTCAAAAGATCCAAAATTGACTTGCTTCGTTCTCAATATGAGAATTTTTATATGCTTGAAAATGAATGCATTGATGACATGCTCACCCGTTTCACCAAGATAACTAATGCTCTATCTTCTTTAGGTGACACGATTGATAATGACCAAAAGATCCGGAAGGTCATTTCGAGCTCTTCCCAAATCTTGGGAAGTAAAAGCAACTACCCTCAAGGAGCTCAACGATAGGGAGGAGATGGACTTCTCCGGCTTCATCGGCAATCTCAAAACACATGAGATGGAGATGAAAGTTAGAGAAGAAAGGGAGGCACCAAAGAAGAAAGCCCTCGCTTTCAAAGCCACTCCATCCACCCATGATGAGGAAGATTCATCGGAGGACTACGATGAAGACTTTGCCATGCTCATAAGGAAGGTGGGCAAAATGTTCTACAAGAAGGGGAGACAAAGTAACTTCCGAAGAGGGAAACCTCAAGGAAGATATGAAAGAAAGAGAGAAGAACCGGGTCCGTGCTTCCATTGCAAGAAGACCGGACACCTAATCGCCGATTGCCCTGCTCTACAAGCTACTACCTCAAAGAATGGGCCAAAGAAGAAGAAGGCGATGGTGGCCACATGGGATGACACGGAGTCGGAATCCGAAGAGGAGATCGACGCCGCACACATGTGCTTCATGGCACAAGGTGAGGATACAACCAAGGTATGCTTAGAAAATTCTATAGATGATGATGAATTAACCATGGATGAGCTTGCTCAATTTTTTGAAGAGTTACAACATAGATATGAGATTTCACAATCTCAAAATAAGAAATTGAAAAAGGAAAATGATTCTTTGAAAATAAATTTGATATTGTTCTAAAAGAGAAAAATGATTTATCAAATGCTTTTGAGAAGATGAAAATTGATTTTGAAAAATATAAAATATCTTGTAAAGGAAAAACCCCCATTTCATCTTGCAACAAAAAATGAATTTCTTGAGATCCAAAAACGAGTTGAAGTTTTGGACTCAACTTTAAAGAAGTGTGCTTTTGACATGAACAAACTTGCATCTAGGTTTCCCAAAGGAATAACCCAAGGGAAACACACTCATCATAAACATGCTTCAAAATCACACAAACATGCACACACACATAAACATGCTTTTATGTATGGTAGTGGTAGAATTTATATATGCACTCATTGTGGCCGCAATGGCCATTTGGAAAAAATTTGTTATGCTAAGCTAAACATGATAAATAAGAATATTTGGGTTCGAGTTGAAACTAACCCTAAAGGACCCAAAAAGATTTGGGTACCAAAAGACGCACCGAATTTAATTGATACAGGTGGGTCGTCCTCTTCCAAGACTTAGGGGGAGATGGTGCCCGGGTGGTGGATGCATCAACGCTCAACGAACATATCGTCGCTTGCATCACCATCATAGAGGCACCCATTTTTGGAGAATGCCCTTGGTTTGATAATTTCTCCACATAAAAGTTTTCTTTTATATATGCATAGGATTGCTAGTCTACTTTTATGTTATTATGATATGTGTTAGTGTAAACTTGCATTTCTACTTTGTTAGTACATATGCCATGATTAAGTATATAGTCATGTTTATATATGATGTTTGTCCACATGCCTAGATTTTGTTTTATATGGATTTTGTCAAAACAATAATAAAGATTTATTTAAAAACATTTAATTAAAGCAAATAAATAGAGATGGCAATTGGGCGCCTCAACTCATATCCAGAGGAATCTCGAGGAGAAGTTCAGAACCCTTAACGGGGTATTCGGCTTCAACATCTCTAATTCATTGCTTTATTTAATAACAAGTAAAAATTAATATAATTTTTGTTGTTCTTTCATTACTAGTATGATTTAAAGTAGTTTAACATCTTTTTGATAAATATACATGTTTGCTATAAAGTTTATTTAAAATAAAATTTTTTTTTGTGTCTGGCTTGTTCACTGCTGTTTTGGGCAAGACCGGTCAACCGGCGCGGTCGACCGATTTGGCCTGGCAAGGAACGGTCGGCCGCTCCGGTCGACCGACCTAGCCTGGGAGGATTTTTTTTCTCCCTTAGCCGGCCGACCGGAACGGTCGACCGACTGAAGTGAGCTTGCTCTCTGTTTCGGCCGGTCGACCGGCCCGGTCGATCGGGCGACGGGCAGACTGCTTTTTACCCGTTAATTTATAAAGCCCTAACTTCTTTTCCTCTTCATTTCTTCCGCCGACTTCCCTTCTCCCTCTTCTCCTCCAAAGCCCTAACTCCCCTCAACCTCATTCTAACCTTCTCCAACTCCATAAAACCCTAAAATCCCCCCAATATTCTCAGATCCACTCTCTCAGGCCTGGATCTTCATCTTTTCACGGGATTTTCGAATTTTCTCCTTGATTTTCTTCAAAATTTCAAGGTAATATTTTTCCACATCTAGATCTTTTAATTTTTCTTGTTCTATTTCTTAGATCTAGTTTATTCATCACCATGTCGAAGAGGTCTCGCACTGAAAAAGGAAAATCAGTCCAAACCTCTTCCCGTTTACCTCTTTTTATTTCATCCAAAGCTGAAAATCGATATGTCATCCTGTCCACCAAGACTGTTAGTTCTGGTAGATCTGTGGTAATTCAAGATTTTGAACATCTTAACTTAGCACAAATTTTAGGAGCAAACTCTCTTGAAGATTTTCTCACTATTAGGGAACCTGTGTATCCCTCACTGGTTCCATATTTCTACACTAATCTTTCCTTTGAATCCAATAGAATCAGGTCTAGAGTTCTTGGGAGAGACATAGACCTTTCTCTCCAAGAATTTGCTCTCCATCTTCACCTCCCTTGTGAGGGAGTAGATATTTTTAACCTAGACCTTCATGATTTTCAATATCCGGACGGTGAGTCCTCACTCACCGCTTCCACTCTACTTCACAGGGATGATAACCCCGGTCTGGTTAGGAATGAGAAAGTTAGTAGATATACTCTCATAGCTCAGGTCCCAGCCAAGATCATTTTCTGTAACCTCCTGCCTAAATCAGGAGAGTACAGCCATGCTAGGGGATCTGTTCCTTTGTTCATCTACTGCCTTCTGCGAGGCATTAGAGTAAATGTCCCTAAGCTCATTATTAGCTTTATGACCTCTGATAGTATCATGGTCCCCACTCGGCACTTGCCGTTTGGAATGATCATTTCTCATCTCCTAAAGCAACTCAATTTTGATCTCTCTTCTGAGCGGACGGTTGAACCGTCCATTGACATCAACAGCACCCTTCTGAAGAGGATGCGTGTTGGGATGCGTCATCCTGCTCCTCAACAGCAGCCTTTTCCTCCTGCTGTTCATTTGCCTGGCTCCTCCTCTGGTTCATCTGTTTCCTCTGATCTTTATTCTGTCCTATCTTCTGAGATACGGGAGCATCGTGCACAGCTTTCCTCTGAGATGCAGGAGCACCACTCTCAGATCTCTGCTGAGATCACTGCTCAGCGTCAGGAGATTTCAGCACGCTACCAGGGCTTTCAAAATGACATGGGCTATATTTGTGATTCCATACGATATTTGGAGTCATATCTTGGCGCATTCTTTCTGAAGCATGAGATGCCAGCTCCTGATGCCACTGCTCATGCGAGGCCACTTCCTCCTACCGGACCTCCATTTCCGGCCAGGACTCCTGCTCCTCCAGCACCACAGCCAGCTACAGTACTGATTGATTCTGATGAGGAGGTCACTGATGAGGTGATGAGGATGGTTCCGAGGAGGACGGATCTGATGAGGACGGATCTGATTCAGATGAGGAGTGATTCCCTCCCTTTATTGATGATGTCAAAAAGGGGGAGAGACATTTGAGAGACTTTTTGGGCTATGTTTATTATATTTTGGGTTGTAGTATTTTGTTTTATGGACATGTATTTTGAGTTGTATTTTGTGGAGACATGTGTTTTATGGATATGTGTTTTATTGCTTATGGACATGAGTTACTTGTATGAACATATGATTCTCTCTTTTATGGCAGTTTTACTTTCTCTATCCATGGCAAATGTGATTGGTTATTATAATTCTGTATTTTTTATGTATGCATGGATGGTTGGCATCTGTCTCACTTCATATCCTATATGCCTTTATTTATGCATATGTATCTCTTTTATTGATTCTTTTATATATGCATGTGTTAAGGGGGAGCTTCATTTGAAGTTTCCACCCAAAATATTTGTGATAACTATATATGTTTCGTCATCATCAAAAGGGGGAGATTATTGGCCCAAAGGCCATTAGCCCGACATTTTGATGATAACAAACCATATTTAGTTATGTTTTTAACAATTTTGTTTAAATAAGCTTCAGGTTAAAAATCACAGGATGTTTGACGGCTCCAACACAAGACTCACACTTTTGGACGCCGCAAAGATTTGGATCCCCGAGCCTAGCACAGTAGAAGCGCTCCAGGATCAAACAAAGATTGAAGATGCACAAGATTTGTAATTTTTCATTTTTAGAATTTATAGTTGATTTTTGTCAAAACCTAGATGATAGAGGTAGATTACTTTAGGATTGTCACACACACACTTTTAGTATTGCTTCATACCTTCAAACAAATTTTCATACAAAATTTCTAACCTAGTTTTTGGAAAAACAATGTTTGGGAAAATCATTTTTAGAAAAACCGGTTTCCATTTACAAAAAGGATTTTTCTTCAAAATAAAGTTCAAATATTTTTGGTGTTGATCTATGATCACACCCTGATTATTACAAGTCCTAGAACTCTATTTTGTAGATCCCTATCCAAAGAATTTTTACCAAAATTTCCATCTTTAAAAACAGCCTCTGGGAAAAACTGTTCTGGCCAAGTCCGATCGACCGGATCGGTCGACCGACATGCACCACTGTGCATGTGTGCACATCGGTCGACTGACCCGGCCGACCGAGAGCAACTCGTTGCTCTCTGTTTTTCCCCGGTCGACCGAGTCGGTCGACCGACAGAGAGACTTGCTCTCTGTTTTAGGTCTCGGTCGACTGACCCAGTCGACCGTCTTCCCAACGGTCGGAAATCCAACCGTTGACGGTCGACCAGCCCGGTCAACCGGCTACTGTCAGAAGTTCTGACAGACTCCAACAGGTATATTTTTCTGAACAGATTTTTGTTGGGATTCTCCCCAACGACTCTCTTGAGCTTTGTAGGTCTGTTTTCATCCCCTATAAATAGTGGGAGACTTCTACAAACATTTAAGACAAGATTTACAAGCAAAAATCCAAGTTTTCAAAGCTTAGCCTTTTAGCAAAAAGATTTTCAATTGAGCCAAAATTTCCAACCCTTTTCTTAAAGCAATCCTCTACTTTTCTCTAGTCTTTTGCACCACACAATCCCAAAGTATTATCTCATCATCTTGGTTATAGGATTGTGCAAGTGAGCTTTTTGATCAAGTGTGATAATCTTTTCTTCATTGTGAGAAGTTGTAGAGGCATCGGCCTCAAGCGAGCTAGTGTGCTCCAAGTGGGTGTTTCGGCACCGCGAGAGATAGGACAAGTGTGTCCTTGTATTGACGATCCGGTGGGATCACCAATAGTGGAAATCCTTCATCGTGTTGAAGGCGGGACGTAGAGCGTGGCTCGAACCTCAGAAAAATCCTTGTGTTTGCGATTGTCCACTTTTCTCTTAACTCTATCTCTCTCTCTTACTTGCTCTATTAATTGCTTATTTTCTTAAGTTCTTTTAATTGTGCTTATTGTTTTAAATAGTTTTTAATCCGCATTAATTGTCATCATATATAGCCATCACCTATTCACCCCCCCTAGGTGATTTCATACTCGAGTCCTTAAGTCCGAGGGATGTTTTCTCATCTGGTGCCCTAAAACTATCTGGTTTGGGAGTCACCAGCTAAAGGCTCACTACCCGGGTAAATAAGAAAGCCTAAGAAAATTAAGGGAAGAAAAATAAATAAATAAAATATTATATATACACAAATCATTGGCATGAAAGTTAGAGTCGATATCCCAAAAATCTTCATAGTTCACAAAGTGCATATTTTTCTAAAGAGTTTTATGAAAGATCAAACAATCAATTCAATTTTAAATTCTTACACTTAATTTTAACAAGATTTTGCATTTTGACTTAGTTTAAGGAAGAATAATTTCTGGTTAACCTATGACCTTAGATCACTTAAATTTTCGCAAAAAATGTTTTAACACTTTTCTCTATTTTAAAAATGTATTTTCAAAATACTAACATTTGATTTCTTTCTTTATGTATTTTGTGGGTGTAATCCGCTGAAAACCCTCAGGAGATAAAACTCCTCCTCTAGGGGAAACCTAGAGGTTTAATGGCTTGTTGCACATGCTCAGTGCAATCGCGTCACCTGCGAAAGTGGTGTAATAATCTTCTTAGTTAGTCTTTTGTTTTGCTCGGGACGAGTAAAAGATAAGTGTAGGGGTGTTAATAATACCTCTCTTGCATGTTTCTAGGTTCATGGCATAAAATGAAAAAGAAGACCCAAAATCACTATTTAATTGGTAATTAAAAGTCTACAAAGATAGCCATTGACTTTGGAGGGTGGTTCGTCAAAATCAGGGGCCCAAATCTGAAAACCAGCAAGTACAACCGGAAGGGGCGACATAATAGCGCGTGGCAGGTGGCGCCGCGCGCGGCCATGCTATGGCCGCGAAAACGCGACCATAGCCGCTTTTTCGCGGCTCTGGTGTGGAGCCCGCACCAAGATTTGACGCGCAGCTCCATACCTGTATCCTGGTGCCCCTGTTCGCCTATAAATATCTTGGGATTTTCAGAACTGGAGGAGAGAGAAGTTTTGAGGAGTTTTTCTTTAGTTGTAGTGTAGTTTTAGAGTAGTTTCTGCTTCTTAGGGTAATTTAGTTAGTTCTTCTTCTTCTTCCTCTTTTTATTTTCTATTTCTTTTAGATCTTATAGTAGGGAAGAGAGTAGTACATGAGTTAAAAGCAAGAGTGCTTGTAATGGAAGGTGACTATCTATGAAAGATGCTCTCTTTATCTCTCCTTATTTTCTTCTTTTTAACTCCTTTTACATGTTTAGCTAATTTTCTCTCATGGCAACTAACTACTAAGCACTAACTTGCTAATTTCTTACTTGATAATCCATATGAATCTAATAGCCTCTACTTGGCCTTGCTCTTGCACGAGCCATTGATGGCTCATGATGATGGATTATAACACTCTAATATCCTAACTCTCTAACAAGCTAACATTACTTTATTCCATGCTTACTCTTGTTTAATTTTGATGGTTTAAATGTAGCTTGCACTTGTTTTGTTGAGTTTGGATGTGAAAATTATCGTATGGGTCATGCTTTGAAACGCCCTTGAACCAAGGACTAGTGATGGCCAAGGACACATGTGAGGCAACTATCACTAAAAGGTTAGCATGGTTAGTGGTGTCATTAGCAGTTAGTAGCCATGAGTTTTTTTTATCTTTTTACTTTATTTTATAAATATATCAAAAATCACAAATACATTCTTTTCTATGTTTCCCACTTCTTCGTGTTTCACCGTACTCTTCTCTTTTCATTCTTTGTTTTCTTTTCTTTTGATTCTTTAAAATATTGAAGAAACTTTAACACACACGTGAACATTCCGGTAAATCTTCTATCGCTTCCCGTCCCTATGGATTCGACCCATTTAGCCTCTATGCTATAACGGAAGTATCGAGAAAGCCAAAGCGCATACTTTAAATCTTTATTTCAAAGTATACACTTTTCGTGCGCGGTTTTCCCCCGATCAGTGTGCCTACTTGGTGCTGGATAGACATATGGTGTGATCTCGTCGATGTCAGAAATTGACCACTACAGATGCCCCTCTGTTTCCCTCTCTTTAGAGGAGGTCAAGACTCTCCCTAAGAGCTATAGATTCCCAAGGACTCTGATAGAAAGAAGGGAGCAGATAGAGATGGGAACTCTGGGCCTGGACTTGGGTCGATTTACTATCACTTTAGTTTTGTCTTGTAGTGGATTGTGTTGCCCTACAGGCTGGCAGAGCCTTAAATGTGCGTTGCATCTACTGTAGCGTCAGTCAATTTTTTGCCACTTTTCGAGGAATGACACCGTTTGCGAGAGGTGCAGTGTATCTAACACGACAGTTTGATCAGAATCATCGTGACACGTGTAGGTGATTGATCGGGTGACTTTTCATCTTCTTTGGAGATTACAACTTTGAGCGGTTGACGCTTGGGCTTCTTTTTCCTCTATAAATAGGGCAGAACTCTTTAGGAGAAATCTGAGCTGCTTCTTGAAGGTTCCTTACTGCTAAAATCTTGTATTGTTCTGTGGATAGTGATGTCTCCTTCCTTTATCATTCGGTGGAGGAAGGAGAGAGAGGATGGTGATGGTTATTGCGCTCCTGATGTTCAGGAGACTGCTCATCAAGTAGTTTCTGCTCTAGTGATGGGTCCATCAAGTAGTTTCAGCTCTCAAGATAAGGCCCAGCTGTCAGGAAGGACAGGGAATGTTCTAGCAGAACTTCTGCTTGGGCAGCACATCTAAACTCTGGCTATAGCAGGTCGGGCGGGAATTAGGACTTGACCCCCCCTTCTTTCCTTGCAGTGAACATAGAGCAGGGAACATAAGGGTATTTGATGATGGTTCTGATCTCTGGGTTGGTTGTCTGCGCTCTTATGGGTTGTTGTTAACTTGCCTGCCACCTCTCATGAGTTTATCTTTGGAGTTATAGTCTTGACATCGGTATCTTCTTACCTTGCAAGCTTCAGCCTGCAGTTCGGGGCATGACCTCCCTTGCTGGTGTATTCCTGGGAGTTCTCAGCGCCCTCGTTCTTCTGGCCTGGTGGATTATTTGTTTAGGCTTCAGCTCCTGGACTCCATCAAGGGCGTATCAGCTTTTTCTCTCAAGAAGAGAACATGTAACAGATCTTTTATTTTTCTTGTTACATGTAACCATACTTGTACGTGGATGAATGTAATAAAAAAGAAACTCTATACTAAAGTAGAGAATTTTGAAAGGAAGTATTATTTAGATCTTGTCTTGTTTGTGATTGTGATTTTTCTTGTTGTTGTGTCTGCTCGGGGAGCTGTTTTGATTCCGAAACATTTGGAATGATCTAGAATATAGTTCTCGATCGGGGCTCATTCCACAATGGTCCCTGTGAATGTTACCAGAGTTGGGAAGCACCTAGCTTTGAAGTTGTATTGCCATGTTTGTCGTCGGGGTATGACCTGTGGTAGACTATTAACTCGCTTGGGAAGCCATCAAGGCAGGTCCCAATGTAGGCTAGCTCTGAGCATCTGACGTGAGCGAACCTTCATCTTTCTGGGGCTTCTCGAGGATCGCCGTCAGGGTGGAGACCCATATAGGTTGTGGGCTTGCTCAGACGGCCATCAGGATATATCCCATTATACGCTGGCCCCGAGCATCCGACGTGGGCGAGCCTCCACCTTCCAGGGGCTCTCCGAGGGGTCACCGTCAGAGTGAAAACCCGTATAGGCTGTGGGCCTGCCAAGACAGCCATCAGGATATATCACATTATAAGCTGGCTCTGAGCATCTAGCGTGGGCGAGCCTCCATCTTTCAGGGGGCTCCCCGAGGGCTCGCCATCAGGGTGAAGACCTGTATAGGTTGTGGGCCTGCTCGGGCGACCATCAGGGTATATCCCATTATAGGCTGGCTTTAAGCACCGATGTAGGTGAGCCTTCATCTTTCAGGGGACTCCCCGAGGGGTCGCCGTCAGGGTGGAGACCCGTATAGGTTGTGGGCCTGCTCGGGTGGTCATCAGAGTATATCCCATTATAGGTTAGCACCGAGCATCCGACATAAGCGAGTCTTCATCTTTCAGGGGGATCTCTGAGGGATCTTCGTCAGGGTGAAGACTTGTATAGGGTGTGGGCCTACTCGGTCGGTCATCATGGTATATCCTATTATATACTGGCTCTGAGCATCCGACGTGGGTGAGCCTCCATCTTTCAGGGGCTCCTTGAGGGGTCGCTGTCAGGATGAAGACCTGTATAGGCTGTGGGCCTGATCAGGCGGCCATCAGAGTATATCCCACTATAGGCTAGCTCCGAGCATCCGACGTGGGTGAGCCTCCATCTTTCAGAGGCTCCTCGAGGGGTCGCCATTAGGGTGACGACCCGTATACGTTGCTGAGAGTGTGCATGGTACTTGGACAAATATCAAAGTTTGATGAAACGCGATTAAGATAGCAGAAAAAATGATCTTTTCATTAAGTATTACATGACTCACACATAATATCGCTTTAAGTGAAAAGAGTTTCATTGCTTCTTGAGTTGGTTCCCATCCTGATCGGCCAAGGTGTTGAAAATACACCTAGAGAGGGGGTGAATAGGTGTACTAGCTAATCTAATGCGAATGATGCGGAATTAAAAATAATTTATTCTAATAACACTATTAAGTTAAACACACAAAGTATAACACAAGAGTGTAGCCGAATTTCCGGTGAAGGATTCTGGATTATCTCCTTAAGATTCTTCTAGATTAAGAGTTGAGGTGTTACTATGGCTCTGTTGGTTGAATACAAGTGTGAGCAAACAATCCCAAGCATATATCAATTGAGCACGAGATAAATCAAGCATATAAAGAGATAAACAATATAAGCGTGCAAGATATATAAACACAAGTGAGAGAGAGCAATCGCAAACATGAGAGAATTATTTTGAGGTTCGAGCACCCTTTATCTACGTCCGCGCCTTCAACACTATGAAGGATTTCCACTAGAATCGATCCTGCAAGATAACTCGGTGCCGCAACACCTACAATGAGTTCACACTAGAACTCTTGGACTCACTAGTCCCTCTCTTGTTCCCGCAAGAACAACACACGCAAGCACACTAGCTTACTGAGGCCGCACCTCTTACAACTCCTCCAACCACACGTCAGAACACTTGGTGATCACTTCACTTTATCACCACAAAACTCTCTTCACCGAGGCCACAACCTCTACAACACCTCACAATACAAGGATGAAATCTTGTGATCACTTTTCTTGATCACAAAAACAACTCTCACAACAAAGATCCTTAGAGGATTGATATAGCAATGGAAAGCTCAAGTTGGTGTGAGAAAAACAAGATAGAGTTGTGGTGAAAAGCTCAAGAAATCTCTTTTGAAAACACTCTTGAAAAACTCTCCTTTTGATATGAAAAATTTAGCACTAGACAAGTGGAGAAAAACCCTAAGAGAGGTAGAAAAAACTGGCTTTAAAACTCTCTTGAAATCTTATACAAAATAGCCCAAAACAGCCGCCTTATATAGACTCCCAAAAACTAACCGTTGGGGTCAAACGGCAGGTTAGGATGACTTGTCGGTCGACCGGCCGGTCGACCGACCAACGGTCATATTTTTTACCGTTGGGACCTGCCGGTCGACCATGCCCTGGGCATGACCTACTGGTCGACCGACTTCTGTCCCGGTTGACCGGTAGGTCGACCGGCAGAAGGACAGGTCAGCAAACTTTGGGGTTAAAACTTGGTTTTATATACTCTTATAAAATCCCATAAAATCACTAAAAATCTACAAAAATAAGTTCATTGAAATATTTTGAAGTACAAATATGTGTGATCAAAAATCAACACATATTATAAACTTTTTGAACCATTTTTGTAATATAGAAATTTTGCCTTAAACAAAAATCTGTATTTTTCAAAATCAATTTTTAATTTGAAAAACGATTTTTCCAAAACTTCTTCAAAAATAAAAACAAGATATTATAAATACTTTTGAAGCTTAGTGTGTATGGATATGATCCAATACACATATAAGATGAAATATTTATGTTTTTGACAATAAGCTCTAAAATAAGTTTTGATAAATACAAAACTCAAAACACATGATATAGAAATATCAAATAAGTTTTTCTAAACATTTGAACCAACAATGTGCATGGATGAAATCCAAAACACATATAAACCATATAAACTTATTTTGATGAAATCTATTCATGAAACATAAGAATGTATACTATGAAGCTCAAAACCAAAACGTTATTTTCAAAAACTAAAACTAGTTTGTGAAAACACATATAAATCTTGTATGTGTGTATGAGCTTGAGCAATCCACAACTAATTTATCCTTTACATTTTATCTAAAAATAAATCTTAACACTTACAAACATGACACAAATCTTGAAATCTTCTCTTGAAAATCATCTTTTGAAAATCTTCTTCTCCATCTTGACTTGGTCCAAACCTTGATTCATGAGCTAGACTCCACTTTGAGTACATGATGCGATCTTGATGTGCGAGCTATTGAATCAACGTGTATTAGCTTCAAAACTTGACTTCGAATCTTTTGTTGAAGCAAAACACCTACTAAGATCTTGATTAAGTATCTGAAACTAAATAGACACAAGATCATTAGTATTATAACTACATGAGTTAATCATCATCAAAACTAGAGTGATGGACCTTTGGGCAACAATCTTCCCCTTTTTGATGATGATAAAACTCATGGAGTTATATATGCATGGATTAAAGATAAGCTTCATAGATGCTCCCCCTTAACTCATACATAGCAATAAACAATAAAGATATTTAATAAAGTGCATAAACAAAACACAAACATATATGCATAAATAAAGATATAAACATGCATATATAAACTCTCAAAATTCTTCTCCCCCTTTTTGTCAATTCATCAACAAAGGGGTGAAGACAAATCAAACAATAAAGATGTATATACGATATACATTCATGAAGAGGAGAGACATAAAGTTAGCTCCCCCTGCATACATGCATTACATGGAGAAGAGATAATTAGACCCTAACCCACATAAACCATAATATACAATGTATAAACGGAGATGTTAAGCTCCCCCTACACACGTGTATCACATAAAGAAGAGAGGTCAAGCTCCTCAATGTGAGATACACTCAATATGAATCTATATATAGAGGAGATGTTAAGCTCCCCTTGCATATAGGAAATACATATCAACAAATTTTAAAACAAAATTTTTGATAATACTTAAAACAAAATTTTGAAATTTCTTAAGTCAACAAAACAAATTTTGATACCAATGAAATCAAATAGTAGTTGACAAAAATAAATGTTGGTACCACTTGTCAAAAAAAATTTTAAGATACCAATAGTAGATTTTGATACCAATTGAAGGTGAAACTTGAAGTACCTTTTGATATTTATGGTATTTATTTGGTATCAAAATGAAATACCAATTGAAATGATTAGTAGTTGAAATACCAATTGAAATCAATGTATAAGCTTGTAAAGATACCAATTAACATTTAGAAAAAAATCAAGCTTAACATAAACATAATTTATGCTTTAAGAATGTAAAGATATTGTAAAACAAGCACAATCAAATCATACATATGTATGTATGAAAATACCAATTGAAATTGATACTAATTGAAATTTGAAACATACATATATAAGAAATAAATATGAGTATGCAAAAATAAAATTCCATGAGGATCATGTGTATAACTCATAACTACCACCCTATTCATGCATATGATAAAAAGATAGTCATTAAGGCATACAAGGCATGGTCTCCCAATCAATCGTCTTTTAGTTGGTAGGGTTTTCAAAGATAAGAATTTGAAAATAATATAACATGTTCGAAAATTCTACCAATTTAAGAATCAAGAAACTAGTTTAAAATAATGTTTGAAAAACTAGTTAAAGATCCTTTAAAACATGAAACCAAATCATATATCCCATGAAGCATGCTAAATACACAAGAGTTGACACTCGAAATCTATAAAGCTCATAAATGCTCATGAAAACAAAGTCATGAGTAAACAAAAATAATGTGAGTGCACAAGAATCATGTGAATAGCATATTCATGAAAATAATCAATAAAGCTCAAAATACCAAAACATATAAAAATCATAAAAAATTAATTTTTAATCAAAATTAAACAAACTTCAAGGTATATGTATGTTCTATCAAAACTAAAAATATACATACATATCCCAAACGCAAACGAGTGCATAATAGAATTTGCATGAAGGCAAGTGACTCAGGGGTATACATGTATATTTATTAGTTTTAGACAAAAATAACATATACATGAAGCAAAAACATGTACAAAAATAGGGATAACAAGTATAAATGAAAGAATCATCAAAACTAGGTTATACGTGTACATGTAATGAGTACAAATGAGAAATGAGCACAAACATATAATAATCAAGTGTAGATCACTACTTGTTAAAAATATAAACACAAGTTTTAATACAAACTACATCTAAAGAAGTAATCACCACATGAATCACAAAACATGATCATTTAACATAATGAACAATAAAATCACAATATGCTAAAAATTATTAATGAAAAGCATGTAAGCTAAAATAGGAATTTAGAGATAGTTACCAAATCATATGAACTATTCTCTTAGTCTCCAAATGATGATCGTCCTCCCACCAAACATCCTTGATAGTGATGCATGAATTTGGTATGTTCATCTAGCTCATGCATCCACCACCAAGGCACCATACCTCTCACATCATGTGAGAGCCCATACCTACATCAAATGCAAGAGGTGGAGATTTTGGTACCCATTTCCTTTTGAGTCCACGGGGGTTAGCATCATAAGGAACCTAAACATTTTTATTTGTAAAATTTATATAATTTATCTTATCAAAATAAAACTTTGCTAAATGACCTTTGCGGCCATAATGTGTATATTTGTACACTCCAGCATACATATGATTGTGATGTGTATGAGCATGGTGTGTATGAGGTGTATGCCGTGTAGGATGTGCATGCATGTGTGGAATTTGTTTCTTGCGAAGCATAGATTCCAATTTATTATTATTAAATGCACAATTACTCAAATTTGAGCTTAAACAATCAATTCTCTTTTTTAAAACATGAATCTCATCTTTATCAAAAGAGGATGCAACATTATTAGCTTGGCAAGAATGAGAATTAACTATTTTTTTCTTTTTAGACATATTTTTTTCTTTTAAAACAATTTTCCTTTTCAAAGAGTTATTTTCTTTTAAAATAATCTCTTTTTTTCCCACCAAAATAATTTTATTTTTCAATGAATTATTTCCTTCACAAATGTCATTTAATTTTGAAGACAAGGAAATATTCTCCTTTTTCAAAATTCATTTTCTTTTAAAACAATTTCAAATTTATTTTTAAATGACTCCTTTTCTTTAGAAACCAAATCAATTTTATTTTTCAAAATTTTGTTTTTCAATTTTAACAATTCATACTTTTTAAGAAGTTGACAAATAAAAGCAAGCTCATCATATGACATGTCAACATCCTCATCAAGCTCGGATTCGGAATTTACCTCAAGGGGGTCATCCCCTTGAACCATGCAACATATGTTGGAAGCATCACTTCCATCATCTGAGTCACTCCCCATGTAGTATTACTTTTGTTCACCAAGAGAGATAAGTGTGTTCCATACTACAAAAACTGAATCAAAGTTAGAAACCCTACATAAATAATCATCATTTAGGGTACTCTTTAATGCATGGATGGCTTTTGCATTAGCCTCTAGATTTTTACCATTTGAACAATATGAATCTTTAATAGTGGCAAAGTAAACATGAATTCCTAGGGCTTTTAGGTATATAGACATCTTAACTTTCCAAGTTTGGATGTTAAGAATGTCAAACATAGGAGGTGTCATGAAATCTATATGTGTGTGTAAACAAATACTGTGATTAGCTAAAATAGGATCTTTAACTCAAAGTTGTTAGACCCAAATCAAGAGCACCAAGCTCTGATACCAATTGAAAATACACCTAGGGGGTGAATAGGTGTACTAGCTAATCTAATGCAAATGATGCGGAATTAAAAATAATTTATACTAACTAAACTATTAAGCTAAACACACAAAGTATAACACAAGAGTGCAGCCGAATTCCCGGTGAAGGGCTCTGGACTATCTTCTCAAGATTTCTCTATATTAAGAGGTGAGGTGCCACTATGGCTCTCTTGGTTGAATACAAGTGTGAGCAAACAATCCCAAGCATATATCAATTGAGCACGAGATAAATCAAGCATATAAAGATATAAACAATATAAGCGTGTAAGATATATAAACACAAGTGAGAGAGAGAGCAATCGCAAATACGAAAGAATTATTTCGAGGTTCGAGCACCCTTGCTCTACGTCCCCGCCTTTAATACTATTATGAAGGATTTTCACTTGAATCGATCCCGCATGATCACTCGGTGCCGCAACACCTACAACGAGTTCACACTAGAACTCTTGGACTCACTAGTTCCTCTCTTATTCCTACAAGAATAACACACGCAAGCATACTAGCTTGTCGAGGCCGCACCTCTTACAACTCCTCCAACTACACATCGGAACACTTGGTGATCACTTTACTTGATCACCACAAAACTCTCTTCATCGAGGCCACAACCTCTACGACACCTCACAATACAAGGATGAAATCTGTGTTCACTTTTCTTGATCATAAAAATAACTCTCACAACAAAGATCCCTAGAGGATTGATATAGCAACGGAAAGCTCAAGTTGGTGTGAGAAAAATAAGATAGAGTTGTGGTGAAAAGCTCAAGAAATCTCTTTTGAAAACACTCTTAAAAACTCTCCTTTTGATATGAAAATATTAGCACTAGACAAGTGGAGAAAAACCCTAAGAAAGGTAGGAAAAACTGGCTTTAAATCTCTCTTGAAATCTTGTACAAAACAGTCCAAAACAGCCCCCTTGTATAGACTCCCAAAAACTAGCCGTTGGGGTCAAACTACAGGTCAGGTTGACCTGTCGGTCGATCGGCCGGTCGACCGGCCAACAGTCATTTTTTTGACCGTTGGGGCCTGCCGGTCGACCGCCCGATCTTGATACGCGAGCTCTTGAATCAACATGTGCTAGCTTCAAAACTTGACTTCGAATCTTTTGTTAAAGCTAAACACCTACTAAGATCTTGATTAAGTATCTGAAACAAATAGACACAAGATCATTAGTACTATAACTACATGAGTTAATCATCATCAAAACTAGAGTGATGGGCCTTTGGGCCAACAGGTTTATGACCCCTTACCTCCATGAGTGATGATGGTGTAGGGACCCTCCCAGTTGGGTCTCAGGTTTCCTTCATTCTTCTGCCGCATGGTCTGAATCATGAACTTAAAGACTAGGTCTTCGACTTGGAATTATCGAGACTTCACGTTCTTGTGGTGTGCAACCCGGATTTACTATTGGTAGGTTGTGATGTGGATTAGGGCATGTTGTCATCTTTCCTCCGAGTGATCCAGCATCAAGTGGAGTAGAGCATCGTTCTGGTCTTGACTACTCCTTATACTCGGAGTGTCGGCATGCTAGTGTCAACCGGGATGATCGCCTCTATTTCGTATGCCAACAAGAATGGGATTTCATCGGTTGGGACACGTTTGGTGGTCCTGTAGGCCCAGAGCACTCCGAGAGTTTCTCCATCCTTTTGTCTTTAGCTTTGTCCAGATTTTTACACATGTTTTTGAGGATGGTGTGGTTGCTGATTTTAGTCTGGCCAATGCCTTGAGGGTAATAAAGTGAGGAGAATGGATGGGTGATTTTGTATTTGGCACAAAAGCTGACTATTTGTTTGGTGGCAAAGTTCTTTCTGTTGTCAGAGATGGTGGTATGGGCGAGCCTGAAGCGATACACTATGTTCTGCCAAAAAAACTTAATAATTTATTGCACGGTGACCTCGAAAAGCCGCACTACCTCGACCTATTTGGTTAAATAATCAGTGGCTACCAGTAGGAACTGCAACTGAGGCTACGCTCAGGGGAGTAGTCTAACCACATTCAGTACTCATTGCATGAAGGGCCAAAGACTATGCAAGATGTGGAGGTCAGTGCTCAGCCTGTTGGACACCAAAGTGAACCTATGGCCTTGCGGGCACTTCTTAACGTAACCCTTGGTGTCATCAAAAAACTTGGGCCAATAGTACCCTTAGTTGATGACTTTGTGGGCGAGAGAGCATCCTCTCGGATGGTTCCCACAGTCGCTATTGTGAATCTCCTGCATTACTTTCTGAGCTTCATCTGGTCCGAGACATCTCAGATACGGATCGGTGTAGAGTTCGGGTAAGATTTCTTGAATAGGACGTCCCTGAGAAGTGTGTACCTGGTAGCCAAGTGTTGGAGCTTCCGTGCCTCCGCCCTTTCCTCGGGAAGTGTTCTATCTTTGAGATAGGCAATGATGGGGTCCCTCCACTCTAGTAAGGTATCGAGGCGTAGAACCTCTACAGTTGGTTGTTGGACGCTTGGGTTGGTTATGTGCTCGATGGAGATTTTTCATCTAAACTGGAACTCTGTGGCTGCCCCCAATAGGCCTGTCAATGGGTCGGGTTTGGGGCGGTACAGGTGGTGTCAGACCGGGACCCGTTTACCCAAGAGGGTACCATACCCGTCCCGTTTACCCGCGGGTCCAGAAGATGGGTTTCCATACCCGGACCCGTTGTACCCGCGGGTCCAGACCCGTTTACCCGAATCCATAATAAACGAAGAAAAAACAAGATACATAAACAAAAACATTAACAAAAACTCTTTAAGAGATTTTTGAAAAATTTTTGTAAAAAGAAAGAAAGCATGTTTTAATATCAATAAAAGATGAAATGCAATCAGGTATAAGAGGTGGAAGGAAGATTTTTGATGAAAGACTCTAATAAAGAAAAAAATTTAAAGTAAGGCCTCCTAATTTATTTGGTAAAACACAGCAATAGGATCACCCACTAATCAACCAACAGTCTGAAAGGGATCATTTACTGATGGAGTCTGGAGCCTAGATCTCTAGGGTTTTAATTCTATTAGTTTTATTTATATTTATGTTTTGAAATGGGTAAATGGGTAATCGGGTCTGGTTCAAGTAAAATCAGACCCCATCCCATTTAATAATCGGGTATACGGGTAAACGGATATGGGTCCAGAGAAACCCTTTTCATACCCACTTAATCGGGTCGGGTCCGGGTCTGGACCCGACCCATTGACAGGCCTAGCCCCCAGGTTGGCGAGCGAGTGGGCGTGATTGTTTTCGAATCAGGGGACCCATTTGAAGCCGCATCGAGGGATTTTGGACTTCAATCGAAGAATGAGTTGTAGATACTCTGCCATTTGATCATCTCTTGTAACGTATTCTCTACTGACTTAGTTGACCACTAGTGAGAAGTCACATTGAACTTCAAGCCATGTGACCCCGAGCGTGATGACTGCTCAGAGTCCAGTTAGGACTGCCTCGTACTCAGCTTCATTATTGGACACCGGGAAGCCTAGGGTAAAGGATTGTTTGATGATGTATTCTTCTGGAGTGGTGAGAATAATCCTGATGACTGCTCTCTGACTGTTTGAAGCTCTGTCCATGTTTAGGATCCATCTCGCCAGTAGGTTAGTTTGCTCTGTGGCTCCCAGGGTGAAGTCAGCAATAAAGTCAGCTAAGACCTGGCCTTTGATTGTTTTTCTTGGCTCTTATTTAAGTCCGTAGGATCTCAGCTCTGAAGCTCATTTTGATATCCTCCCGGTTTATTTCGGGTTTTCCATGACACTTATCAGAGGGTGCTCCGTAAGTGTAATCGGGAAGGTTTGGAAGTAGTGCTTAAGCTTCCTCGAGATGATGAAGAAAGCAAGCACCATCTTCTCTAGTCTTTGGAATTTACTTTGTGGATCGTTCATGGAGTGACTGACGTAATACATCAGCTTTTGGTCACTCTCATCTTCCCGAACTAAGGCTTCACTCACAGCTAACTCTGGGACCGTGAGGTAAAGATATAGTGTCTCCCCTGTGGGAGCTTTCGACAGTAGGGGTGGAGAAGTCAGATACCTCTTCAAATCCTTAGAAAGCTATCTCGCATTCCTCGTTCTAGCTGAAGTTAGCTCTATTCTTCTTCAGAGCTTGGAAGAAGGGCTTGCATTTGTCTGTAGATCGGCTGATAAACCGATTGAGGGCTAGAAGACGTTCATTCAGCTCTGGATGTCCTTCACACAAGTGGGTGACTTCATGTTTATAATTGCAGATATCTGGTCTGGGTCGCCCTTGATGTCCCATTGAGTGACGAGATATCCCAAAAACTTTCTGAAAGCCGCCCCAAATGTGCGCTTCTCGGGGTTGATCTTCCCCTTGTATTGTCTAAGAAGATCGAAAGCTTTGTCAAGATGTTGGAGGTGATCTATGTGTTGTACATTTTTCACTAACATATCATCGACGTATACCTCCAAGGTGCTCCCAATCAGATCTTTGAAGACTTTGTTAACCATTCATTGGAACGTAGCCCCAGCGTTCTTAAGTCCGAAAGGCATCACCTTGTAGTAGCAGATTCCCTGATCAGTAGTGAAGGCAATTTTGCCTTTGTCTGATGGGTGCATCTTGATTTGATTGTAACCGGAATATGCATCCATGAAGCTAAGGAGCTCGTGGCCTGCCGTCACTTCTACTAGTTGATCGATCCTCGAAAGGTAATAACTGTCCTTCGAGTAAGCTTCATTGAGGTTGGTAAAATCAATGCAGACTCTCCACTTCACATTCTTTTTCTTCACGAGGACAGGATTAGATAGCTGGTCGAGGTAAAATGTCTGTCGAATGAAGCATGCTTGAAGTAGGGGTTCGACTTCATCGCTGACGGCGTGACTCCGTTTGCATCTCTGATGGCGTGACTCCGTCTAAGATGTCCTCTAGCGGGGAAGCTTCAGGATTCGGGAATGCTCTGAGTCCCCAGAATCTTCATCATCACCTTGGGTTCCCACCCGGTCACGCCTGGAGCTTTCAGTGGAATGCGCGGATTCCTAGGCATATAGTGGTGACTGGGGAGTCCGCGTGCTTCCTTCCATAGCGGGGGAAGATTGTGACTTCTGTAGTGTTCTGACTTGTTTGAGTAGTCGTGCCTGGACATGGGTCGCTGCATCTTTTTCGCGAGCAGCCGCCTCGCAGAGTCAGATCATCTCCATCTGTTGGTCCTTCATCTGCTTTCGCAGAGTGTAAAAGAGTTTCTCTCTAGTGTGTTGGGGATCAGGTTCGGCAGCCTGCATACTCCGTGGTGATGCGAAGTTGGAATGGGAATATTCGGCATCGGAGATGGGGACGTCGGATAGGTTGGGCAGACGGTCTGCAGGCTTGGGCCCTTCGATAGTTTTTCCGTTTCCTTTCGGAGCAGCGGGGGCTGCGGCTGTAGCCTGGGTGGCTAGCCTCCTTGGTGGAGCCATACCGGGAGGCAGAGATTGTTTAGAGGAAGAGTTAGGGTATTGGATGTGAAGAGATCCTGAGTATGGATTCAAAGATCTCAATGAAAGCTCCAAATATTGTGGGTAATTTTCTAAGGGATTAATCCGCACACCAAAATAATAGAGTGAGTATAATCAAGTCATAGAAAAGCCAACGCAAGCACAGAGAATTACGTGTAAACCCGAATGGGAAAAAACCATAGGGGGGAGAGAGAGGAGAGAGTGAGAGATTTCACTATAATAATGGTGATTACAATGGTCTTCTCTGATATGCTAGTGTTTTTGGGCTTAGTTGATGGTCTATTTTCATATTAGAAGGGTTTTAATATTCATATAAGTCATGACACTTGGATAAGGCTAAGGAGTTCTACTCAGTTTGAACTCTTAACTTCCTTTCTTAGAGGCGTTTTTAGCTGAACATCCTGATTTGAATGAGGTTGATAAGAGTCCATCTTTATCTGGCAGTCTGTAGATGAGGATGATTCGTTCTCGGGAGAGTAACTGCCTAGTTCAAATGGAGAATCGGCTTAGAGGTAGGGATGCTCGTGACTGATCTTATCTCTTTCTTCTAACCACCTGAACTGCTCAGAGTTCGAATTGAACGAGGATTCTCACTTGGAAGTTCTGGAAGCGACCACGCATCGCGCGCCTGCTTGGTGCTAGATGGACATGTGGCGTGATCTCGTGGAGGTCGTAAATTGACCACTACAATGACGAACCATCGACACACTGCCTGGTACCAAACCTAAAGAAGTGGCGATTCCTTTCTTGACTTTCAGCACCTACTGACGGCTCAAGCCGATGGGGGTGGAGAGGGTTACCTCTCACACATATACGCCTGTCCCATTTACGAAGAAGGAGAGGTCCACTACCAACAAACCGACGGTCCTGATTCAGAGAACCTAGGGCAATCTTCACCATCCCAAACTCCAATGCAAAAAAAGCCATGTTAACCTTGTATTCACCAATTACCTTTTCAGCCAGAGCTGATTGCTCTTAACTAAACAGACAAAGTTGAAATAGAAAGTATTTTAACATGAGAAATGCTATGTTTTACAATAATTCTCATATTAAAGGTTATGTCAGAAGTGTGAAGCACCATTCTAATTAAAGTTTGTTTCTCCATGCATATAAGTTAAAATCACGAGCCCATATGGGGGCCTGATGAAGAAATTAAATGGGAGATGAAATGTCCCCTCCCCTCTTTGGCCCTAAAATTCAACTGTAAGCTCCTAGTTTGGGAATTTGGAAGCAACACGAGGGCATATACTGTAATAACTGACCATGATACTGCACGTTGGCCTAAAAAAAATATTAATAGGCGAAAAAGAAATTACTATCTATAGCTTGAACCAGAAAAATGGCGTACAAAACCCTAGATTTAGTGTTCAAATAATAGTTAAATCTTGGAATTAAATAGAAAAAAAGAGATATTAAAAAATTCCATCTGAGCAAATTACCTTCATCTCATAATCCTCATCCTTCAAAAATCCAAGAAATTCCAAAACCGTAACCAACAGTTACTTCTTGGGCCTAAGACTTATGAGCCCGGGCCAACAGATTGGGCTTGTCTCACACTTGTTGGGCCCAGTTACCGAATATCACTGATCTAAAAACACTATTAATAAAAATAAAAATAAAATAAGTAAATAAATATTAAAAAACAAACACAAATTAACTAGTCTAAAGTCACTGCGTTATCTTTGAAAGATTCTACGTCTTTAAACTGCCCATTAAGGTTCTTGTTACAGAGTCGTAGAGTACACATCAAACAGCTACGTATGAAATTCGGTTGACATGCTTTCATCTCTTCCTCCAAATGTATTTATTATTGAGATTAGCTCAATCTGTTACTGTTCACTTGTGAGATTGCCGCCAATAAAAACAGAATAAAACGGAAAATAAAAGAAAGTAATTAAAACACAATCAGATCTACTTAGCTGTTACAGTATACTTTGAGATTTGATTTGGGATAGCTATCAATCTATAACACTGTCACGCCCCGCTTCTCAAAATATGCGTAAACGACACGTGACGGGAGTCGACGACGCATATACGCGAGGAGAGCACCCTCATATTTATGCGCTAAGGCTCATGTGATATGAACAAGCTATATAAATATCCTATGTTACTGCAATGACATATAGGTTTTTCACACAAGATAATATTATCCTATGAGTATTTAAATCGAACAATATCGAGTCCAATCTATAGAGAATAAATAAATCAATGGGAATTAAAAGAGATAAGAATAATATCCAAACCGGGTGACCAAGTAGAGAAAAACTTCGGGCTCCTCCAATATGTATGATCCTTATTAGACACCTAATCAGCAGAATAAAACATCCCTATATCTGGATATACAAATCTTAGGTCGTCAGAAAGCAACCTAATAAGTGGTAAAATGAAGGAATGACGCACACTTATAATGATATATAATGAATAACAATCAGTATAATAAAAAATACATTACATAACAATCAGTGCAGTAACAATACGAACAATAACAATTCGTATAATAAAAAGATAATTTATCATTGTAAAAGAAACAACTGATAGTCTAATACTCTAAGAAATGAAGCCTAGCATATGTTTCTAATCTGATGATTATTATTAACCTAACTAATGTGGTACTTAGTTGCGTCCCATACCACAACTATTTTTTCACATGTCAAAAAAATGTTATCGTTTATTGTAACTGCTTAGTAATGAAATGCATGTGTTTTAGAAGGGTCCGTCTATACCCAAGACCACGATCGAACATTCCTGATACTGAACCAGGACAGACAGCAATGCCCTAATAACTGATAACTGAGATTACAGCCCACTAAGAAGTAAGCGGTGTAGAGCAGTAATTCGAGCATAGCCCAATAACTGAATAATTTATAACTAGGTAGTCAGTACTTTCTTGATTCCCTATAGTGGAACCAACTTGGGTTAATGTAACACCCCGCTCCCGGAATACGTACTTAGTTGCGTATTCAGATTTTCCGATCGTATTTTTTCGATTTGCTTCCTGTATTAGTTTTGTATTATGAATTGTTTATATGATTGTTTTGTTTTGTTTTGGATCCGGATTCGTGGACTCGGATTCAGCCCTAATCTGAACCAGGACCCGATCTCAGTTTATTACTCGATTTAGTCTTTCTGGTATTCCTATTTGACCAATTTCAGTTTTAAACATCATTTTCTAATATTTTAGATTTTTCATAATTTTCCTGAATTAAATTGTAAATCTTCAAAACCGGTGTCGACCAGTACCGCTGACCGACTCTCGGAATATTAATTTACAAACGGAGTTGAATCTTAAGAAACAGCTTTCCTGCAAATTCTTAAAATCATATTTTCTATCCAGATACATTTTCTGGGATTTTTCTAATTTTATTAAAATCCGGCCAATCCGGTGTATACCGAGATTGACGGTTGACTTCAGGATTTTTATTTTGAAAATGAGATTGAATCTTTGAATACCGATTTCATCAAAAATCTTTTTATAATATTTGTTATTTTTGAGAATTTTTGGGGAACTTTCCAAGCTATGTTATTTTTGGGACTTTTTCGGAGTTTTCGGTATTTTCCTAGATACCGAGAATTTATCCAAATATTCCACTTTTCTCTTTTTCCCATTTTCTCCCTCCTTCCTCAAACGCGAGTTTCACCTACCTGGGATTCTGCATTTAATGCGGAGATCCTCTCCATGCCTCCCCATGCTGCATTTAATGCACTGCTAATCAATTCCAATCAAGTCATTATGACTTTTGTCCTTTTGTTAAAACGCAGCCTTTTGCATCTCCTCCTGGACGCGGCTTTCATCCCCGCGTCCAGTTCTTTTGGCCTGGACGCAGCCATTGCCTTGTTGAGACGCAACTTAATTGGTGTATTCTCTTTTGCTTTGATAAGCAATGGCAACATTATTATAATGTTTTCCCACCCTTTATAAATACCACCACTCCTTCTCTCTCTTTCATTTTCTCTTCTTCTTCTTTTTGCAGCCAACAGAGAGGCCAACAGCAGCCCAAAAGAGCCTCCTTCTCTCTCCTTTGGCCACCCATTCCTCCACCATTTTTCCTTCATTCTCACCACAAACTCCACCATCATTCTCCCCTCCATCTCCTCCTCCATTTCCAACAACAACCACACCTCCATAACATCTTCTTCCTCCTCTTTTCACCATAAAACACCAAACAACCCATTCTCACCACCACCTTCTCTACCATTTCCACCACCACCTACACCTCCTTGGACACCCGAACCACGCCAATAACAACTCCTCGGCGAGCTCTTTCATTCTAGCCAACTCGTCGCTCCCCGTAACATCGTTTGCAAAATCCCATTTTTTCAAAGTGAACTATACTTGCACCATCAACCTCCTTCCCTTGTGAAGGCCGGCCACTCCTTTCGGATTGGGGCCGCGCTCTTCTCCGTTGGCAAGACTCTAGGGCCGGTACCCTCCTTTTGGATTGGGGCCGAGCTTTTCTTCGTCGGACGCATCAAAGGAACATTTTAGGCGAGTAACTTTGCTTGCCAAGACATGGATAACTATTTTCATACTTGTATTTTTATCAACAAACGCAACCCTCAAAAGTCAGGTTCTGCTCTCTGTTGCACTCTGATAGTCGACTTGACCCAGTCATTAGTCGACTTGAACCCTTTATTAGTCGACTACTCCCTTACCTCAAGTCGACTAGCTTATTTGAAACGCGCCCTTTTTCTGAAAACGCAGCCTTGTTAGTCGACTATCTTTTTCCCCTAGTCGACTAACTTTTTCCTGAAGACGCGGCTCTTCGAGACGCGACCTTATTAGTCGACTAACCCCTTTTCCCTAGTCGACTAACTTTTTCTATGAGACGCGGCTCTACGAGACGCGACCTTATTAGTCGACTACTCCTTTACTCCTAGTCGACTAACTTTTCTGAAGACGCGACCCTATGAGACGCGGCTCTACGAGACGCGACCTTATTAGTCGACTACTCCTTTACTCCTAGTCGACTAACTTTTCTGAAGACGCGACCCTATGAGACGCGGCCTTATTAGTCGACTTGGTCCTACTCTATAGTCGACTAACTCCTTCTCTAGTCGACTACTTATTTTCCCTAGTCGACTAAAATTGGCTGATTGCTGTGTTTGATCCCTTTATTAGAAATAGACCCTTCCCATGGATTTTGTATTGATCATGTGCCTTCAGTTGCTCAACTCCACTTGATGTTACCCAACTATTACTCAGTTGCTCAGCTCCACTTGATGTTACTCAACTATCACTCTACCATCGCCAGATACGAGCTGGCATATACCTGTTTGATATGTTATCACCTGACACCTGACATACTACTACTTGACACTGACTCATGTTGTACCACCTGTTCCCGTCAAATCCTGAATGGAACTAAGTGCCACACGGAACAAAGTGCCACATCACACTCGTGGTGGGGGCCACCTCTTGAATCTGTGGGGGCCACCTCTAGAATCCATCTCCTCAGAGCAAAGTGCCACATAGAACAAAGTGCCACACCACACACATGGTGGGGGCCACCTCTTGAATCTGTGGGGGCCACCTCTTGAATCTGTAGGATCACCTCCTGTTTGTACCTGATCTCCTGTTATGATTCTTGTTATGTACTCCTGAATTCCTGATCATGTCCTTCTTCGGTTCTTACCATAAAAGTGATATTTACTTGATAAATTATAATAAGACAACTTGCACCTGGTTTGGGGGAAACTGATGGGCCCTGATTAATCATGTTTATGGTGGCCATATCGAGCCGCGCGTGGCCAAATACTTGAGGGATCACCTGGCGGCCACCAGGGATTCCGTGGGTGTACTGGCACCCCTACTCCTGATTATTTCCTGCCGGGTATGCACACGCCCTAGGCCTATTTCTATGGGATCTGCGATACTTTATTCCTGTTCGGGCGACCATAAGTCCCGGTACCTAGCGGTACGTTCCGGCTCAGCACCGGATACTCCTGAACCGTTGTCCCGGGCATGTACGGGGCCCATCCGAAACATGATTCATCGAACTTTATCAGTTTCCAAATAACTTGCTCTATAAGTTGCAAGTAGAAGTATGTGTAATGGGACACATACTAAAACATACAACTTAGACAGCCTAATTATAATAATATACTAATATGATGCGGTTGTATTATTTTGTAACTCGAGCTGTACGAGTTCAGGTTACGGTAACATGAGGTAAAGGTATATAGATGAGGGTTTCCTTGTTTGGATTATTCCTTCGAGGTACTAATCTCATGGAGCCATGACCTAAACCTGTACAATTAGATTTACTCGTAATCGGTTTTTATTCTGTTTTATCGGTTTTATGTTAGTTTAGGAGATAACTAATATTGCCCTATCTACTTTACTTCTTGTTTGGTTACCTTCTCTTATCTTATCATACTATGAGTACTTCCTGCTTGACATCATTTGTTTTATATCCACTTGTTCCTACATGCTTATCTTTGCACGCCATCTGGCTTTTGTCTCACCACTCGCTGGGGGAGTTCTGACTCCTCTGGATCCTCATGTCCAGGTCCTGGAGCTTGGAGCTAGAGGATTCTTCTTGCTGAGGACCAAGTTTACTTCTGTGGAGTAGCCAGATCAGTTGTGACTCCTGTCCCATCCTTGCTTTCCCTGTTGGCTCGCGACTTCTCCAGCTATCTCGTGAGCGCCCTTTTGTACGGTTCATATATGTACATCTACTTGTATTCTCGCATTGGCGCCTGTCGGTGATGTCATATTATTGTAATATATATATCACCTCTGGTGATAACTTTGTAATTGTACTCATATGTTGGAATGTATAATGCACCACTTGCTTCCGTACTCTGATTCTTGCATGTACTGATGCTTAGCGTATATGCGTGAGGGTATTTCTGACCTGCGTATATACGTCGCAGTAACGTCTCCGTACCCGCAGGATCGGGGCGTTACAGGGTGGTATCAGAGCCTAGGCTCTACATCCTCAGTACGTCCAGACGGCAAATTAATGGTAAAGAAATTTGCAACTGGAATACTTGAGTCCTGGTTATACAGTCCAACTACAAGTGCAAAGTTATCTTTCTCTTCTTTCTGATCCATTTCTTGAATCCTGAGACCTTCAATCTTCCACCTTCCAGTTTCTTCTTGTTACCCACTTCAACCAACTCAGATATGGAAAGACGGGGAACGCGCAATGGTCCTAGTACCTCTCAAGATGGATCAAGCAGAGACAATGATGGTATGATGAGGGTACTTCAAGGGATGATGCAGAGTCAACAGCAGCAGACAGAGCTTCTGTGTCAAGGACTGTTAGTTGCACCCCGAGAGCAGAGGCCAGGCAACGTGTCAGACTTCAGGAGATTACAGCCGGCAATCTTTTCGGGAACGGAGAAGCCTCTGGATGCAGAACAGTGGCTGATAGACACAACAGACCTTTTGAAGGCGGCCCGAGTCCCTGATAAGAACCAAGTGGAAGTGGCCAAGATACAGCTGAGAGATGTGGCCAGAACCTGGTGGTTGGCAGAAGAAGCAGTACTGGAGAAACCTATTACGTGGGACCAATTCTCAAAGGGTTTCTATGAGAGATTCTTTCCGGCAACAACCCAAAAGGAAATGGAAGAACAATTTATCCTCCTGCAGCAGCGCAATCGATCAGTGGATGAATATGCTGCTGAGTTCCTGAGGCTTAGCAGGTTTGCACCCTACATGGTGACAGACGAAGAAAAGAGGGCGAGCAGGTTTCAGCAAGGGCTGAAGATGGATGTCCAGATGTTCCTTATTCCTCAACAGCTGAAGACTAACTCCCAAGTTCTCTCCATTGCCCGTGAAGTAGAACGAGGACTGGAGAAGAAGAGTGAGAACCAGGTGCAGAACAAGTCAGTAAAGAGACCCTTTCAGTTGATGAATGAAGAAGATACAGCTAGGACAATCAATGGTCCGATGATCAAACGACCATTCCAACCTCCCCTTCAGCAGATGATATGCGGGTACTGCCGAAAGCCCGGACACATCCAACGCAATTGCCGAAAAGCTAAGGGGCTATGTTTGGTATGTGGATCTGGAGATCACTCTATAGGTGATTGTCCATTCAAGAGGACCTATCCAATACCACCAGCATTTCCAGCACGAGCAGCACCCCTAGCACTTCCAGCTCCACCACATAGAGGAAACCCAGAGACCATTGGTCGACGAGCTCCATTCCCGCCCCAGCAGTATGATCATCTACAGAGAGGAGTGAGAACTAGAGCAGATCATGGTAGAGGTCAAGTCTACAACATGGCGGCAGAGGCATCAGACGAAGCAGCAGCAGAATATGAAACTCAGTATCCAAAACAGGAACCTTGAGGATGTCACTGTAACCGCTACCCCAGATCCTTTTGTATTTTGAGTTGGTAATCTTCATAAATATTCCACTTTATCATTCTCTCACTGCCAATCCTGGTCCCTCCTGTGTTCCTCACCCCCTTATCGAAATTGCGAGGACGCAATTTTTTGTAAGGTGGATGGATTGTAACACCCCGCTCTCGGAATACGTACTTAGTTGCGTATTCAGATTTTCCGATCGTATTTTTTTGATTTGCTTCCTGTATTAGTTTTGTATTATGAATTGTTTATATGATTGTTTTGTTTTGTTTTAGATCCGGATTCGTGGACTCGGATTCAGCCCTAGTCTGAACCAGGGACCCGATCTCAGTTTATTACTCGATTTAGTCTTTCTGGTATTCCTATTTGACCAATTTCAGTTTTAAACATCATTTTCTAATATTTTAGATTTTTCATAATTTTCCTGAATTAAATTGTAAATCTTCAAAACCGGTGTCGACCAGTACCGCTGACCGACTCTCGGAATATTAATTTACAAACGGAGTTGAATCTTAAGAAACGGCTTTCCTGCAAATTCTTAAAATCATATTTTCTATCCAGATACATTTTCTGGGATTTTTCTAATTTTATTAAAAATCCGGCCAATCCGGTGTATACCGAGATTGACGGTTGACTTCAGGATTTTTATTTTGAAAATGAGATTGAATCTTTGAATACCGATTTCATCAAAAATCTTTTTATAATATTTGTTATTTTTGAGAATTTTTGGGGAACTTTCTGATTAGTACACAAAAGTGCATATTTTATATCATATTCCCCATGCATAATACAAATAAATATATGATTTTTTAATCCTCTTCTCTACTTATTTGCAGGTACACAATTAAAAGGAGATAAAGTAATTAATTACCTTAATTAGCAATAATTAAGGTGATTAGTTAAAGATCCAAGATAAAGTCAAATCTCACTCCAGATCCAGAGAGATCCTCGCAACAAACAAAGAAACTAACCATGCCACGTGGATAACCAACTCCTAACTGATCTCCAACAAGAAGATCAGATCCAACGGCCATAAGATTGCCGCGGGGCGCGGCAAGGGGCGCGGCAATCTTAGGGTTGTTAATCTCCGGATTTTGTGGTAACAGAATTCTCTCCAGAGGCTTCTCAGATCTGCTATAAATACTGGACTATCACCTGCGAGCTGGGACTGATCAGAGAAGAGAGGAGATTAGTTCATTAGTTGTAATTTTCATGTATTTTCTCTAGGTTTATTTCTTGTAGATCCCTCTTCTTCTCTATCCCTAGATTTCATTACAAAAGAGAGTGATTGTGAGGGAGAGAGCTTGTAATGATCAATGGTGACAATTGAAGCTATGCAAGGATTGATCCATCCTCCATTCCTCTACTTGAGTTTGATTCTAGTTTCTTGTGCTTTCTTTACTTGCTTTGTTACTTGCTTTGTTTAGTTCTTGCAATCTAATTCAAGCTTTGTTTTAGTTCTTTAATGGCTTCTTGTAGCTAGATTTTCATTCCATGTACTAGTTTAACCACTAGCTTAGCCACTTCACTACTCATGGGTGATTGCTTTTGTTAATCTTGCAAGTGTATGATCTTCTCTTCTCCGATGGTTAAACCACCATCTTGCAAATGAGAAAGTAATTAGGTCAACACGTGAGAGGAATTCTAAGCCTATGGAGTGACAACATTAGGCAAAGCTTTCATTATCAAGGAGTTTGGTAAGCTTTGGCAAGCTAGCAAGGTAATCTAGTCTTGGATCGCTTTCTTTAAGTTTCTTGTTCTTTTCTTGTGAATACCACAACCACACCACTTCTTGATTTCTTTTCCACTTCCACAATGAACATATCCATCCTCTTTTGGTTTCTTTTGTATTTGCATCACTAAGTTTATAATCAAGAGAAGACTACTAGTTTGTTCACTTCACTACCATACGTTTAAAGCTTCCATCGCGAGCTCTCCCTGAGATCCGACTCGGTATAGCCCTATGCTATAGCGGAGACAAGAAAGGGTACATCAAATACATCTTTATACACATAATAAGTACACCTTCTTCGTCTAAACAAAATGGCACCGTTGCCGGGGAGAGCGACGTATATTTTGGTTTAAAGTGAAGTACTAAACTATTATTCTTCTCTGTTGCAGGTTACAGGAGAAGAAAACAGAAAAATATTCAGTGCAGTGAAACACATGTGAACCTGGCCCTCTGCTCAAGAAAGCAGAGACCAGGCTTCCACTAAACTGCCGCGGTCCCGCGGCATTTTCAGTGGAAACGCGGCAGTCCTGAGTGCAAGTTTCACCAATTTTCTGCAGGGGCTTCTGCACTGCAAGATACAACTGCTTATATACTTGATTTTCTGTATACTTCTCTGTATTCCTGCTTAATTAATTCAACAGTAAAAAATTGGTTGATAATTGCTAAAAATTGTTTAGACACTCGCATTTTAGGCACGTGTCTTTCAATTACTTTAAATTTACTGTTGAAGAGTGCGTGGAGGCAAGGTACGTGTTTGCATTGCATTTAGACTAGGACAAACTCTTGCTTGATTTTCCTACTTTGAGTGTATCCTAGCTATATTTCTTGTACACTTGCACAATTCAAATTCTAAGGGCATACCCGTAAATAAAATAAGGTGGGGGAGGTCATTACCCTTTCCTTAGCCCGAAATCATTTACCCAAGCACTCACTAACCCAAGCCTCTAATTTAATAAAAAGTAGACGTTGGCCCTAGGGACATCTCGGACTCAATTAGGAGATTATCCTAAGGGGGAAAAGTGTTGGAATTTAACTCTTGCAAAATCGGTGTCTAGGAAAGGGGTTGAGGGCCGAAAGCCCGAAGGTTGCTGGTTACTTAATTAAGGAACGTCTCCGGACGGAAAACCTCCCACCAACCTTACCCTTCCTGGCTGATTAGCTTGTGGTTAGAGTCTACACTGAACCTCCCGTGGACGATCTATTGTTAGGAGTCGTCTAGGTCTAAGTCTACCCTAACTTAGGTTAGAATTTTTCTTTTCTTTCTTTTGTTTGTTTGTTTGTTTGTTTGTTTGTTTGTGATTGTGTGATATGGCTTACAATTACAATTCTTTCCATCATAATCCTTATGTCACACACACACCATATTCGGATAATTCCAACCCGGTGTTTTATAATATGCACCAACCACATACACCGGGTTGGCCTTATCCGAATCAATATGACCCATACACCCCATCTAATGATTATAATGTCCAAAATAATTTCAACTCTTCTTCGAGTCATTGGGGATTCACTTACCCCGAGTCAAATTTTCAAAATCCTTGTCCATCATATTTACCTTGTTCACAATATTCATTTCCCGAGTCCACGTCATACACTCCTTTTTCTGAGCCTCCATTTGAAGACAAATCTGACTTATTAAGGAGTTTAGAAGCTCAATTACATCGAGCTGAGCAAACATTTCCAGAATCTTTTCCCTCTCCAATTCCACCGTATTTTCAAGAGTCCTACTCAGTTCCACCATTTCCTAATAAACAACCATTTGTCATGGACACGAGTAAAGATCTCTTGTGTGAGTCCACTTTTCCATCACCACCTATTTTTGACTCACACGATTCACAAAATTTCCAATTTCAAGATTCCTATACTCCCATTCTAGAGCAGCCATCTGTAGATCTATCACATCTAGAAAAGAGTATAGACATCTTGCAAGAGTCTTTCTTACAATATCAAACAACACGTACCGAGTCTTTCAATAGTGTGAAAGATCAATTGGATAACCTTCTTAGGAAAGAGGAAACTCTAGCCTATCAACATTTGACTAATCCAATTGTACCACACTCTATTGATATGACTCAAGACTCTTTTCATCTTGGAAATCCAGATTCAATTTCAGCAAGTTTTTCATTTCCTAAACTTGAACTTGTCCAAATTCAAATCCAATTGACATTTTGGCAAGTTTTTCATCTCCTAAAAATAAACTTGTCCAAACTCCAGATCCAATTGACGTTTTGGCAAGTTTTCCTTTTTCTGAAATTGAATTGGAACATGATTTTGATCCTGAACTTTCATTTGATGATTCCAACTTACTTCCTGATTTAATCATGACTTCCATATCCTTACCTGATTTCAATCCATTTCCTGAGTCAGAATTGGATCCATTTCCTATCCATTGTGAAAATGAATCACCAATCTTTTATGATGATCACATAGAACTTGGCCAATTCCATACTTCTGAAAATCCCATTGATATATTGGCAAGTTCTCCACATTTAATTGAACTACATGAGGAATGTGATCTTGAACCCCAACTTTGTGATTCAATTCTTCTTCCTGATTCCATAATGACTCCGGTATCTTTACCTCACTTTAATTCTTTCCCGGAATCAACCTTGGATCCTTTCACAATTCACAATGAAGTTGAATCAACCATCTTTGAGGATCATGTCGAACTTACCCAATTCTACACTTCTGAAGATTCAATTGACATTTTGGCAAGTTCTCCATTTTGTGGAATTGAACTAAATGAGATATGTGACCTAGATTTGCACATCTGTGATCCAGTTCAAATCCCTGAATCATTATTGACTCCGGTTATATTACCCAATTTGAGTAACCTTCTAGAGTCAGTATTGATGCCCATCCTTCCTGAACTGGAATTACAAATTTTTAATAGTCACATTCCATCGTTGGACAATTCATGTGGACTTGAGTTGACATTTCTTGACTTGGACCCAATTCTTAAATCCATTCCGACTCCCGAACCGTATCTTGAATTCATTCACTTCCCTGAGTCGGTGTTACTTTCCGAGTCCAAGTCAACTGTTCTATCATTTCATTCACCATTCTGGGACAAGGATTTTGATGAAAATGATTCTGAAATTATTAGGAAAATCTTGAAATTAGATGGGGTTATGTACATAATTAAGAGCACACACGCATGCATCATTTTCATGGGTCATATTTTTGTGATTTTTGGTAGGTTTTTGAAGACTCAACGCCAAGCTGATTGGGTCATGTTCCGTGGACCAGTCCGACCACCCCCAGAACCACCTCCTTATTAATTTTTTTTTTTTTTTTTTTTTTTTTACTAACATAGGATTCACTAACGTAAAATTTAGGAAATAATAATAAAAAAATAAAAATTAAAAAAAAAAAAAAAAGAGAAATAAACATAAAGGAGGATTTTCATGTTTAAAAGAGTCCCACATTTTCCAAATTCTACATCTTTCTAAATTCCTAGGAATTCCCATATTTTCAAAATTCAAATTCTTTCCATCTTTTTAAATTCCTAGGATTCCTAAAATTCTTAGGATTCCTCAAATTCCATCTTTCAAAGCATTCCTAAATTGAGGTCTTTCCAAATTCCTAGGAGTCAAAGATTCTTTTCATAAATCCCTAGGGTAAATTTGTTTTTGACCTAGGGATAATTTAGGGACTCTCAAAATTCCTTTCTCCTATAAAAATACCCCTCCCACATATTTTCTCTCTCACCCGAGAAACAAACCTCAGATCCCTAATTTCCTCTCAAAACCGCAGCCTCTGAAATTTTTCCCTTCTCCTGCTTCCTTCAGATTGCCGCGGAGCCGCAACCACAGCCGCGCAAACGCGGCAGTTCTGCAGATTCCAGTGCTCAGAAAAATTCTACACCAGTCGATTTCAAGTGCTTCTTCCAGATCTGGTGTCACAATTTCTTCCAGAGTTCTCTGCATCCACAACAGAGATCGTTTTCTTCCCCCCACGTAATCCGGGGGTGGTTCGATATTCTAATCTCTACTCTTAACTGCTTTAATCTTCAATCTCTGTTATGGCACTACAAATTTTTCCTGAAAAAGACTTTGGGCGGATTTTGATTGATAATAATAGGTATGGACATGTATTTTTAGAGCGAATAAGGGCTAGGAATTGGTACAATTTGATTTATGATAATTCTGAAACCGAGTCATTCTATTGTCCTGAGTTGGTGAAGATGTTTTACACTCACCTAGATCAAGCCTCGGTAGATTCACAAGCTTACCAATTCACTGTCCACATGCCTAATGGTGATTTCATTGTCACGCTTCCTCTTATTGAGGAAGTCACTCATGTCCCGACCAACCCACACCATAGCGAGCCCCTCCCTTTAATTGACTATATGACTGTTATGGGAGTTCGCTGCACGGAGCAGGATCGTGGGCTAAAGGCTAGCACCACGTTTAGGAATGTTCATTGCATAGGACGTTGGATCCTACGCAATATTTTAGGGCTAGACCATACCACGACTTTTAACAGGCCTGTGCTACAGATTATACATGACTTGATGACTAGACAACGCACAGTCTGTTTAAACAAGGTTATCTTCCATGCACTAATTGTCAACTCTTCCCGAACAAGAGGTGCCAAATACACACACCCCATCCTGATTACACGTCTGTGTAGGACCTTCCTACCAGATGCTGTATTTGATTCATTTGATAGAGTGTTTGCTGCACCAGAGAGACCGACCAGTGCATACACTAGTTGTTTACACGCACTCTGGACACCTACTGTCCAGCCAGAAAATGTGCCTGTAGTGTCCTCATCTTCGGAGAGTTATGATGCGGAGGATGAACCCGAATTTTGGAGGCAGGAACCCCCTGTAGAGACACGTGCTTTCATGTCTACCTTATGGAAAGGCATGAAGAAAATATTTAGAGGGCAAGTAAGGCTGAGAAAGAAGGTAGAGGAGCAATCTTCCAGGTTGGAGGAGCAATCCTCTAGGCTAGATACTATTGAGGCGACATTGAGGAGGACACAATCAGCTGGGCCGAGCACCACATCGGTTCCAAAGAGGAGGAGGGAGTGACTTTTCACCTTTTACCTGTTTCATGCATTCTTTTTATCTTGCATACATCGAGGACGATGCATGAGATAGGTATGGGGGGGTAGATACTAACTTAGGATTTTTCATTTTCTTGTTAGGTTTTTTATTTTTTATTTTAGGATTTTTTACTTTCTTTTTAGGTCTTTTATTTTTTGATTTTATTTTTTTTCTAGATTTTCCACTTTCTTTTTAGATTTTATCTTTCTTTTAGAAAAAAAATAAAATAAAAAATAAAAAATAAAAACTTTTTGAAATAAGAGATAAAGTTTTGTTCTATTTTTAAGAAAATTAAGATGTATCTTAGAGATTAAGAAAGCCTTAATTATGACATCTTAAACATAGTTGAAGTAATAGATCTTGTTTGAAAATTATAGGCTAAGTAAGTAAAATTGAGGAGATATTTTTATCTTGCATTTTTTGCCTTAAATAATATGCACTTTACACTTACACATTTCTTGGGATGGAAACAAAGACCAAAAATGCCATATATATATATAAAAATAAAAAAAAAAAAGAAAAAGAAAAAGAAAAAAAAAAAAATATATAAATAAAACATCACTTATTAAGCTGGATAACTATGCCTCAAGAAGCATGGTTACTCACGCCTAACGGTGATCTCACTTATTAAGCTGGATAATTGTGCCTCAAGAAGCATGATTATTCACGCCTAACGGTGATTAAGAATAATCCCCTTTAGTTTTGTGGCCTTTTTCACTCGAGTCCTTAAACCCGAGGGATGTTTCCTCATCTGGTGCCCTAAGACCATCTGGTCTGGGAGTCATCGGTTATAGGCTCGCTACATGGGTGAATTAGAAAGCCTAATAAAACTAAGGGAAGAAGAAAAAAAAAAATAATATAATAATAATATATAAATAAATAAATGGCTTGATGGTTGGAGTTGAAATCCCAGGAAATCTTCACTTACACGGTGTGCATACTATCTAGGTTTTATGAAAGATAAAATATTCAATCCAATTTTGAACTCTTACCTTAATTAAAGACAAGATCTTGCATGGATACTAAGTTTAAGGAAGAATGATTATAGGTGGACTTATGACCTAGGATCACTTATATTTTTGCAAAAATAGTTCGTAAACATGTCTCTTATTCAAAATGCGTTTTCAAAATACTAACATTTGTCTTCTTTCTTTATGGATTTTGTGGGTGTAATCCGCTGAAAACCCTCAGGAGACAACACTCCTCCTCTAGGGTAACCTAGAGGTTTAACGGCTTGTTGCACATGCTCAGTGCAATCGCGTCACCTGCGAAAGTGGTGTAATAAACTTGTAGTTTAGATTTTCTTTTCTTTTTCTTTGTTTTGCTCGGGACGAGCAAAAGAATAAGTGTGGGGGTGTGATTAGTACACAAAAGTGCATATTTTATATCATATTCCCCATGCATAATACAAATAAATATATGATTTTTAATCCTCTTCTCTACTTATTTGCAGGTACACAATTAAAAGGAGATAAAGTAATTAATTACCTTAATTAGCAATAATTAAGGTGATTAGTTAAAGATCCAAGATAAAGTCAAATCTCACTCCAGATCCAGAGAGATCCTCGCAACAAACAAAGAAACTAACCATGCCACGTGGATAACCAACTCCTAACTGATCTCCAACAAGAAGATCAGATCCAACGGCCATAAGATTGCCGCGGGGCGCGGCAAGGGGCGCGGCAATCTTAGGGTTGTTAATCTCCGGATTTTGTGGTAACAGAATTCTCTCCAGAGGCTTCTCAGATCTGCTATAAATACTGGACTATCACCTGCGAGCTGGGACTGATCAGAGAAGAGAGGAGATTAGTTCATTAGTTGTAATTTTCATGTATTTTCTCTAGGTTTATTTCTTGTAGATCCCTCTTCTTCTCTATCCCTAGATTTCATTACAAAAGAGTGATTGTGAGGGAGAGAGCTTGTAATGATCAATGGTGACAATTGAAGCTATGCAAGGATTGATCCATCCTCCATTCCTCTACTTGAGTTTGATTCTAGTTTCTTGTGCTTTCTTTACTTGCTTTGTTACTTGCTTTGTTTAGTTCTTGCAATCTAATTCAAGCTTTGTTTTAGTTCTTTAATGGCTTCTTGTAGCTAGATTTTCATTCCATGTACTAGTTTAACCACTAGCTTAGCCACTTCACTACTCATGGGTGATTGCTTTTGTTAATCTTGCAAGTGTATGATCTTCTCTTCTCCGATGGTTAAACCACCATCTTGCAAATGAGAAAGTAATTAGGTCAACACGTGAGAGGAATTCTAAGCCTATGGAGTGACAACATTAGGCAAAGCTTTCATTATCAAGGAGTTTGGTAAGCTTTGGCAAGCTAGCAAGGTAATCTAGTCTTGGATCGCTTTCTTTAAGTTTCTTGTTCTTTTCTTGTGAATACCACAACCACACCACTTCTTGATTTCTTTTCCACTTCCACAATGAACATATCCATCCTCTTTTGGTTTCTTTTGTATTTGCATCACTAAGTTTATAATCAAGAGAAGACTACTAGTTTGTTCACTTCACTACCATACGTTTAAAGCTTCCATCGCGAGCTCTCCCTGAGATCCGACTCGGTATAGCCCTATGCTATAGCGGAGACAAGAAAGGGTACATCAAATACATCTTTATACACATAATAAGTACACCTTCTTCGTCTAAACACTTTCCAAGGTATGTTATTTTTGGGACTTTTCCGGAGTTTTCGGTATTTTCCTAGATACCGAGAATTTATCCAAATATTCCACTTTTCTCTTTTTCCCATTTTCTCCCTCCTTCCTCAAACGCGAGTTTCACCTACCTGGGATTCTGCATTTAATGCGGAGATCCTCTCCATGCCTCCCCATGCTGCATTTAATGCACTGCTAATCAATTCCAATCAAGTCATTATGACTTTTATCCTTTTGTTAAAACGCAGCCTTTTGCATTTCCTCCTGGACGCGGCTTTCATCCCCGCGTCCAGTTCTTTTGGCCTGGACGCAGCCATTGTCTTGTTGAGACGCAACTTAATTGGTGCGTTCTCTTTTGCTTTGATAAGCAATGGCAACATTATTATAATGTTTTCCCACCCTTTATAAATACCCCCACTGCTTCTCTCTCTTTCATTTTCTCTTCTTCTTCTTTTTGCAGCCAACAGAGAGGTCAACAGCAGCCCAAAAGAGCCTCCTTCTCTCTCCTTTGGCCACCCATTCCTCCACCATTTTTCCTTCATTCTCACCACAAACTCCACCATCATTCTCCCCTCCATCTCCTCCTCCATTTCCAACAACAACCACACCTCCATAACATCTTCTTCCTCCTCTTTTCACCATAAAACACCAAACAACCCATTCTCACCACCACCTTCTCCACCATTTCCACCACCACCTACACCTCCTTGGACACCCCGAACCACGCCAATAACAACTCCTCGGCGTGCTCTTTCACTCTAGCCAACTCGTCGCTCCCCGTAACATCGTTTACAAAATCCCATTTTTTCAAAGTGAACTATACTTGCACCATCAACCTCCTTCCCTTGTGAAGGCCGGCCACTCCTTTCGGATTGGGGCCGCGCTCTTCTCCGTTGGCAAGACTCTAGGGCCGGTACCCTCCTTTTGGATTGGGGCCAAGCTTTTCTTCGTCGGACGCATCAAAGGAACATTTTAGGCGAGTAACTTTGCTCGCCAAGACATGGATAACTATTTTCATACTTGTATTTTTATCAACAAACGCAACCCTCAAAAGTCAGGTTCTGCTCTCTGTTGCACTCTGATAGTCGACTTGACCCAGTCATTAGTCGACTTGAACCCTTTATTAGTCGACTACTCCTTACCTCAAGTCGACTAGCTTATTTGAAACGCGCCCTTTTTCTGAAAACGCAGCCTTGTTAGTCGACTATCTTTTTTCCCTAGTCGACTAACTTTTTTCTGAAGACACGGCTCTTCGAGACGCGACCTTATTAGTCGACTAACCCCTTTTCCCTAGTCGACTAACTTTTTCTATGAGACGCGGCTCTACGAGACGCGACCTTGTTAGTCGACTACTCCTTTACTCCTAGTCGACTAACTTTTCTGAAGACGCGACCCTATGAGACGCGGCTCTACGAGACGCGACCTTATTAGTCGACTACTCCTTTACTCCTAGTCGACTAACTTTTCTGAAGACGCGACCCTATGAGACGCGGCCTTATTAGTCGACTTGGTCCTACTCTACTAACTCCTTCTCTAGTCGACTACTTATTTTCCCTAGTCGACTAAAATTGGCTGATTGCTGTGTTTGATCCCTTTATTAGAAATAGACCCTTCCTATGGATTTTGTATTGATCATGTGCCTTCAGTTGCTCAACTCCACTTGATGTTACCCAACTATTACTCAGTTGCTCAGCTCCACTTGATGTTACTCAACTATCACTCTACCATCGCCAGATACGAGCTGGCATATACCTGTCTGATATGTTATCACCTGACACCTGACATACTACTACTTGACACTGACTCATGTTGTACCACCTATTCCCGTCAAATCCTGAATGGAACTAAGTGCCACACGGAATAAAGTGCCACATCACACTCGTGGTGGGGGCCACCTCTTGAATCTGTGGGGCCACCTCTAGAATCCATCTCCTCAGAGCAAAGTGCCACATAGAACAAAGTGCCACACCACACACATGGTGGGGGCCACCTCTTGAATCTGTGGGGGCCACCTCTTGAATCTGTAGGATCACCTCCTGTTTGTACCTGATCTCCTGTTATGATTCTTGTTATGTACTCCTGAATTCCTGATCATATCCTGCTTCGGTTCTTACCATAAAAGTGATATTTACTTGATAAATTATAATAAGACAACTTGCACCTGGTTTGGGGGAAACTGATGGGCCCTGATTAATCATGTTTATGGTGGCCATATCGAGCCGCGCGTGGCCAAATACTTGAGGGATCACCTGGCGGCCACCAGGGATTCCGTGGGGTGTACTGGCACCCCTACTCCTGATTATTTCCTGCCGGGTATGCACACGCCCTAGGCCTATTTCTATGGGATCTGCGATACTCTATTCCTGTTCGGGCGACCATAAGTCCCGGTACCTAGCGGTATGTTCCGGCTCAGCACCGGATACTCCTGAACCGTTGTCCCGGGCATGTACGGGGCCCATCTGAAACATGATTCATCGAACTTTATCAGTTTCCAAATAACTTGCTTTATAAGTTGTAAGTAGAAGTATGTGTAATGGGACACATACTAAAACCTACAACTTAGACAGCCTAATTATAATAATATACTAATATGATGCGGTTGTATTGTTTTGTAACTCGAGCTGTATGAGTTCAGGTTACGGTAACATGAGGTAAAGGTATATAGATGAGGGTTTCCTTATTTGGATTATTCCTTCGAGGTACTAATCTCATGGAGGCATGACCTAAACCTGTACAATTGGATTTACTCGTAATCGGTTTTTATTCTGTTTTATCGGTTTTATGTTAGTTTAGGAGATAACTAATATTGCCCTATCTACTTTACTTCTTGTTTGGTTACCTTCTCTTATCTTATCATGCCATGAGTACTTCCTGCTTGACATCATTTGTTTTATATCCACTTGTTCCTACATGCTTATCTTTGCACGCCATCTGGCTTTTGTCTCACCACTCGCTGGGGGAGTTCTGACTCCTCTGGATCCTCATGTCCAGGTCCTGGAGCTTGGAGCTAGAGGATTCTTCTTGCTGAGGACCAAGTTTACTTCTGTGGAGTAGCCAGATCAGTTGTGACTCCAGTCCCATCCTTGCTTTCCCTGTTGGCTCGCGACTTCTCCAGCTATCTCGTGAGCGCCCTTTTGTACGGTTCATATATGTACATCTACTTGTATTCTCGCATTTGCGCCTGTCGGTGATGTCATATTATTGTAATATATATATCACTTCTGGTGATAACTTTGTAATTGTACTCATATGTTGGAATGTATAATGCACCACTTGCTTCCGTACTCTGATTCTTGCCTGTACTGATGCTTAGCGTATATGCGTAAGGGTATTTCTGACCTGCGTATATACGTCGCAGTAACGTCTCCGTACCCGCAGGATCGGGGCGTTACAGTTAACTTTGTAAGTCCTTTCAAAAATACACGAAATGTATTATCAGAGAATTACTCTTTTCGCTCGGGTTGTAGTATCTTTTATGAACATACCAACAATATGAATCATTATTAAAATATAGTAGTGACTGTATATCTCTGATTGATACTGGTGTCACTAATCACTATGATCAGTTAATAGCTGATGAAAATATTAGAGATTTAGAGTCATTAATATCAATGGTGTTCTATCACAATATGTCTATGTTTATAACTGAATAATTAAAATAGTTAAGAACAACTCATTCCTTTTCAAATTCCCAACTTTTTCAATTAGATATCCCACAAACAGGTTATGAAGTAATAAAACACGATGAAGTGTCATCAAGCATTTCATAGTATATTATGAAGCAAACTACTTTTCATAAACATTAACACCATATATAAAACTCAAAAGATTAACCTAATAAATTAGTAACAAGAACTCCACAAACATGATTCTCATGCATAACTTAACCTTAACATGCCATCTAACAGAGACTTATCTACTAATGAAATGAAACAAATAACAACGAACAAGATCAACACAACAACTGAAACGTAAACTTAATTACATAAAACACTTAAATTAAATAAATAAATTAGATAATTTATTAAACTCCATTAAGTATGATTTATTCAAATGGGTTAAAACTCACTAATATCTTTATATAAATATATTTTCCATTTTGCTTAAAATTAAATTAAGTAAATCTTGTAAATTAGCACTTTCTAAAATTAGATAAGCTATTTAATAATTAAGCATTAGATATTATATTATAGAAATGTTTTTATAACCACAATAAAATATAAGCGAGTTGAATACACTCACAATATCTCTATCTATGTATTTCCAACTTATAAGATTTATTTGAAGGGATAAAATAATCACATTAAATAATAAATTGTCCGCAATAAAATCATTATTTATTTACATAGAATTAAAAACACTCACAAAGTTTTTAAATCAAAGACAGCTTACAATTCTTTAAATAATAGAAAATTAAATAAACAATTTAGTAATAAATCAAATAGTTTAACAAATAAATAGATTATCAATAATAAAATATAATTTAATTTAAAAAAATGAAAACACTTACAAGAACTCCTAATTTATATTTAAAAAGTGAATGACACTCAATAATATCTCTATTTATGAATTTTCCAATTCATATATAATTTATTTGAACAGATAAAATATGACATAAAATAAATAAATAAATTATCCGCAATAAATCATTATTTATTAATTAAAGTTAAAAATACTCACAAAGTCTTAAATCAAAACAATTTACAATTTTCTAAATACTAGGATATTAAGTAAGTAATTTAATAATTAACATTAACCAGTAATTTACCAAATAAAAAGTTTACCGATAATTAAAACATACTTTATTTAAAAAAATAAAGACACTCACTATTTAATGGATTTGGGTCTGCATGGTTATCGGTGAGTTTCAGCAGGAGGGCGGTGGTGTGGAGGGGAGAAGGTCATGGTGATGTGGGGCTCCTATCGGGATTGTAGGGGAGCAGAGGAGAAGGCTATGGGTCTGCTGCAGCAAGGAGGAGAACGAGGAAGGAGGAGAGGGGAAGGGAGGTTGGTCATGCTTGCGGCGGTGATGGGTGCGACAACAAGATGAAGGAGGAGGCAAGGAGATGATCTGGTGGTGATCGAGGTGGCTGGTCCAACTTGCGCGCGGAGAAGGAGGAGGAGAGGCAGAGACCAGTGTTGTAGTCTAAGCGGCGAGTATGCAGGCGGCAGGTCGGGTTTGAGTACGAAGGAAGAGGCTCCAGCGGCGAAGGGTTGGTGCGTGAAGTGTTAGGTGGATATGAAGGTGGTGGTCACGAGAAGAGGGGAGATGTGAAATCACCTAGTGGGGGGGTGAATAGGTGAAGGCTATACTAAGTGACAAATAATGCGGATTAAAAACTATTTAACAATAAGCAACAATAATAAAAAGACTTGCAAGAGAGTATACAAATAATAGAGCAAGCAAAGGAGAGATAGAGTTTAGAGATAGGTGGACAATCGCAAACACAAGAATATGTTTCGAGGTTCGAGCCACTGCTCTATGTCCCCGCCTTCAACACGATGAAGGATTTTCACTATGCTTGATCCCACCGGATCGTCAATATAAGTTCTCACTAGAACTCTTTAGACACATTTGTCCTCTCTTATAGTGCCGCAACACCAACTAGGAGCTTACTAGCTCGCCTGAGGCCGCAACCTCTACAACTTCTCAATATGAAGAAAATGGTGATCAACACTTGACCACAAACAATGACTCACTTGCACAACCCTACAACCAAGATGAGGAGATGAAACTTTTGGGATTGTGTAGTGCACAAATCTAGAAGAGAAGTAGAGGAAGGCTTCAAGCTAAAAGGATTGAAAATTTGGCTCAATGAAAATTTTTTGCTAAAAGGTTAAACTTTTGAAAACTTTTGATCTTAATCTTGTAAATCTTCTCTTTTAGTTGTAGAACACTCCCTCTATTTATAGGGGATGAAAACTGGGTTTAAAAGGCCAAGAGATTCGTTGGGGGAGATCCCAACAAAAATCAAATCAGAAAATAGCCGTTGGAATCTGTCAGCAGATTCTGACTGCTGCCGGTCGACCGCCAACGGTCGGATTTTCGACCGTTGGGAAAGCGGTCAACCGTGAGGCCCAAACAGAGAGTGAGTTCTCTCTGTCGGTCGACCGGTCCGGTCGACCGAGAAAAACAGAAAGCACTGCTCTTGCTCTTGGTCGACCGGTCGGTCGACCGATGTGCACACATCGACCGATGTGCACACATGCACAATGGTGCATGTCGGTCGATCGCCCGGTCGACCGACAGAGCAATTCTGCTCTGCCAGCGGTCGACCGTGCGGTCAACCAGACTAAGCCAAAAACAGATTTTTGAAAGGGCTTTTTGAAGATAAAAATTTTGATAAAAATTCTTTAGATTGGTATATACAAAATAGAGTTCTAGGGCTTATAAAATACAGGGTGTGATCATAGATCAACACCAAAATGATTTGAACTTTATTTTGATAAAAATTCTTTTTCTAAACAAAAACGATTTTTCTAAAAACTTGTTTTTCTAAAAAAACCGATTTTTTCAAACTTTGTTTTTCCGAAACTTGAGAAGAAATTTTATAATAAAATTTTGTTTGTAAGCAAGAAGCAATATCAAATGTGTGTGCGTGATAATCCCAAAGTTATCAACTTCTATCATCTCGGTTTTGACAAAATAGACTATAAATCCTAACTAAAATGAAAAATGTAAAAATACAAATCTTGTAGTAGTTTTCTCAACTTGTTTGATCCTGGAGCTCTTCTATTGTGCTGGGCTCTGGGATCCAAATCTTCGCGGCTTCCAAATGTGTGAGCCTTGTATTGGAGCCGTCAATCAACCTATGATTTTTACCTGAAACTCATTTAAACAAACTTGTTAAAACATAACTACATATGGTTTGTTATCATCAAAACTTCGGGCTAATGGCCTTTGGGCCAACAATCTCCCCCTTTTTGAAGATGACAAAACATATGGAGTTATTACAAATAATTTGGGTGGAGACTTTAAGTGAAGCTCCCCCTTAACACATGCATATACATGAATATGATATAAAGATCTAAATGCATAACACAGGCATATATATGATATGAAAATAAATACATACGCCAACCATCCATGCATACCAAAGATACAGAAATATAAAAACTGTATGCATATATGGTTACCTCCATCCATCCAGAAATACCTCCATCCTCCAAAATAGATGATTGGGTCAATAATAGCACAAACACAATATACAACCAATCACATATGCCACATGGAGATAAGAAACATAACTGCCATATCATACTGAAAAAAAAAGTATCCATACAAGATAGGAGGTTCATGCCAACCTCAAAACCATAATACATGTCCACAAATAAAAAAGTGTCCAAATACATGTAGAAAAACAACAACCCAAAATAACACAGAAATAACTAAATAACTCCCCAAATATCTCTCCCCCTTTTTGACATCATCAAAAGGGGTCACTGATCATCAGAATCATGTCCACCAAAATCAGAGTCCGTCGGTAAAGTAGTTGGCGGAGGTGGAGCAGAAGAAGGAGTCATGGCGGTGAATGGAGGGCCGGTAGTAGGAAGTGGCTTGGCATGATCAGAAGAAAGAGGAGCCGGCCAATCAAACCTGGTGTAGATGCCGCCGAGACAGGCATGCATATAGCGCATGGAGTCACAGATATGGCTGAGATCATGGTCCAAACGCTGCTCCATCCGCTGATAGTGTGCGGTCATCTCAGCGAAAATCTGCTGGCGATGCTCGGTCATCACAGCGGAAATCTGCTGGCGATGCTCGGTCATCTCAGCGAAAATCTGCTGGCGATGCGCGAACATCTCAGTAGAAAGCTGCTGGTGGTGCTCCCGAATCTGAGAGGATAAGGCAAGATAGGGTCGAAGGGAGCAGAAGAGCCAGAAGAGGATCCAGGGACATGAACAACAGGAAAGATAGGCTGTGGCTGAGGAGCAGGAGGACGCTCCCTAGCACGCATCCTCTTGAGGAGGGTACTGTTGATGTCTACTGACGGTTCAACCGACCGTTCAGAGGAAAAATCAAAATTCAACTGCTTTAAAAGACGTGTGATGAGCATCCCAAAGGACAAGTGTCGGTTTGGGACAAGGAGATGATCAGAAGTCATGTAATTGATGATGGGTTTAGGTATATTGATTCTAATGCTTTTCAGAAGGCAATAGATGACAAGAGAAGTAGAACCCCTAGCGTGACTATATTCTCCTGATTTTGGCAGGAAGTTATAGAACACGATCTTGGCCAGGACCTGGGCGGTGAGAGTGTAGTACTTCACCTCCTCGTTCCTAACTAAACCGGGATTATCATCATCATGAAGCAGTATGGAGGCGGTGTGGGTAGACTCACCATCAGGATACTCAAATCATGCAGATCAAAGTTATAAATGTCTACCCCCTCACAGGAGAGGTGTAGGTGACGTGCAAATTCTTGAAGTGTGATATCAATATCTCTGCCCAAGACTCTGGATTTGATGTGATTATATTCAAAAGTGAGATTTGAATAGAAATATTGCACTATGAAAGGATAAACAGGTTCCTTAATTGTGACAAAATATTCTAATGAACTGGATCTCAAAATAGATGCAAGATTAAGATGTTCAAAATCATTGAGCACCACAAATCTACCTGAATTCACATTTTTAGCGGAGATTAAGACATGCCTATAGGAAGCATTTTGAGATACAAAAGGTGAAGATGAAGATTGGGGGGTTTTTCCCTTTTCAGAACGGGTTCTTTTAGACATGGATGATGTATAAGCAAGATTAGGCACTAATAAGGCACGATCTAAACAATAGAACCTAGAAATCAGACGAAATAAGAGATTTGAAGGAAAAGGAGATGATACCTTGAAAACCAGACGAAAATCACAAAATTGATTTTAGATATGAAGCTTGAACACAATTTTCCCAAATTTTTGTGGATGAATTTGAGGAATTAGAGAGAGGAGATAGAGTTTGAGAGGGTGTAGGGTTAAGAGAAGAGAGGATTAGAGGAGAAGGAGGCGGTGGAAGATGAAGAAAAGAAAGATTTGGGGGTTAGGGTTTTATAAACAATCGGGTAAAAAGACAGCATACACGATTGCCGGTCGACCGCCCAGTCGACCGGTGGAAACCGAGAGCAATCTCGGTTTCAGTCGGTCGACCGCCCGGTCGATCGGCTTCGGGCAGAAAAACTTCCAGGCTATATCGGTCGACTGGGTCGGTCGACCGGGCCTTATTCCAAGCCAAATTGGTCGACCGGCCGGTCGACCAGATAAGCTGAAAAACAGTGAACAAACTATTTTGAAATTTTTGGTTTTTATTTTATTTTCTTTTAACCAGAAATGTATATTTTTCTTATATAATCATAACAGTGATGTTGAAATCAACTGAAATCTTTCTTGGCATGAAAAACTCAATAAAAAATTTATTTTCATTTTTATTGATTATTATTCATATTATATCTCCATATATTTATTAAGCGATAAATAAGAGACGTTGAAGCCGAATACCCCGTTAAGGGTTCTGAACTTCTCCTCGAAATTCCTCTGGATAAGAGTTGAGGCGCACAATTGCCATCTCTATTTATTTGCTTAATTTGTTTTAAATAAATCTTTATTATAAAACTTCATTTTAACAAAATCTTGATATATGGAAAAATAACATATGGCAAAGAAACATGAATATATTCTCAATCATGGCAAAGATACAAACAAATGGATATGCAAGTTTACATATGTAAGGCACATTATCACAAAATGCAACTAGCAATCCTATGCATATAAAAAGAATTTTTTATGTGGAGAAGTTACCAAACCAAAGGTATTCTCCAAAATGGGTGCCTCTTCGATGGTGATGCAAGCGACGATGTGTTCATTGAGCGTTGATGCATCCACCACCTGGGCACCATCTCCCCTTAAGTCTTGGAGGAGGACGACCCACCTGCATCAATGAAGTTTGGTGCGTCTTTTGGTACCCAAATCTTTTTGGGTCCTATAGAGTTAGTGTTTTCTCGAACCCAAACATTTTTATTTGACAAATTTAGCTTAGCATAACAAAATTTAGCTAAATAGCCTTTGCGGTCACAATGTGCACAAATATAAATTCTACCATACGTAAATGCATGTTTGTGTGTGTGCATGCTTGTGTGAGTTTGAAGCATGTGAAATCACCTAGAAGGGGGGTGAATAGGTGATAGTGCTAATCTAGAAACTAAATGCGGAAGCTAAAAACTATTTTGCAATACACTTAATACAACCAACAAGTGTAGCCGAATTTCCCGTGAAGGGCTCTGGACTAACTCCTCTTGATTCCCCTAGATAAGGGTTGAGGTGCTATATGAAGCTCTTGTGGTTAAGTATAAGTGAGGCACACACAATCAAACCAAGCATACAAGAGATAGGCAATATGAAATATGCAAGGCACAACACAAGCAATATATATGATATGGATGAAATGAAAGATGCTTTGCACAAATAAAAGAGAGAGAGAGAGTTAGGAGACAATGGATCAAACACTAACAACAAGATATGTTTCGAGGTTCGAGCCCCTAGCTCTACGTCCCCGCCTTCACCGAGAAGGATTTCTAATCCACTATACTCCCACCGAGGGAACCTCCACCGAGGAGGATTTGTACAACCGAGAGTACTGAACTCCTCTCTCAATACCGCCTCACAACCGAGGGTAGGCCCATAGCCAAATAACAACCAATCCACCTCACACTTGAGGGATACAAACCAACTACAACTCTACCTCACCAAGAGGGAGTAAACCACAATCTTAACCTCTACCGAAGAGGGATAAGGCCCGTAGCCAACAAACAAACTCAATCACCTCTACCGAAGAGGGATACAAACCAATACCACTCCGATCAACCTCTACCAAAGAGGGATACAACAAAATAAGGAGGGTTTACAACTTGGAGGCTTAATCAACCTCAAATAATCTCTCTTTTTCACAAAACAAGATCCTAATAGAATAGGATAGATGATAAGCTCAAGTGTGGAAAAACTAGGTGTTTGGAAAACAAAAACTCAAAGAAATAATCTTGGGAAAACTCTTGAAGATAATGGAAATGAAGAACAAACACAAATCTCCCAAAATTCTATTTCCTTTGATTTTTCCAAAAACCTAAAACAATATAAAGGTAGATCTTTTTGGTACTTAAACACTTTTGAAAACTTGTTTTTAAAACCAGAGAATAGGGAAATTTTTGCTCTAAAAATCTTAGCCAAAATCCCAAAGAAATGGGGTTTATATAGGCCAAACAGAAAACTAGCCGTTAGGCTGATCTGTCAGCCTGACAGGCTTGCGGTCGACCGGTCGACCGCCAACGGTCATAAATATGACCGTTGGGCAAACCGGTCGACCGCCCGATCGACCGCTCAAATACAGAGAGCAAAGCTCTCTGGTCCGGTCGACCGTCCGGTCGACCGGCCCATTGCCTGCCAGACGTGCACAAGGCTGTGCACGTCGGTCGACAGCCAGGTCGACCGGCCTTTGGTTCAGTCGACCGTGCGGTCGACCGACCTGGCCTGTCAGCCACTTTCCTGGGTCAGAAACTGAGTCAGAAAAACATGTTAAAATATTTCTAAAAAATCTTGTAAAACATGTAAAAATCCCCAAAAATAGTTTTAACATTTTGCATTGATATATAAACATGTGATAAAAATGTCAACTCAAATATCAAGCAATTTGAACTATTTTTGTGTTTTGAAAGTTTTACCAAAAACCAAAACTTGTATTTTATCAAACTTGGGTTTTTCAATAGGAAATCTGATTTTTCCTAAAACTCATTGAAATACAAAAACATGATATTTAAACACATTGAAGCAAGTCGCATATGGACATAAGTCCAATATACATGAAACATATATATATCATGGTTTTTGTCTTTAAATCCAAAAATATGTTCTGTTAAAAATACCAAAACATAAAACTACATGAATAGGTATGTCAAACTAAGTTTGTATAAGTCATGTAAGCATATATGTAAATAGAGCACATCTAATATACATAAAAACAAAGCAAACTTGTTTTGATCATTCTATTCATGAAAACCAAATCCTAAAACATAAAACTTGTGTGTGTTGTGCACTTGAGCATATCAACTATTCTTATTTTTACAAATGGATCTAAAACACATTAAACTAAAACTAGGATACCTAAGTCTTCTTAACGATCTTCATCTTCAAGTCGACTCGGTCCAAACTCCGTGATCCAACGAGCATGGCTATGAATGATCTTGACGCTCGGGCTCGGGAATCACCAAGTGAAGGCTTCCGAACTCCTATTTTTGAAGCAATCACCAACTAATATCTTACTAAATGATCTGAAACTAAAATCACAAGATTATTAGTAAACATAATTACATGAGTTAATCATCATCAAAACTAGAGTGGAAGGCCTCTGGGCCAACAATCTCCCCCTTTTTGATGATGACAAAACTCATGGAGTTATATATGCATGGATTAAAGTTAAGCTTCAAAGAAGCTCCCCCTTAACTCATGCATAGCAATAAACAATAAATATGTGCAATGAATATTAAACATGATAATGCATAGATCATGCATAAAACAATAAAACATGTTTTTATACCAATTGAAATTTTCAAAAACAAACATGCTCTAGATACCAATTAAATTAAATAAAACATGCTCTACATACCAATTAAACTTAATATATGCAAAACATAAATATGCATATAAAACTCACAAATAATTCTCCCCCTTTTTGTCAATCATCAATAAAGGGGTAAAAGCAAAAGCAAAACAATAAAAAATTTTCTCTCCCCCTTTTTGTTCGAAACAAAGAATCAACAAAAGGGTCAATAACAATAAAAACAATGTTCTCCCCCTTTTTGTCTAAAACAAAAAGAATATCAATAAGGGGTTACAATCAATTAAGATATCAATTTAAATATATGTCAAAGATAGCATCTTGATACCAATTGAAAGTAAACATAGATCAATCAACAAATGATATATGCTATATTCATTCATGAAGAGAAAGACGCTAAGTTAACTTCCCTACATACATGCATTACATGAAGAAAGGATGACAAGCCCTAATTCACATAACACATAATATGCAATGCATAAGAGGAGATGTGAAGCTCCCCCTACACACGTGTATCACATAAAGAAGAGATGTCAAGCTCCTCAATACAAGATACACTCAACATGAATCTATATGTAGAAGAGATGTTAAGCTCTCCTTGCATATAAGCAATACAAATCAAAACTTTTGAATATTTCCTATTAAACAAAATTTGATACCAATTAAAAATGTGTCAAAGTAGTGCATCTTGATATCAATTGAAATTATTTTTTATCATAAAGTAAGGGAGTGGAAATACAAATGCCAATAGAAATATGAAAATCGAATTTTCTCCCCCTTTATGAAATACAAACTAAAACAATGCGTAGGCTCGAATTAAGATACCAATTGAAAATTGAATCAATTGAAACAAAGTGAAACTCAAGCTTTAGCATAAACAAGATATATATATGTATGAAAAATAGATACCAATCGAAATTGATACTTTTTGAAGTACAAGCATACATATACAAAAAATATATGAGTATAAAAAAATGTCAATATTGATACCAATTGAAAGAATCAAATGATACCAATTGAAATAACAATAATATCAAGTGTATACCTCATATAACCTAGCCTCCCAATCATGTTCAAGTTTAAAATGATTTTCACTATAAAGCATACATGAGCATGATCTCCCATCCAACCTCCCGTTGAAGGTAAGGGTTTTCAAAAATACGTTTAAAAATTGAAGTATGTTTGAAAACATCTACCATAACGAAGAATACGAACTAGTCAAATGAAAAACTTGTTGACTAGTACGTAATCCTTCAAGCAAGGAATTAAAAACAAATTATTTTTCATAAAAACATGAAATTCACAAAATAGCTAACACTCATAATCAATGAAGCATAAATATAACTCATGAAAACAAAACATGAGTAAACAAGAAATGTGAGTGTACAAATACAATGTGAAGATCATGATCATGAAAGTATTCAAGTAAGCTCAATATTCCTTAAACATAAAAACTCATCAAATCTTATTTAATCTTCAAGGTATATGTATGTCTTATACAAACTAAAGTATACATACATATCCAAACACAAAGAGTCCACAAAGATATATGCATGAAGGCACGTGGCTCAAAAGGATATACATGTATATCTATTAGTTTGGACAAGATAGACATATACATGAAGTTTAAACATAAATTCATGAAAACATGAATAAACTAAATTTTCATTAAAACTAATTTCATTTCAAGGTATATGTATGATTTGTCAACACAAGAAGTATACATATATACCCTAAACACAATTTGAGTCCATATATATAGATTTGCATGAAAGGCAAATGACTCAAGGGTATAGATGTAAATCTTAAAGTTTGGCAAAAATACACATATACATGAAATGAAAACTCATACACACAAAATAAATCCAAAAATAGGAATACAAGTTTAAAATGCATGAATCATCAAAACTATGCTATACTAGCACATCTAATTGGAACAAATAAGCATTCAAGTACAAACATATATAGATTTATTTGTGACCCACTATATGCACAAGTATATCCTAGTTTTAATAAAAACTAACATTTAAACATATATTCAAAACATGAAGCATCAAAACAAGATATGAATAAACATGATAAACATAAACATGATTATTATGTAAATTCACATGTTATTAGAGCTATGATAAACATGATAGCTAAACAAAGGTGAGAACACTAAAATAATGGTCCATATTAAACATGGGTGTCTCAAAAGCTATACATGCATGTCAATGATCTAATAAACATGGCATTTTCATAATAATCTAAAAACATCAAATCATGCTAAAGATAATGAACATGAAAAGCATGTAAACAATAATTAGGAGTTAGAGACCGTTACCAAAACCTATGAGGCAACTCTCCATGTCTCCAAAACAAGGTGGTCCTCCCACCAAACATCCCTTGAAAGTGATGCATCCAAAATGTTTCCTTTAAGTACGGAACGCATTCACTCCAAGGTACCGCTACTCTCACGTCATGCGAGAGTCCACACCTACATCAAATATAATAGGGGTGGTCTTTGGTACCCATATCTTTTTGGGTCCATGGGGGTTAGTGCCTTCCCTAACCCAAACAAATTTATTTGCTAAATTAGAAACATGTATACAATCATAGCAAAATTTAGCAAGGTGGCCCTTACGTCCACAATGTGTACAAGTGTACACATGAGCATACAAGTGATGATGGTGTCCGTGAGGAGCATGTGTATGCCGTGGAGGGTGTGCATGAATAGATGAAACTTGTTTCTTTCGAAACAAAGATTCCAAACGTGTATGGCTCTTGGCACAATGGCTCAAAGTGGAGCCCAAACAATCCACTCTCTTCTTCAACAAACAAAAATCATCATTAATCCTAGAAGAAGAGGTACATGCAATAGGTAGACTAGATGAAGTAGCTACACTAGCATGGCAAACATATGAATCAATCTTATTTTTCAAAACTTCATTTTTCTTTAAACAAATTTCTAAATCTTTAGAAATAGATGTAATTTTTATTTTTAAAGAATCATTCTTTTTTAAAACAAAATTAATTTTTGAAGTTAAAACTTTATTTTTCTTCAAAACATTTTCACAATCATTTTTATTTTTCAAAAACTCATTTTCTTTTAAGGCAAGATCAAGTTGAGATTTTAATGAATCCCTTTATTAGAAATCTCCTCCTTCTCTTGCAAAATATTGTTAAGTCTAGAAATCAAATTTTTATTATCATTATTAAGGCCTAGACTTTTCTTTTTCAAAACATTATATTTTTCTATTAATTTTTCACAAACAATAGATAGTTCTTCATTTAAAGCATTGGGATCAACATATTCATCACATGAAGAACTAGAAGCATTACAATCTAATTGAGATTCCGAAGATACCTCAAGAGAGTCATTCCCTTGGATCATGAAGAATTGTGAGTCGGATTCTCCACTAGACTCCTCCAGTTGGATTGGTAATTAAAGCTTGGAGTGGTTGTGGTTGTCAACATGTTCCACACTGCAAAGGCGGAATCAATATTAGAAACAAGCAAAAGATATTCTTTAGATAGCGTGCTTCTAATGGCCTCAAGGGCTAGTACATTGTCCCTATATGCTTGCTATCACTAAGGTAGGATTCCTTGGTAATGGCAAGGTGAACCTTATATCCTAGGGTTTGTAAATAGATGGACATCTTAGTCTTCCAAACAATGATGTTGGAAGGGTCAAACATAGGTGGGGTCATGAAGTCCATGGGTATAACCTATATGTGTGCAAACAAGCAAAGTGTGCAAATGCAAATGATAGATTAGCAAACAAGGATCTCACTCCTAGGATGTTAAGCCTAAGTATCAGGAGCATAGGCTCTGATACCAATTGAAATCACCTAGAGGGGGGTGAATAGGTGATAGTGCTAATCTAGAAACTAAATGCGGAAGGTAAAAAACTATTTTGCAACACACTTAATACAACCAATAAGTGTAGCTGAATTCCCCGTGAAGGGCTCTGGACTAACTCCTCTTGATTCCCCTAGATAAAGGTTGAGGTGCTATATGAAGCTCTTGTGGTTAAGTATAAGTGAGGCACACACAACCAAACCAAGCATACAAGAGATAGGCAATATGAAATATGCAAGGCACAACACAAGCAATATATATGATATGGATGAAATGAAAGATGCTTTGCACAAATAAAAGAGAGAGAGTTAGGAGACAATGGATCAAACGCTAACAATAAGATATGTTTTGAGGTTCGAGCCCCTAGCTCTACGTCCCCGCCTTCACCGAGAAGGATTTCTAATCTACTATACTCCCACCGAGGGAACCTCCACTGAGGAGGGTTTGTACAACCGGGAGTACCGAACTCCTCTCTCAAACACCGCCTCACAACCGAGGGGTAGGCCCGTAGCCAAACAACAACCAATCCACCTCACACTTGAGGGATACAAACCAACTTCAACTCCACCTCACCAAGAGGGAGTAAACCACAATCTCAACCTCTACCGAAGAGGGATAAGGCCCGTAGCTAACAAACAAACTCAATCACCTCTACCGAAGAGGGATACAAACCAATACCACTCTGATCAACCTCTACCAAAGAGGGATACAACAAAACAAGGTGGGTTTACAACTTGGAGGCTTAATCAACCTCAAACAATCTCTCTTTTCCACAAAATAAGATCCTAATAGAATAGGATAGATGATAAGCTCAAGTGTGAAAAAACTAGGTGTTTGGAAAACAAAAACTCAAAGAAATAATCTTGGGAAAACTCTTGAAGATAATGGAAATGAAGAACAAACACAAATCTCCCAAAATTCTATTTCCTTTGATTTTTCCAAAAACCTAAAACAATATAAAGATAGATCTTTTTGGAACTTAAATACTTTTGAAAACTTGTTTTTAAAACCAGAGAATAAGGAAATTTTTGCTCTAAAAATCTTAGCCAAAATCCCAAAGAAATGGGGTTTATATAGGCCAAACAGAAAACTAGCCGTTAGGCTGATCTGTCAACGGTCATAAATATGACCGTTGGGCAAACCGGTCGATTGCCCGGTCGACCGCCCAGATACAGAGAGCAAAGCTCTCTGGTCTGGTCGACCGTCCGGTCGACCGGCCCATTGCCTGCCAGACGTGCACAAGGCTGTGCACGTCGGTCGACCACCGAGTCGACCGGCCCTTGGTTCGGTCGATCGTGCGGTCGACCGACCTGGCCTGTCAGCCACTGTACTGGGTCAGAAACTGAGTCAGAAAAACATGTTAAAATATTTCTAAAAAATCTTGTAAAATATGTAAAAATCCCCAAAAATAGTTTTAACATTTTGCATTGATATATAAACATGTGATAAAAATGTCAACTCAAATATCAAGCAATTTGAACTATTTTTATATTTTGAAAGTTTTACCAAAAATCAAAACTTGTATTTTATCAAACTTGATATTTAAACACATTGAAGCAAGTCGCATATGGAAATACTCATTGAAATATTTTAATAGGAAATCTGATTTTTCAATAGGAAATCTGATTTTTCCTAAAACTCATTGAAATACAAAAACATGATATTTAAACACATTGAAGCAAGTCGCATATGGACATAAGTCCAATATACATGAAACATATATATATCATGGTTTTTGTCTTTAAATCCAAAAAATATGTTTTGTTAAAAATACCAAAACATAAAACTACATGAATAGGTATGTCAAACTAAGTTTGTATAAGTCATGTAAGCATGTATGTATATAGAGCACATCTAATATACATAAAAATAAAGTAAACTTGTTTTGATCATTCTATTCATGAAAACCAAATCCTAAAACATAAAACTTGGTGTGTTGTGCACTTGAGCATATCAACTATTCTTATCTTTACAAATGGATCTAAAACACACTAAATTAAAACTAGGATACCTAAGTCTTCTTGACGATCTTCATCTTCAAGTCGACTCGGTCCAAACTCCGTGATCCAACGAGCATGGCTATGAATGATCTTGACGCTCGGGCTCGGGAATCACCAAGTGAAGGCTTCCGAACTCCTCTTTTTGAAGCAATCACCAACTAATATCTTGCTAAATGATCTAAAACTAAAATCACAAGATTATTAGTAAACATAACTACATGAGTTAATCATCATCAAAAGTAGAGTGGAAGGCCTCTGGGCCAACAGCATGATGATGAGTGTGTTTCCCTTGGGATATTCCTTTAGGAAACCTAGATGCAAATTTAGTCATGTCAAAAGCACATTTCTTTAAAGTTGTATCCAAAACTTCATTACGTTTTTGGATCTCTAAAAATTTATTTTTATTGCAAGTAGAAATAGGGCTTTTTCCTTTACAAGAGGTTTTGTATTTTTCAAAATCCTTTTTCATTTTCTCAAAAGAATTTGATAATTCATTTTTCTCTTTTAAACAAGCTCAAATTTATTCTTTAGGGAATCATTCTCCTTTTTCAATTTTTTATGTTGAGCAAGTGATATTTCATACCTACTTTGTAATTCTTCAAAAAAATATGCAAGTTCATCCACGGTTAAGTCTTCATCATCTAAAGAGTTTTCTAGACATACCTTGGAAGCATCATTGCCATGTGCCATGAAGCACATGTGAGTGGTATCAATCTCCTCTTCGGATTCTGACTCCGAGTCATTCCACGTGGCCACCATCGCCTTTTTTCTTCTTTTGCCCGTTCTTGGAGGTAGTAGCTTGTAGAGTGGGGAAATCCGCAATTAGGTGTCCCGTCTTCTTGCAATAAAAACATGGACCCGGTTCTTCTCTCTTCTTTTCAAATCTTCCTTGAGGTCTCCCTCTTCGGAAGTTGCTTTGTCTACCTTTCTTATAGAACATTTTGCCCACCTTCCTTATGAGCATGGCAAAGTCTTCGTCATAGTCTTCCGATGAATCCTCTTCATCATAGGTGGATGGAACGGCCTTGAAAGTAAGGGCTTTCTTCTTTGGTGCCTCCCTTTCTTCTCTTACCTTCGTCTCCATCTCATGGGTTTTGAGATTGCCGATGAAGCCGGAGAAGTCCATCTCCTCCCTATCATTTAGCTCCTTGAGGGTGGTTGCCTTGACTTCCCAAGACTTGGGAAGAGCTCTAATGACCTTCCGGATCTTTTGGTCATTGTCGATGTTGTCACCTAAAGAAGATAGAGCATTAGTAATCTTGGTAAAACGGGTGAGCATATCATCTATGCCTTCATTATCAAGTATATAGAAATTCTCATATTGAGAACGGAGCAGAGTCAATTTTAGATCTCTTAACTTGCGACGTCCCCTCATGAGTAACAATAAGCACATTCCAAACTTCAAAAGATGACTTGTAATTTATGATGCGGGAAAGATCATCTTCATTTAATGCTTGAGTGAGTGCATATTGGGCTCTAGCATTGGCCTCATAGTCCTTAGAGGTTTCTTCGGACCATGTTCTCTCATCAATGAGAGGTTCAATAAATTCTTTGGTGATGGACTTGGCAACTCTAACTCCTAGGGATTTTAGGAATAGGTTCATTTTGACCTTCCAAATTGGGAAGTTCAACCCATCAAATTTGGGTGGGGACTTGATGCTAGAAAAGTCAACTGATGCCATGAATACAAGTAAAGTGCACAACAAATAATAAATGCAACAAATAGATATAGCCAATAGTGAGGATCTCCCTAAGGTGGTTAAACCAAATACTAGGGTTAGGCTCTGATACCAATTGAAATCTGTTGGCCCAATGGCCTTCCACTCTAGTTTTGATGATGATCAACACTCATGTAGTTATGTTTACTAATATTCTTGTGTTTCTAAGTTTCAGATCATTAACAGGATATTAGTTGGTGATTAGCTTCAACAAGATGTTTAGAAGCTTATCATGATGATTCCGGTGCCAAAACTTAAAGATCATACCTTTGCACTTGGAGAATCACGGAGTTTTGGAGCAAGTCTACTTGAAGATGAAGATCATCAAGAAGACTTAGGTATCTAGTTTAGATTATGAGTTTTAGATCCATTTGTAAAGCTTAGTTTAGTTGATATGCTCAAGTGCACAAACACACACGTTTTATGTTTTGATGAGTGTTTTCATGAATAGTTTGATCAAAACAAGTTTTCATGATTTATATGTATAGTAGAAGTTTTCTATTTATACATACATGCTTAACTTATAGACAAACTTATTTTGACTATCCTATTCATGCTTTGGAAAAATCTAGTTTGTTAAAATACAAGTTTTGTTTTTGATAAAATTGGCAAGACACAAAAATGAATTGATATGTTGATATATTGTCTTGAAATTTTTATCACAGGTTTATGTTTCAATATAAAATGACAAAACAATTTTTATGGAATTTTCAGAAAAGATAAAAGATTTTTATAAAATATTTTTTTCAAAAATTCTGACCTTGATTTGTGCTGACAGGCTGGTCGGTCGACCGTGTCGGTCGACCGCACCAAGGGGCCGGTCGACCGACCCGGTCGACCGACGTGCACAGGCGTGCACGTCTGTTAGGCACAGATCCGGTCGACCGGGTCGGTCGACCGATGTGAGAGTTCTGCTCTCTGGAAGTTTTCGGTCGACCGGGCCGGTCGACCGATAGTGCCCAACGGTCATATTTCTGACCGTTGGCGGTCGACCGGGCCGGTCGACCGGTGGCTGTCAGAATTGCCACATCAGCCTAACGGCTAGTTTTGATTTTTGGCCTATATAAACCCCATTCCTTTGGGATTTTGGCCAAGGTTTTACAAGAGAAAAATTCTGGTTTTCTGAAGAGTTTAAAAAGAGTTTTAAAAGAGTTTTAGTGCTAAAAAGATTTAATCTTTATTTGTTTTGTGTTTTTGGAAAATCAAAGAAAATAGGATTTGGGATATTTGTGTTGATTTTCATTCTATATCTTTTGGCAAGAATTTTCCCAAGTATTTTTCTTTGTTGCTTGTTTCCAAAACACTTAGTTTCCACTTGAGCTATATCTTCTATCCTAAGTTATTAGGATCTTTGTTTTGTGTGGAAAAAGAAAAGAGAAAAAGAAAGAAAAGAGAAGTTTGTGGTTGTGGAACCACTTGTTGTAAACCCTCCTTGCTTTTGTGAATCCCTCTTCGGTAGAGGTGATCGGAGTGGTATTGTGATTGGTTTGTGAGCCTCTTAGGTAGAGGTGGTTGTTGTATTTGGCTACGGGCCGTATCCCTCTTCGGTAGAGGTGGATTGTGGTTGTATAGCCTCGGTGGCTTGTAAGGTTGAGAGAGGAGTTTGGTACTCCTATAGTGGATTGGGAAATCCTACACGGTGGTGTAGGCGGGGATGTAGAGCTAGGGGCTCGAACCTCGAAACACATCTTGGTCTTTGCGTTTGATCCAATTTCTCTCAACTCTACTCTTTTTGCATTTGTGCAAGCATTATCCATTCATATCATCATATATACTTGCTTGTGTTTTGAGCATTGTTTCATATTGCCTTGCATATATTTCTATTGCAATTCATCTATACTTGCTTGGCTTAATTGTGTGCATTGTATTGCTATATCCTTGATTGCTTGGATTGCTTGTGTGTGTGTTTCATCATAGCAATTCATTCTTTACTTGTTCGATCATATCTCATACAACACGGTTGCATTGCGCACCTCTAACCCATTCAAGGGGAATTGGGAGGAAGGAGTTCAGAACCTCGAAAGGGTATTCGGCTCTTAGTCGTGTTTTGAGAGATCGTTGCATCACTCATATTCACTTAAGTTTAAAAGATCATTAGATTAGCATTTACACCTATTCACCCCCCCTCTAGGTGTATTTCAATTGGTATCAGAGCTAGTGCTCCTGATATTAGGCTTAACATCCTAGGAGTGATCCTTTTTGCTTGCTAATCTCATTTGCATTTGCTTGTTTGCACACATTTAGTTTACCATGGACTTCATGACCCCACCTAGCTTTGACCCTTCCAACATTCATGTTTGGAAGATTAGAATGACCTTTTATTTACAAACCCTAGGTCATAAAGTTTACCTTGCCATCACCAAGGAATCCTTCCTTAGTGATAGCAATCATATAGGGGCAAATGCACAAGCCCTAGAGGCTATTAGGAGCACACTTCCTAAAGATTATCTTATACGTGTTTCTAATATTGATTCCGCTTTTGCAGTGTGGAATCTATTGTCAACAACAACCACCACCTCCAAGCTTCCATTGCCAAATCAACCGGAGGAATCTAGTGGAGAATCCGATTCTCAATGCTTAATGGTCCAAGGGAATGACTCCCTTGAGGTACATTCGGAACCCCACATAGATGATAGTGATGATTGTTCTAGTTTTTCTAATGATATTGTTGATCCCCATGCCTTGAATGAAGAACTTTCAATTGTTTGTGAAAAATTAATTGAAAAATATAAAATATTGAAAAAGAAAAGTCTAGATATTGAAAAAGAAAATAAAAGTTTGCATGCTAGACTTGATTGTGTTTTGCAAGAGAAGGTTGAGGTCTATAATGAAAGGGACTCATTGAGATCTCAACTAAACCTTGTTCTAAAAGAAAATAAATTTTTAAAGTCTAAAAATGATTGTGAAACTCTTTTGAAGAAAAATGAAAATTTGTCTTCAAAAGTTGATTTTGTTTTAAAAGAGAATGTTGATTTGAAAAATAAATCATTTCTATTTCAAATGAGTTGAATGCTTGTTTAGATAAAAATATTGTTTTGCAAAATAAGATTGATACACATGCTTGCCATGCTAGTGTAGCCTCATCATCTAGTCTACCTAATGCATGTACCTCTTCTTCTAGAATTAATGATGATATTTGTATGCTAAAGAAGAGAGTAGATTGTTTGGGCTCCACTATGAGCCAATGTGCTAAGAACCATACACGCTTGGAATCCTTGGTTCGAAAGAAACAAGTTCCAACTTCTATGCATGCACACCCTCCACGGCATACACATGCTCCTCACGGACACCATCACACCATGTATGCTCATGTGTACACTTGTACACATTATGGTCGTAAGGGCCATCTTGCTAAATTTTGTTATGATAGATTACATACTCCAAATTTAGCAAAGAAATATGTTTGGGTTAGAAATGAGACTAACCCCCATGGACCCAAAAGACAATGGGTACCAAAGACCACACCTCCAATTTTTGATGTAGGTGAGGGCTCTCACATGACGTGAGAGTGTTGACACCTTGGAGTGGATGCGTTCCGGACTTAAAGGAAATTATATGGATGCATCACTTTCAAGGGAAGAGTTGGTGGGAGGACCACTTTATTTTGGAGAATTAGAGAAATGCCCTCATCGGTTTTGGTATAAATCTCTAACTCTCATATTATTTGTTTACATGCTTTTATGATTCATTATTTATGGCATGTCTCATTTGTTTAAGCATATTTTTGATGTCTTTGAATTAGTGTGTAAATTCCATGATTATTAGATCCATGACATACATGTATAGTATTTGAGACACATATGCTCACTTGAATTCATATTTAGTGTTCTCACCGTTTGTTTAGCTATAATGTACATCATGAATCTAATACATGTGAATTTACATAGTAATCATGTTTTAGTTTTATCATGATGACTTTTGTATTTGTTTTGATGCTTCATGTCTTGAATATGTGTTTAGATGTTAGTTTTCATTAAGACTAGTTATATACTTGTACATAGAGTGGGCTACAAATAAATCTATATATGTTGAGAGCTTGAATGCTTATTTGAACCCATTAGATGTGCTGGTATAGTCTAGTTTTGATGATTCATACATTTTAAACTTGTATTCCCATTTTTGAATTTGTTTTGATGAATATGTGTTTCATTTCATGTATATGTTTATTTTGCCAAAACATTAAGATATACATGTATACCCTTTGAGTCATTTGCCTTTCATGCAAATCTATATATATGGACTCAATTGTGTTTAGGGATATGTATGTATACTTAGTATAGTGACAATTCATACATATACCTTGAAATGAAATCCGATTGGTTTAATGAAAATTTGGCTTTTCATGTTTTAAGATTATATGTTTAACTTCATGTATATGTCGATCTAATTCAAACTAATCTTATACATATACATCTTTTTGAGCCACGTGCCTTAATGCATATATTTTGTGGACTCGTTGAGTTTCGGATATGTATGTATATGTTAGCTTGCATTAGACATACATATGCCTTGAAGATTAAACAAGTAGTTTTTATGATTCTCATGTTTTTCTTAAGATTGATGTTTTAAGGAATAATTAAGCTTAATGAAAATATTTTCATAAGTATGATCTTCACATTTTACTTGTACACTCATATCTATTGCTCATGTTTTGTTTTCTCATGAGTTATGCTTTATTGGTTAGAGTGATGATTATCATGTGAATTTCATGTTTGTGAAAAACAACTTTGTTTTATTCCTTGCTTGAAGGATTTCGTACTAGTTAACAAATTTTTCCATTTAACTAGTTGCGATGTTCTTCACTATGGTAGATGTTTTCAAACTAAACCTAATTTTCAAATCTATTTTTGAAAACCCCTACCATCGAAGGGCGGTAGGATGGGAGATCATGTTAATGTATGCCCTAAATTGAAAATTTTAAAACTTGAATTATGATTGGGTGGTAGATAATATGATATATACACTTGAACTTATTGTTATGTCAATTGGTATCATTGAACTCTTTCATTTGGTATCATTTTGACCTTTTTGTATACTCATATGTTTATTGTGTATGTATGTTTTCATTTGGTATCATCTATTGGTGATTGATACTCATTCCATCTCATACACATATACTTGTTTTATTTGTGCCTACTATATTCCTATATCTTAGAGCACAAATAGTTGTTTATGCTAGTGCTTGAGTTTCAATTTGTTTCAATTGACTACTTTTAAATTGGTATCAAGACTATGCATGATTTTAGTTTGTATTTCATAAAGGGGAGAAAATTTGATTTTGTATTTTAATTGGTATTTGTACTCCCACTCTTTATGATTAAAAGTTGTTATTTTAATTATATGATATCAACATCAAATTTGGTTAAATATATTTAAAATGAATAATTCTTACAATTGGTATCAATGTTTCTATGTAAAATCTTTTAATTGGTAAAATTTTTTACAATTGGTATCATATTTGAGAAATTCAAATTTGGTATGTTTAATTACAATTGGTATCTAAAAAAAAATTGTTTTAAAGAAAATATTCAAAGTTTTGATTTGTATTTCCTATATGCAAGGAGAGCTTAACATCTCTCTTACATATAGATTCATGTTGAGTATATTATAAATTGAGGAGATTGACAACTCTTCTTTATATGATATACGTGTGTAGGGGGAGCTTCACATCTCCTCTTATGCATTACATAATATGTGTTATGTGAATTGGGGCTTGTCATCCCTTCTTCATGTAATGCATATGTGTAGGGAAGCTAACTTAGCGTCTTCCTCTTCATGAATGTATATAGCATATAACATATATTGATCTTTGTTTATTGGTATCAAGATGCTTCATTGACATATTTTCAATTGATATCACGTTTTTAAAGTCACCCCTTATTGACTTTGTTTTTGTTTTAGACAAAAAGGGGGAGAACATTGTTTGCATTGTTTTGATTGACATAAAGGGGAAGCAAGATTTTTACCCCTCGTTTTATTTATGGTTTTGATTACCCCTTTGTTGATGATTGACAAAAAGGGGGAGAAGAATTTGAGTTTTGTCTTTATATATGCATGATTGTGTTTTTGCATATACCAAGTTCATGCATAGAGATAAATAATAAGATATGATGCATGCTTTTGTTTAGTATCATGTACTTTCATTGCATATCTATTATGTTTATTGTGATGCATGAGTTAAGGGGGAGCTTCCTTGAAGCTTAACTTTAATCCATGCATATATAACTCCATGAGTTTTGTCATCATCAAAAAGGGGGAGATTGTTGGCCCAATGGCCTTCCACTCTACTTTTGATGATGATCAACACTCATGTAGTTATGTTTACTAATATTCTTGTGTTTCTAAGTTTCAGATCATTAACAGGATATTAGTTGGTGATTAGCTTCAACAAGATGTTTAGAAGCTTATCATGATGATTCCGGTGCCAAAGCTTAAAGATCATACCTTTGCACTTGGAGAATCACGGAGTTTTGGAGCAAGTCTACTTGAAGATGAAGATCATCAAGAAGACTTAGGTATCTAGTTTAGATTATGAGTTTTAGATCCATTTGTAAAGCTTAGTTTAGTTGATATGCTCAAGTGCACAAACACACACGTTTTATGTTTTGATGAGTGTTTTCATGAATAGTTTGATCAAAACAAGTTTTCATGATTTATATGTATAGTAGAAGTTTTCTATTTATACATACATGCTTAACTTATAGACAAACTTATTTTGACTATCCTATTCATGCTTTGGAAAAATCTAGTTTGTTAAAATACAAGTTTTGTTTTTGATAAAATTGGCAAGACACAAAAATGAATTGATATGTTGATATATTGTCTTGAAATTTTTATCACAGGTTTATGTTTCAATATAAAATGACAAAACAATTTTTATGGAATTTTCAGAAAAGATAAAAGATTTTTATAAAATATTTTTTCCAAAAATTCTGACCTTGATTTGTGCTGACAGGCTGGTCGGTCGACCGTGTCGGTCGACCGCACCAAGGGGCCGGTCGACCGACCCGGTCGACCGACGTGCACAGGCGTGCACGTCTGTTAGGCACAGATCCGGTCGACCGGGTCGGTCGACCGATGTGAGAGTTCTGCTCTCTGGAAGTTTTCGGTCGACCGGGCCGGTCGACCGATAGTGCCCAACGGTCATATTTCTGACCGTTGGCGGTCGACCGGGCCGGTCGACCGGTGGCTGTCAGAATTGCCACATCAGCCTAACGGCTAGTTTTGATTTTTGGCCTATATAAACCCCATTCCTTTGGGATTTTGGCCAAGGTTTTACAAGAGAAAAATTCTGGTTTTCTGAAGAGTTTAAAAAGAGTTTTAAAAGAGTTTTAGTGCTAAAAAGATTTAATCTTTATTTGTTTTGTGTTTTTGGAAAATCAAAGAAAATAGGATTTGGGATATTTGTGTTGATTTTCATTCTATATCTTTTGGCAAGAATTTTCCCAAGTATTTTTCTTTGTTGCTTGTTTCCAAAACACTTAGTTTCCACTTGAGCTATATCTTCTATCCTAAGTTATTAGGATCTTTGTTTTGTGTGGAAAAAGAAAAGAGAAAAAAAAGAAAAAAAGAGAAGTTTGTGGTTGTGGAACCACTTGTTGTAAACCCTCCTTGCTTTTGTGAATCCCTCTTCGGTAGAGGTGATCGGAGTGGTATTGTGATTGGTTTGTGAGCCTCTTAGGTAGAGGTGGTTGTTGTATTTGGCTACGGGCCGTATCCCTCTTCGGTAGAGGTGGATTGTGGTTGTATAGCCTCGGTGGCTTGTAAGGTTGAGAGAGGAGTTTGGTACTCCTATAGTGGATTGGGAAATCCTACACGGTGGTGTAGGCGGGGATGTAGAGCTAGGGGCTCGAACCTCGAAACACATCTTGGTCTTTGCATTTGATCCAATTTCTCTCAACTCTACTCTTTTTGCATTTGTGCAAGCATTATCCATTCATATCATCATATATACTTGCTTGTGTTTTGAGCATTGTTTCATATTGCCTTGCATATATTTCTATTGCAATTCATCTATACTTGCTTGGCTTAATTGTGTGCATTGTATTGCTATATCCTTGATTGCTTGATTGCTTGTGTGTGTGTTTCATCATAGCAATTCATTCTTTACTTGTTCGATCATATCTCATACAACACGGTTGCATTGCGCACCTCTAACCCATTCAAGGGGAATTGGGAGGAAGGAGTTCAGAACCTCGAAAGGGGTATTCGGCTCTTAGTCGTGTTTTGAGAGATCGTTGCATCACTCATATTCACTTAAGTTTAAAAAGATCATTAGATTAGCATTTACACCTATTCACCCCCCCCTCTAGGTGTATTTCAAAATCACCTAGAGGGGGGCGAATAGGTGAAGGCTATACTAAGTGACAAATAATGCGGATTAAAAACTATTTAACAATAAGCAACAATAATAAAAAGACTTGCAAGAGAGTATACAAATAATAGAGCAAGTAAAGGAGAGATAGAGTTCAGAGATAGATGGACAATCGCAAACACGAGAATATGTTTTGAGGTTCGAGCCACTGCTCTACGTTCCCGCCTTCAACACGATGAAGGATTTCCACTATGCTTGATCCCACCGGATCGTCAATACAAGTTCTCACTAGAACTCTTTGGACACACTTGTCCTCTCTCACGGTGTCGCAATACCAACTAGAAGCTCACTAGCTCGCCTGAGGCCGCAACCTCTACAACTTCTCAATATGAAGAAAACGGTGAACAACACTTAACCACAAACAATGGCTCACTTGCACAACCCTACAACCAAGATGAGGAGATGAAACTTTTGGGATTGTGTAGTGCACAAATCTAGAAGAGAAGTAGAGGAAGGCTTCAAGCTAAAAGGATTGAAAATTTGGCTCAATGAAAACTTTTTGCTAAAAGATTAAACTTTTGAAAACTTTTGATCTTAATCTTGTAAATCTTGTCTTTTAGTTGTAGAACACTCCCTCTATTTATAGGGGATGAAAACTGGGTTAAAAAGGCCAAGAGATTCATTGGGGGAGATCCCAACAAAAATCAAATCAGAAAATAGTCGTTGGAATCTGTCAGCAGATTCTAACTGCTGTCGGTCGACCGGGCCGGTCGACCGCCAACGGTCGGATTTTCGACCGTTGGGAAAGCGGTCGACCGAACGGTCGACCGTGAGGCCCAAACAGAGAGTGAGTTCTCTCTGTCGGTCGACCGGTCCGGTCGACTGAGAAAACAAAGAGCACTGCTCTTGCTCTCGGTCGACCGATGTGCACACATGCACAATGGTGCATGTCGGTCGACCGCCCGGTCGACCGACAGAGCAATTCTGCTCTGCCAGCGGTCGACCGGACTAGGCCAAAAATAGATTTTTGAAAGGGCTTTTTGAAGATAAAAATTTTGATAAAAATTGTTTAGATTGGTATATAAAAAATAGAGTTCTAGGGCTTATAAAAACCAGGGTGTGATCATAGATCAACACCAAAATGATTTGAACTTTATTTTGATAAAAATTCTTTTTCTAAACAGAAACGGTTTTTTCCAAAAACTTATTTTTCTAAAATACCGATTTTTCCAAACTTTATTTTTTCGAAACTTGATAAGAAATTTTGTAGTAAAATTTTATTTGTAAGCAAGAAGCAATATCAAATGTGTGTGTGTGTGTGACAATCCCAAGTTATCAACCTCTATCATCTCGGTTTTGACAAAATAGACTATAAATCCTAACTAAAAATGGAAAATGTAAAAATACAAATCTTGTAGTAGTCTTCTCAACTTGTTTGATCCTGGAGCTCTTCTATTGTGCTGGGCTCTGGGATCCAAATCTTCGCGGCTTCCAAATGTGTGAGTCTTGTATTAGAGCCGTCAATCAACCTATGATTTTACCTGAAACTCATTTAAACAAACTTAATAAAACATAACTACATATGGTTTGTTATCATCAAAACTTTGGGCTAATGGCCTTTGGGCCAACAAGATGATGGTCGAGGGGTGTTGGAGATGGGGAGGAGAACACACAGCAACGGAGGATGTTTGCGTGATGGAAGAGGCTCGGCTTGGGCGTTGTTGTGCGTGAGGACGAGTGCACAATGGCGGGGGAGATGAGGGGGGGAAGAGAAGGCAGAAGATGAGGTGAGCTGGGGTGGTTGCCCTTAGTTGAGGAGAATGAGAAGGAGAGAAGGAGGTGGAGTTGATGGCGCAAGGCTCCGTGTGGCCACGAGGTGGATGTCAGCGAGGGTGGCGCTGCAGACCAGACGGGGTGTGGCCGAAGGGGAGGAGGGGAAAGGAAGAACAAGAAGGTGGTGTGCATGGATTAAGTTAGGGTTTTGCATGGAGGAAGAGAGAAAGAAAGGGAAGAGAAAATATAAAAAGGAGAGAGAGAGTGTGATGGGCTTGGGCCTAAGTGAAGAGAAAAATAAAAGGGAATTGGGCTGGGATTTATATATTTTATTTCCTTTTTTTAGAGTATTGTATGCAGGCGGGGCTTAACTAAATGGGCGTGGGTTAATAAAAAATGAGAAGGGGAAAAATAAGAGTGTGTGGGCTTTTATTATTAGTTATAAATTAATTTTATTACCATTGTTATTTATTATTATGTATTTCTTGTATTTGTATTCGTATATGTGTTGAGATATTATTATTAAACATTAATCAAGTATTACTGAATAACAATATTACACACATCAAAAGGCATGATAATGAGATACTTCTAATTAGCTATTGGGTGGTTTGTTTGCCCCAAAAGTGACGAAAAAGTCCCAACTTTGACCTGACATGTGGGCTCGGTACCTTTTTCCATCCAAAAAATCTGTTTGCTTGCTGTGAAAGCTAAGGGGGCGAGCTCGCCATCCACTTCTGCTTTTTGCATGAACAGTAGCATGTTAGATTTGGAGACTAAAGCTCCGCATACGCTAGAAAACTGACACATGAGGGCTCACACACTTTCCTCCTATCTCTTTCCAGCGGCCAAACATGCCCTGATCATGATGTTTGGCCAGCTGGTAACCATCAAACCACAATTATAATGTAAGTAGCTTCTTCATAAAGCCCTAATCATGATCCAAATTAATCCATAGCTGATTTTTAATCTCTCTCATCATCCTTTAATTCACTCTACAAGTTAAAAAATGTCCACATTTATCATGTGCTTTCTTTTACCACTCCCTACTGCATGCCGCAGCTATTACTACAAAAATTATGAGAAGTTCAAAAAAAAGAAGAAGAAGAAAGCGGGACATCTCATCGTTGCAATGATAACAAAGCTACACAAAAGCAATTTCTTTTGCAAGGTTCCTAGTGACCACAGAAAAAATCACCAGTTAATGTCTTTTCTTTGGTTGATGGAAGGATCATTTGGGTCCCACTCTGACCATAAAGGCACATGGGTTGTCATCTCCCATGGACTTGTATTGTCAAAGAGCCCAAGAGTTAGATGAACATGAACTTTTTGACTATTCCATCAAATTTTCATCTGGGCTCTGTCTTGTCTTGTGAACAAACTGACTATTTGTGAATCTTAGTACCTTGGCATGGCTAAATTTCATTAAACTGCCATGAAATTGGGTAATTTCCACACTAATCAACTATGAACTTTGTAAAGTGGCAATTACTATTAGAGAGAACGGAAAATCAACATAGGAGAGACTACCTCCTATATCGCCGATGTTGCAAAATCTCGGGTCCAAATTTGATGCTGAGTAATAATAAGTGAGAGGGTGGTAAATTTTGCAAAAAAACCCAATTTTGCAAAAAACCGCCCTAGATTACTTACCTCAATCCTTATACCATCCCCTTCTCTCTTAAATCCCCTTCTCCTCCTCTCCCTCTCTCAAATCTCAAGTCTCAATCTCTCATGGCCGCCGATGCCAATGAGGGCGGCATCGGCGGCCATGAGAGATTGAGACTTGAGATTTGAGAGAGGGAGAGGAGAAGAAGGGGATGAGAGATAGAGAGACTGTGATGGTGTAAGAATTCGACAAGAGACCCGGGGTGTTTTTTTCCCCCCAAAATTAGGGTTTTTATAAAATTTCCCACTCTCCGCTTATTATTCCTCAGCCCCAGGGCTGAGATTGCGCCACATCAGCGATTTAGGAGGGCAATCCCTCCTATGTGAGCTGATTTCCCATTTTCTCTTACAATTAACTTCTTTCTATTTACATTAAACTCCTAACATGATGATGACAGTCAGATGAACTTTTTCCCGTCCTACTTAAGAAGGGAGGCCTGCTTTCATAGAAAACCCATAGATAGATTTGAACTTGGATTCTCTTAATTGCGTTAGAATTAGAGAATGCCCCAAAGAAGGAAGAAAATAACTTTCAAATAGAGGAAGAAAGCTATAACTAGGAGAATAACTACCCAAAAGAGAAAATTAATAATCCTGATTGCCTAATCGGTAATTTGTGGTGGCGATTTTTCACCACAGACGATTGAATGCTCCCGATTGATCCTGACAAAAACACAGAAGGGGAAAGAACACATTTTAGGTCAGGTGCACCGGTGTGGTGCCGCCCGAAGACCCTCGGGCGTGAGAATAAGTATTCTTATTTGAGAAAAGTAAAGAATACATGTGTGTGGTATTTTTTATGGTAATCAGAAGCGAACCTCTTCTCGATGGAGAACGAGCTCTATAAATACCTGACTAGCTGTTAATGTACTCCAGGTAAGTAATGTCTGACCGGATGTGGGCTCGGGGCGAGATCCGAGGCTTTCTTTTTGGGCCCATGTTAAGCTTGTATGTAAGCTGAGCGCGCTGGCAGAGAAGTGATGCCTCCAGGCGGTGGGACGCGTGTCGTGATCTGAACGAGGGTCAAAATCCGACTACTACATACTCTTATAAGACCCCCGTCGGATGATGGAGCTAGATGAACCATTCCAATGGAGTCCCTATATAAAAACATGTATACGACATTTAGCCGAATCATGACAAATGTATAGATAAAAGGGGTTTATTGAAATTCCACGTTGGGGCTCAGAGTAAACCTCCACAAACTATCGTTGCCTGTTAGCTTGCATAAGTATAATTATTCTTCTCAACCCACAAACCCACGAACCTCACATAAAAGAACGAAGTGTTATACCTGCTACCTTCACTTTTTCACAATAATTTGTTGTTTTGGAAAGTTTTAGATACATGCATGAGATGTGAGCTTACGATAGGAGACAATTGCTTGAAGCCAGTGTTTGACGATATATGGTGAGCTTGCATGGATCCACAAAGCTTGGATCCTTGTCCATTTATCCTACCTGCTCCCAGTCCCACTCCCTTGGGATTCTTCCATGCACAAACAAGTGAACAACAACAAACAACAATAATGTAATTAGTGAATGGTTTTTTTTTTGTTCTATTTACTTCAAACAAATAGGGCACCAACTCTTATCACCAGAGGAGAAGTGAGAGAAAGAAAAGGAGAGGAAAAAGAGAGAGAAAGAGAGAGAAAAGAAAGCGGGATGAGATTCTCTTTCATGTTCGGTTAGTTAGAAAATTGGAAAGAAAATTTCAAGGAAAATTGCGAAGAAAAACAACTTCTCTTGTTTGGTTGCTCAATGAAAAATAAAAAGAAAATTAGAAAGAAAATACAATTTAGTCCTTTAACCTACAAAATTCCTGTTGATGTTTTTAAGGGAAAAGAGTGGGCAAAAAGTTGGAAGGCTCGGTATTAGATTAAATCTTTAGCTAATGTTAAATTTAATGGAATTGTGGCACTAACTTAATTTGAGATTGAATTCGAGGTCCACTAATAACTCATAGGGTCAACGAAGACTCGGCAAGGTCAGAATCGACTCAGGGGGCCCGAGTCGAAGGGCGGGTCTGAGTCAAACCCGAATCGTTTCCGACTCGGAGCCGAATCGGTTCCGACTCGGAGCCGACTCGGCTCCGACTCGGCCGAGTCTTCAGAGACTCGGCTGAGTTGGCCGAGTCGGCTCCGAGTAGGAGCCGATTCGGGTTTGACTCGGCGCCCGTGATTCACGAATATAAAGGGGAGAGAGAGAGAGAGAGAGAGGAGCCACTCTCTCTCCGTCGATCTCTCTCTCTCTCTCTCTCTGTGTGTGCCAGGAAAAAAATTTCCCTCTCTCTCCGTTGATCCGCCATCATCGCCGTGCCCTCGCAGGTAACTCTCTCTCTCCCCCTCTCTCTCTCCGTTGATCTCTCTCCCTCTCTCTCCCTCTGCGTCTCTCTCTCTGTCGATCTCTCTCCCTTTCTCTCTCCGTCGATCTCTCTCCCTCTCTCTTCCTCTGTGTCTCTTTCTCCGTCGATCTATCTCCCTCTCTCTCTATCAATCTCCCTCTGTCCCTCTCTCTCCCCCTCTCTGTCTCCGTCTCTCTCTCTCTCTTCGACTCTCTCTCCGTCAATCTCTCTCCCTCTCTCTCCCTCTGCGTCTCTTTCTCACTGTCCCACTCTCTCCTCTCTATCTCCGTCTCTCTCTCCCTCTCTGTCTCCGTCTCCGTCCCTCTCTCTCTCTCCTTCTCTCTCTCCGTTGATTTCTCTCTCCCTCTCTCTCTCCGTTGATCTCTGTCTCTCTCTCCCTCTGCGTCTCTCCTCAGTTCCTCTCTCTCCCTCAGTTCTCTCTCCCTCGGTCCCTCTCTCCTATGTTCCTCTCTCTCTCCCCTTCTATGTCTCTCCTCTGTTCCTCTCTTTCTCTCCCTCAGTCCCTCTCCCCTATGTTCCTCTCTCTCCATCTACGTCTTTCCTCTGTTCCTCTCTCTCCCATTCAGTCTCTCTCTCTCTTTATCAGTCTCTCTCTCCCCTCTTGTACGCGTCGGAAAAGAAGATTCAATTGCAAAATTCTTTTGATTGGATAGAAAATTACAACAGATCAGTCTTCCGATTACAAGGGAGGGAGGATGTTGAGTCTTGAATCCTCCCTTTGTTTAAGGCTGGGTTCTTCAAGTGGCGGTGGAGAGTGAATCTTATTCTCCGTTGACCGGGTGAACGTTGAGATCATCCGGGGCTCTTCTCTTCGGGTGGTTGACGGAGTAACACAGCTCTGTCGACCAAAACTCTCAAAGAGATTGTCGGCAAAGACTAACTTGAGCACAGTAAGCTAGCTGAAGAGTTGGACTCTCTATCTCTGTATCTCCTCTCTAATCGACTGACCCTTCTCAATAGCAACGGGGCTATTTATAGAGGTTTCAGGGGCGTACGTGCCTCCTAAAAACACTCCATAATGGGGGCTAACTTTTCCCGTTATGTGGGCCGTGATTGACCCTATAACCGGGACGGTTACAACTGAGACGCGGGTGTCAACCCACGCGCCTTGGAGCTGCTGAGACGCGGGTTTCGACCCACGCGCCTTGGTGCGGCTGAGACGCGGGTTTCGACCCTCGCGCCTTGGTGCTGCTGAGACGCGGGTTTCGACCCTCGCGCCTTGGTGCGGCTGAGACGCGTCCGTCGAGCCTCGCGCCTTGGTGCGGCTGAGACACGTCCGTCGAGCCTCGCGCCTTGGTGCTGCTGAGACGCGGGTTTCGACCCACGCGCCTTGGTGTTGAGACGCGGCCAAAATTAGCTTTGCGTCTAGAACTTGAAATTCTGCTTTTCAATGGCTTGTCTTTTAGTGATTTTTTAGACAGCCTACAGAACCCCCTCCAAAGTTTTCGACATTCCGCAGTTAAGTGGGACGGATTTCGAAATACTTTGGACTCTAGCTGAGCTCACCCTTATGACTGGACTGTCAATGCTCCGGGTTTGATCTTATCTGGAGTATGGTCTTTGTGAGTGTACTGTGGAACTCTTTGAAGCCACCAAAGTTGATCGTGTTGAGTGTCTAGATGCACAGTCTAAACCTCCCCGATTGCTTTAAGTCTGCCGTGGGTGCACTTTAAGCCAGGAGTGGATGGTCGTCTGCTTGTGCCAGTGTACTGTTGAATTGAATTGTAGAAGCAAGGACTGAACGCTAGTTCTGTTGACGCAGAGGGTACCACTGTTTTAAAGACACGCCTTCTATAGGGGTGCATCTTTTGGGATGAAAACGCGACTATTACTTCATGAGGCAGACGCGATTTTTGTCTGGGTTTGAAGGATGCGAACTTCGGAGAAACGCATCTTTTTGGAGTGAAGCCGCGACTTTCTGGACGCAACTATGGCCGTGCTGAAGGGATGCGTCCATTGAAGAGGCGCGACTGTTGAGTGCGAATCCGTGCCATGCCATGAGTGCACTGCCACGTGTCCTGTGAGCCGACAGGACACCTTCTTTTTGGCGTGCGAACTTCATGCTGCATTGAATGCACTGTCCACGCGTCAGGCGGTGATTCGACGTCGAGCCAGCGCCGCGTATCTTTGCGAATCGCCGTGCCTATAAATGGCAACAGTCGTCGAGAGAGAGTCATCATTTAGTCTCCCCTTCGTCTACGAGCGCCTTTGTTAGGGTTTGAGAAAAGGGCTTCTTTGTTCTCTCTTCTTCCATCTAACATCAGATTTTCGATTCGCAATGGCGCCCAAGGCTAAGCAAACTGCTTCGTCTTCGAAGGCGATTGTCGCCGAGACTCAGAGGGGCGCTTCCTCCATGCAGGAAGCCCCTATTTCAGGTATAAAGCCATCAGACTTGACTTTCACTATTAAAAGGGTTTATGGAGTTCTTATAACTCTAAAAATCCCCTTTTTTTGAAAAAGAACTGCCAACACGGATTCGAAACCGTGTTTGATTCTTAGACGCGGTCAAGGCGCGGGTTTGATGACCCTGCTGCTTTTATCTGCTTGAGTATGCGTTTGTTTGTTGAACACAGGGCCCCAGTAAACCTTGCGTTCCGGACTCATCACTTAGAATGTTTCTAATTGTGAAAGATTCGGACGCAGACTTGACTCTGGTATTTTGTGACATCAGACGCTGGTTCTCATGAATCTTACATCTGAGCCCAAGTACTTAAAGATTTTTCATAAGTCTTGAATTTTCAAAACGCGGGCTCCATGCAAGCCTTGCGACCTTCGGGTCTGGGCGCAGATTTTGATGGTTTCCGCGCCTGAGTTTACTTCTGCGTTCGAGTTGTGGACACTTAATCATTTCCCTTCAGGTTTCTGATCAAATGTCGTTTTCTTTCTGCAGTGCGATACTCCGCCAATCCTCTCTCCAAAAAGTGTCACTTCGGGCACGTAGGTGGTGCTGACCGCAACTTAACCTTCGTGTTGCAAAGGACTGCTCCTGTGACTGCTGATAAGCCGAAGGGGCGAAGGGAGAGGCTCTCCAAAGTCGACATGGCAACACTCCGGGAACTTATGACTGACGCAGAATTTAAGACGGATTCGCGCATTCCATTGAAGAAACCCGTCTTTTTCTTTGGCGACAATATTGGCGAGGGTGGTTACGTCTTGCATGATGGCGACTACAAGTGGCTTCGCCAGATAAGGGATAGGAAATTCTTTCTTCCAAATATGGAGAGAATGTATCCCCTATCCTACCTTTAGCACATGTCTGTTCCTCGGGCAATGGAATGGGATCTTGCCCGGTCTGTTCCCAGTGTCTCTCTTGGCATACTGAGCGCCACGAAGGTGCACTCGGGTGGACACGGGAAGGAGATCTTTGGTTTGTTTCCTGGGTTATTCAGGTCCGATTACCCAGTAGGAGAAACCCCTCAGCTCAGCACTACCATTATTAATCAATTCATGAAGGTAGGGGGTGATTTTCCCACTGACTTCCGCCCGCTCGGGTAGGTTCATTCCACTGACAAGTACTGGTGGGGCAAGATGGTGAGCTTTGTCCTCGCTGAACTTGGAGGTCTGTTGGACCAGGTGGGACTGTACCAAGCAGTCATGGCTGTGCAATATGGCATCCCACAGAATTTCCAAAATTTCTTTGGGATCCTGGAGCACTACGACCCTTCGACGGGGACGTTCTTCACCCCGGTTGGAGAAATGGGGCTTGCCCTACACGAGTTATATGAAGTCTCAGGCTGGTAATGGGAGATTGTAGCACCCTGTACCCAGGATACGTACCCAGATACGTGTCCCAAAATTTTTTCGACCATATTACTCAATTTCCTTCCTGTATGTGTTTTTGAGTTGTTATTACTTATGTTCTTGGGTATCGGATCTGGATTCTCAGACCGAGAGTAACCCCTGACCCGGACCGGGAACCCGATACCAGCCAGTAGCCCGATTTGATTTTCTGGTAGTCTAATTTGACCAATTTTAGTTTCAGAGACTGTTTTCTAATATTTTAGATTTTTCATGATTTTCTAGAATTTTTTGAAATTTTTCTGCAAAATCTCCAAAACCGGTGTCGGTCGGTATCGCTGACTGATTCCGAGATTTTTAATTTTCAAATGAGTTTGAATTTTCAAAAATGGCTTTCACAGTACTTCTTAGAATTTCATTTTCTATCTAAATATTTTTTTTGAGATTTTTCTAAATTTATCAAAATTTGACCGATTCTGGTGTCGGCCGGTATTGCCGGAAGATTCCAGAATTTTTAATTTGGAAACTACATCGAATTTCTCAAATCCGATTTCACCGTGTATCTTAGAATAATATTTGCTATTTTTGAGAATTTTTCGGTATGTTTCTGAAACAGTCAAATTTTCGCCTTATTTAAATAATAATATTTTTACCGGCGATTTCTTTTCTGGCTTTTTCTTCCTCTACTCTCCTACTTTATGCTACCAAAAATTTAGCGAATAAAATAGATAATAATAAAATTTTTTAAAATATTTTATTTCTTTTTCTTATATTTTTTTTCAATTTCCTTCCTTTTATTTCCTTTTCATTTATTATCATTAATTCTTCTCCCCTTAATCAACGGCTAAACCCACGCCGTTGCCGCCCGCAGCCGCCCGACAACCATGGCCTGCCGCAGCCCTACACCACCCCTATACCATCAATCCAACCCATTCCTCTCATCCTATTAAACACTTCATCCTTCATTTTTCCAACACAAAATCCAAATCAAAATCAAAAGAAAACCATACTTCATCTTCTTCCTCACAACTCCACTCACGCACCCACTCTCGGCCGCCGCCTCCACCTTCACCACCACCACCTCCGGCCACTTCTAAAACACCCAATCAACTCCCCAACACCTCCTCTTCACAACACCACCTCATTCCACCACCAACAACCACCCACCTTCTCCAATTTCTCCATAAACCCACCTCCATTATCACAACTCCACCTCCAAATTCTCCATCACCACCACCAAATTCTCCATTCTAATCAACCCAACAACACCTCCTCCTCCTCCTCTACCTCCCCAACACCTCAAATCACCACCACCACCACCACAACTACCACCACCACCATCACCACCTCCACCACCAAACAACCCAACAACACCAACAACAACAACCCAACACCCAACACCACCTCCTCCTCCCCCTACCCGCGCGCGCCCTGCCTCCCGGCGCCGCCGCCGCCGCCGCCGCCGCCGCAGGCCGGCCGGCCACCGCCGGCCGATCCCCCCCTCCATCTTCTCTTTTCTTTTCTTTCTTTCTTCCTTTCTTTCTTTCTTTATTTCTATCATTTCAAAATTTTCAATCATTCCCTAAATAACACCTATTTCCCCTCATTCCAAAAATACCCCCTCTTTATTCCTTTATTACTTCCTCTTATTTCAACTCTACCCCCTTCCATATTTATTTCTAATTTCCTTTTAAAACACCATATTCTCTCTCTTTTCCTACAACTTTCTCTCTCCTCTCTCATTCCCTCTCTAAAAATTTTTATAAATATTTATAAATATATATTTTAATATATATAATTGCGGGCTAGTGGATTCTCGTGCGGGTCGCCGATTTTCTGGACTTTAACCGGTATTTTCGTCCCGGTTTCAGGCGAGTGCTATTTACTAAATTAAAAATAATTACCTTGTTATTTGCAACATGATATTGACATGTGGATACTTTAATATGCCTAATACTTGCTATTATAATTTTTAATAAATAATTGCCTTGTTATATTTAATTCCGATAATTGTTATAATTAATTCCGATAATTACCATGCTATATTTAATCCCAACATTTGCCATGCTATATTTAAATTCGATAATTGTCATATTTAATTCTGATAATTTTCATGCTATATTCAATTCTAATAATTACCATGCTACATTAATTCCGATAATTTTCATGCTATATTTGACACCGGTATTTACCCTGCTATAGTTGACACCGATATTTGCCATGCTACACTTGACCCGTGACATCTGACTGTGGCACTTAGTATTTACACCGGTACTCGATATATGGACCCGGTATTCGAGATATGACATACTTGACACCCGTACCTGACACATAGTTTATGATATGTTTTCATGCGGTACAAATATATGGACTTGACCTCATGACTCTTGACCGGACACTACCACCCCTGATGCCTGATTATATGACATATCCATGACTATCACTTTTACGGGGACATGACATGATTATTATATTATTAATTGCCAAATATTTGGTACTCCTGAACTCCTGTACTCCTGTATACTTGGACCCCTGAAATAGGGAGACTCTTGATATTACTCCTGATATTATACTCCTGTTGATCCCCGTAATAGGATAACCATGGATATTGTAAATTTGTGAATACCCTATAAACATTATTATATGAAACTCTGTCATATTTAAATAACTTACACCGGGATGGGGGAAATTGATGGGTATCGATATAGCTTCTGTGTTTATGGTGGCCATAAATATGTTGTACAACTTCCTGTAGGATTCGACCTGGTAGGCCACCAGGCGCTTCCGAGGGGTGTACTGGCACCCCTACCCCCTTGCCTGCCTGTCCGGGTGTGCTATAATCCCCTAGGTATATCCTGTGGGGAACGGTGACACTCTATTCCTGTTCGGGCGTATATTAAGACCTTCGGGCATATAGTAAGTCCCGGTACCTAGCGGTACGTTCCGGCTCAGTACCGGATACTCCTGGACCGTTGTCCCGGGCATGCACGGGACCCATTCTAAACATGGTTCGTCGTTCCCCATCAATTTCCAATAACTTGTCTCGCTTGATTTGTATGCGGAAGTATATGGCACCGGTCATATACCGAAATATACAAATTGAACGAGTCTTAATAATAATAACTTGATAATTGACTTATGGCTACATGACTACTGTTACTTACCATTTAGTTACCCCATGCTTGCTAACTTGATTACATGACCTGCTACACATGCTTTATTTCATGATTCACTAATTATTGTGATTATTCCATGTTTATTTATCTTGGTACATTATACTTGGCATGATGCACTTACTTTTATTTATATTTGCCACTTGGCTTCTTTATGCACTCGCTGGTTGCCCACTAACAACCCTGAATTTGTATGTTCAGATTTGTCAGGTTGGACTGAGGTGGACCCATCAGCTGAGGATCAGGCCTACCTCGAGGAGCAGGCAGATCAGCAGTAGTTCCGCCTAGTCTTTTCCGCTCACGAGATTCTCACTCTTCCAGCTCGTGAGTTTATCTTTTGTATTTCTGTACAGTCCTACTTTTGTAGTACCTGGTGATGTAATATTATGTCACAATTCGTGATAACTAAGTACTTGTACTGTTTTGGTATTGGAATGTATAATATCATGTATTTCCGCACTCTGATCCCTGTATTGTGATGTATTGATGCTTAGCGTACATACGGGATGGTTCCATCGCCCTGCGTATGTACGTCGCAGTGGCGTCTCCGTACCCGCCGGGATCGGGGCGCCACAGGTTGGTATCAGAGCCTAGGCTCTCACAACTTCAATACAGCCAGTCTGCAAATTAATGTTGTGTTAATTTGCGACTGAGTCACACGAGTCCTTATTATGCATTCCAATTACAAGTACAAAGTTATCTATTCTTTCCTTGAAATCCATCCCTTGATTTCCGAAATCTCATGAAGTTCCTTATTTCATCACCTTTTCAGTCGGCTCGAATATGGAAAGGCGGGGGACACGGAACGGTCCCAGTACTTCCCGTGAAAGTCCGAACGGGGAGAACGACATGATGAGGCTACTCCAGGGATGATGGATAGCCAGCAGCAGCAGGTAGAGCTTCTGCGGCAAGGATTGCTGACTGCGCCTCGGGAGCAGAGGCCGGGTACTATTTCAGATTTTCGGAGATTGCAGCCAGCAGAATTTTCAGGCACAGAGAAGCCCTTGGATGCCGAACAATGGTTGATAGACATGACCGACCTTCTGAAGGCGGCCAGAATTCCTGCTGATAACCAGGTGGAAGTGGCCAAGATCCAGCTGAAAGATGTGGCGAGGACTTGGTGGCTAGCCGAGGAGGCGAGGCTAGAGAAGCCTATCTCTTGGAATCAGTTTTCGAAGAGCTTCTATGAGAGGTTTTTCCCTGCAACTGCTCAGAAGGAGATGGAGGAGCAGTTTATAGGCTGCAGCAGTGGAATCAGTCAGTGGATGAATATGCTGCCGAATTTCTGAGACTTAGTCGGTTTGCACCATATATGGTGGCCGACGAGGAGAAGAGGGCTAGCCGATTTCAGCAAGGACTGAGGGTGGATATTCAGATGTTGCTTATACCCCACCAGCTGAAGACGTACTCCCAGGTCCTTTCTATTGCCCGTGATGTGGAGCAAGGGTTAGAGAAGAAGAGGAGGATTGAGCTGCAGTACAAGCCGATGAAGCGCCAGTTCCAGCAGGTGCACAGGGGGATTCCAGTCAGAGCTCTTGGTGCCCCAGTGGCCAAGCGACCTTTTCGGCCTCCTCCTCAGCAGCTTGTGTGTAGGTACTGCCAGAAACCCGGACACAACCAGCAGAACTGTCGTATGGCCAATGGACTGTGTTTGGCATGCGGATCCGGTAACCACTCGGTGGGAGAGTGTCCATTCAAGAGGAGCTGGAATGCAGCTCCAGCACCACCAGCACTTCCAGTACGAGTGGCACCATCAGTGCCTCCAGCTCGAGCAGCTCCCCCAGCACTTTCAGCACCACCGATGAGGAGGAATCCAGGACCTGCAGGCAGAGGAGCTCCACTTCCTCCCCAGCGTCGGAATCTGGGTCAGGCTCAGAGGGGACCCAGGACTGGAGTAGGCCGCGGGAGAGGCCAGGCCTACAATCTGACAGCAGAGGAAGCCGAGGCATCTGGAGAGGTGGTGGCAGGTACAATTTTGGTCCACTCAGTTCCAGTCTTATCACTTTTTGACTCCGGTGCATCACACTGCTTCATATCCAGTAGATTTACTGCCTTGCATTCTATACCCCTAGTCTGTATGGGTGACCAATGGGAAATTAGTACGGGGAATGGGATAGTTATAACTAACAAGATCTGCAAGGCGTGCAATGTGGAGCTATGTGGCAGGAAGTTAGAAGCCGACATGTTCGTACTGGACACTGGAGGGTACGATGTGATCCTAGGCATGACTTGGCTTAGCAAGTATCATGCGGTGATCGACTGTCGGGAGAAGAAGGTGATCTTCAGGATCCCACACCAACCGGAGTTTCAGTTCTTTGGAGAGCGCAAGTCCCTCCGGAAGGAAGACCAACTGGAGTGTGCCACTGCTGAAGAGAAGAAGACAGTGTCAGTGTGGAATGAATTCCCAGATGTATTTGAGGAGATATCAGGACTTCCACCTGATAGAGTTGTGGAGTTCTCTATTGACCTTATTCCAGGAGCGACTCCCATCTCTAAAGCACCGTACCGGATGGCGCCAACAGAATTAGCTATATTGAAGGAGCAGCTGCTGGAGTATTCAAGCAAAGGTCTGATTAGACCGAGTACTTCACCATGGGGAGCACCAGTGCTGTTGGCAAATAAGAAGGATGGTGGCAAGAGGTTGTGCATTGATTACAGGGAGTTGAACAAGGTCACCATCAAGAACAAGTACCCGTTGCCAAGGATTGATGATCTCTTTGATCAACTTCATGGGGCCCAGGTGTTCTCGAAGTTAGATCTGCAGTCGGGGTACCATCAGTTGAAGGTGAAGAAGGAAGACATCCAGAAGACGGCATTCAGGACTCGTTATGGTCATTACGAGTTCTTAGTTATGCCCTTTGGAGTTACAAATGCCCCAGCAGTCTTCATGGACTTGATGAATAGGATCTTCTCTCCCTATCTGGATAAATTTGTATTGGTATTCATTGATGATATTTTGGTCTATTCCAAGAATAAAGAGGAGCATGCGGAGCATCTGAGGATTGTGCTACAGACTCTCCGACTGGAGCAGCTTCATGCCAAGCTTAGCAAGTGTGAGTTCTGGCTGGAGAGTATAGCATTCTTGGCCATATTGTTTCTAAGGAAGGAATCTCGGTGGATCCCAGCAAGATTCAGGCGGTGAAGGATTGGCCGACTCCGAAGTCCGTGACAGAGATCAGGAGCTTCATCGGACTAGCTGGATATTATCGGAGGTTCGTGCAGGACTTCTCGAAGATTGCAGCTCCATTGACCAAGCTGACCAGGAAAGGAGAGAAGTACTTATGGACTGAGGAGTGTGCGTCTGCTTTTGAGGAGTTGAAGAACAAGTTGATTTCGGCTCCAATCTTGAAGACTCCTTCAGGGACAGGAGGTATGGTTGTGTATTGTGATGCCTCAGGGAAGGGCCTTGGATGCGTATTGATGCAGCATGGACATGTGGTGGCTTATGCATCCAGGCAGTTGAAGCCTCATGAGAAGAACTATCCAACGCATGATCTAGAGTTGGCAGCTGTGATCTTCGCGTTGAAGATATGGAGACATTACTTGCTTGGTGACCGAGTGTTGATTTACACTGATCATAAGAGCCTGAAGTACATCTTCACTCAGAAGGAGTTGAACATGAGGCAGAGGCGATGGCTTGAGTTGATGGCAGATTATGATATAGATCTGCAGTATCATCCTGGCAAGGTTAATGTTGTGCCAGATGCCCTGAGCAGAAGACCTGAAGCCAACATAGTTATGTTGCTCACTCAGCAGAAGGAGCTACTCAAGGAGATGAGGCGGCTAGATTTGATGGTGATTCGGAGGACCAGTGGATCCGTGCAGTTGATGGCATTTCAGATCCAGCCGACACTGATGGAGGAGATCAGAGAAGCTCAGAAAGAAGATCCCAGACTGTTGAAGTTCAGAGAGCAAGTGGAAGCGGGACTGAGATCAGATGTTTGCATTCATCCTGATGGTGCACTCTATTTCAGGGGTAGAATTTGTGTGCCTCAGGGGAGATTAGACAGAAGATATTGGCTGAGGCCCACAGCTCAGCTTACTCTATACACCCTGGAGGAACTAAGATGTATCAGGATCTGAAGCGACATTTCTGGTGGAATGCGATGAAGAGGGAGATCGCACAATTTGTGGCGAAGTGTCTAGTGTGTCAGCAAGTGAAGGCTGAACACCAGAGACCAGCTGGATTACTACAACCTTTACCAATACCCGAATGGAAGTGGGAGCATGTTACTATGGATTTTGTCACTGCTCTACCCCGCAGTCCAAGGGGAACAATGCAGTATGGGTAGTTGTTGACCGTCTCACTAAGTCAGCACATTTCATACCATTCAGAGTGGGGCAATCTACGGAGCTTCTAGCAGACAAGTACATGAAAGAGATTGTTCGACTGCATGGAGTTCCTGTGAGTATCGTGTCGGACAGGGACACGAGGTTCAGATCTCGCTTCTGGGAGAGCCTTCAAGAGAGTCTGGGGACCCGTCTGAAGTTCAGCACATCTTATCATCCAGAGACAGACGGACAATCTGAACGGACCATTCAGATCCTAGAAGACATGTTGAGGGCTTGTATGATAGACTTCAAGGGATCGTGGGAAGACCATCTACATTTGGCAGAGTTTTCCTACAATAATAGCTATCAGGCGAGCATCAAGATGGCTCCATTCGAAGCCCTTTACGGCAGAAGATGCAGATCACCATTATGTTGGGATGAAGTTGGTGAGAGAAGGCATTTGGGACCGGATGTGATAGTACAGGCAGTGGATAAGATCAGGACCATCCAAGAGCACCTTCGGGCAGCACAAGACAGACAGAAGAGTTGGGCAGATTCCCATAGAAGACCGTTGGAGTTTCAGGCAGGAGAGCATGTATTTCTGAAGATATCTCCGACCAAGGGAGTGATCAGATTTGGTGCACGTGGGAAGCTGAGTCCAAGGTATATAGGCCCGTTTGAGATATTGGAGCGAGTTGGAGAAGTGGCCTACAGATTGGCGTTGCCGCCATCACTGGAAGGAGTGCACAATGTGTTTCATGTGTCACAGCTGAGAAGATACATCAGGGATGAGAGCCATGTATTGGATTATTCAGAATTGGAGTTGCAGCCGGATCTGTCATATATTGAGCAACCAATGGCTATTGTGGACAGAAGTGTCAAGACCCTGAAGAACCGGACCATCCCATTGGTGCTTGTTTCATGGAACAGGCATAGTCCGGGAGAAGCGACTTGGGAGCGGGAGGACGTCATTCGTGACCGTTACCCGCATCTGTTTGAGCCTTGAGTGGTAATATTCTCTTGTACTCCATTCTTGTCTTATCAATTCATTATTTCCATGTTCATCTCTTTCCTTATAGAAATTTCGAGGACGAAATTTTTATTAGGTGGGTAGATTGTAGCACCCTGTACCCAGGATACGTACCCAGATACGTGTCCCAAAATTTTTTCGACCATATTACTCAATTTCCTTCCTGTATGTGTTTTTGAGTTGTTATTACTTATGTTCTTGGGTATCGGATCTGGATTCTCAGACCGAGAGTAACCCCTGACCCGGACCGGGAACCCGATACCAGCCAGTAGCCCGATTTGATTTTCTGGTAGTCTAATTTGACCAATTTTAGTTTCAGAGACTGTTTTCTAATATTTTAGATTTTTCATGATTTTCTAGAATTTTTTGAAATTTTTCTGCAAAATCTCCAAAACCGGTGTCGGTCGGTATCGCTGACTGATTCCGAGATTTTTAATTTTCAAATGAGTTTGAATTTTCAAAAATGGCTTTCACAGTACTTCTTAGAATTTCATTTTCTATCTAAATATTTTTTTTGAGATTTTTCTAAATTTATCAAAATTTGACCGATTCTGGTGTCGGCCGGTATTGCCGGAAGATTCCAGGATTTTTAATTTGGAAACTACATCGAATTTCTCAAATCCGATTTCACCGTGTATCTTAGAATAATATTTGCTATTTTTGAGAATTTTTCGGTATGTTTCTGAAACAGTCAAATTTTCGCCTTATTTAAATAATAATATTTTTACCGGCGATTTCTTTTCTGGCTTTTTCTTCCTCTACTCTCCTACTTTATGCTACCAAAAATTTTAGCGAATAAAATAGATAATAATAAATTTTTTAAAATATTTTATTTCTTTTCTTATATTTTTTTTCAATTTCCTTCCTTTTATTTCCTTTTCATTTATTATCATTAATTCTTCTCCCCTTAATCAACGGCTAAACCCACGCCGTTGCCGCCCGCAGCCGCCCGACAACCATGGCCTGCCGCAGCCCTACACCACCCCTATACCATCAATCCAACCCATTCCTCTCATCCTATTAAACACTTCATCCTTCATTTTTCCAACACAAAATCCAAATCAAAATCAAAAGAAAACCATACTTCATCTTCTTCCTCACAACTCCACTCACGCACCCACTCTCGGCCGCCGCCTCCACCTTCACCACCACCACCTCCGGCCACTTCTAAAACACCCAATCAACTCCCCAACACCTCCTCTTCACAACACCACCTCATTCCACCACCAACAACCACCCACCTTCTCCAATTTCTCCATAAACCCACCTCCATTATCACAACTCCACCTCCAAATTCTCCATCACCACCACCAAATTCTCCATTCTAATCAACCCAACAACACCTCCTCCTCCTCCTCTACCTCCCCAACACCTCAAATCACCACCACCACCACCACAACTACCACCACCACCATCACCACCTCCACCACCAAACAACCCAACAACACCAACAACAACAACCCAAACACCCAACACCACCTCCTCCTCCCCCTACCCGCGCGCGCCCTGCCTCCCGGCGCCGCCGCCGCCGCCGCCGCCGCCGCAGGCCGGCCGGCCACCGCCGGCCGATCCCCCCCTCCATCTTCTCTTTTCTTTTCTTTCTTTCTTTTTTCCTTTCTTTCTTCTTTATTTCTATCATTTCAAAATTTTCAATCATTCCCTAATAACACCTATTTCCCCTCATTCCAAAAATACCCCCCTCTTTATTCCTTTATTACTTCCCTCTTATTTCAACTCTACCCCCTTCCATATTTATTTCTAATTTCCTTTAAAACACCATATTCTCTCTCTTTTCCTACAACTTTCTCTCTCCTCTCTCATTCCCTCTCTAAAAATTTTTATAAATATTTATAAATATATATTTTAATATATATAATTGCGGGCTAGTGGATTCTCGTGCGGGTCGCCGATTTTCTGGACTTTAACCGGTATTTTCGTCCCGGTTTCAGGCGAGTGCTATTTACTAAATTAAAAATAATTACCTTGTTATTTGCAACATGATATTGACATGTGGATACTTTAATATGCCTAATACTTGCTATTATAATTTTTATAAATAATTGCCTTGTTATATTTAATTCCGATAATTGTTATAATTAATTCCGATAATTACCATGCTATATTTAATCCCAACATTTGCCATGCTATATTTAAATTCGATAATTGTCATATTTAATTCTGATAATTTTCATGCTATATTCAATTCTAATAATTACCATGCTACATTAATTCCGATAATTTTCATGCTATATTTGACACCGGTATTTACCCTGCTATAGTTGACACCGATATTTGCCATGCTACACTTGACCCGTGACATCTGACTGTGGCACTTAGTATTTACACCGGTACTCGATATATGGACCCGGTATTCGAGATATGACATACTTGACACCCGTACCTGACACATAGTTTATGATATGTTTTCATGCGGTACAAATATATGGACTTGACCTCATGACTCTTGACCGGACACTACCACCCCTGATGCCTGATTATATGACATATCCATGACTATCACTTTTACGGGGACATGACATGATTATTATATTATTAATTGCCAAATATTTGGTACTCCTGAACTCCTGTACTCCTGTATACTTGGACCCCTGAAATAGGGAGACTCTTGATATTACTCCTGATATTATACTCCTGTTGATCCCCGTAATAGGATAACCATGGATATTGTAAATTTGTGAATACCCTATAAACATTATTATATGAAACTCTGTCATATTTAAATAACTTACACCGGGATGGGGGAAATTGATGGGTATCGATATAGCTTCTGTGTTTATGGTGGCCATAAATATGTTGTACAACTTCCTGTAGGATTCGACCTGGTAGGCCACCAGGCGCTTCCGAGGGGTGTACTGGCACCCCTACCCCTTGCCTGCCTGTCCGGGTGTGCTATAATCCCCTAGGTATATCCTGTGGGGAACGGTGACACTCTATTCCTGTTCGGGCGTATATTAAGACCTTCGGGCATATAGTAAGTCCCGGTACCTAGCGGTACGTTCCGGCTCAGTACCGGATACTCCTGGACCGTTGTCCCGGGCATGCACGGGACCCATTCTAAACATGGTTCGTCGTTCCCCATCAATTTCCAATAACTTGTCTCGCTTGATTTGTATGCGGAAGTATATGGCACCGGTCATATACCGAAATATACAAATTGAACGAGTCTTAATAATAATAACTTGATAATTGACTTATGGCTACATGACTACTGTTACTTACCATTTAGTTACCCCATGCTTGCTAACTTGATTACATGACCTGCTACACATGCTTTATTTCATGATTCACTAATTATTGTGATTATTCCATGTTTATTTATCTTGGTACATTATACTTGGCATGATGCACTTACTTTTATTTATATTTGCCACTTGGCTTCTTTATGCACTCGCTGGGTTGCCCACTAACAACCCTGAATTTGTATGTTCAGATTTGTCAGGTTGGACTGAGGTGGACCCATCAGCTGAGGATCAGGCCTACCTCGAGGAGCAGGCAGATCAGCAGTAGTTCCGCCTAGTCTTTTCCGCTCACGAGATTCTCACTCTTCCAGCTCGTGAGTTTATCTTTTGTATTTCTGTACAGTCCTACTTTTGTAGTACCTGGTGATGTAATATTATGTCACAATTCGTGATAACTAAGTACTTGTACTGTTTTGGTATTGGAATGTATAATATCATGTATTTCCGCACTCTGATCCCTGTATTGTGATGTATTGATGCTTAGCGTACATACGGGATGGTTCCATCGCCCTGCGTATGTACGTCGCAGTGGCGTCTCCGTACCCGCCGGGATCGGGGCGCCACAGAGATGCTCCTTATGAGGAATACGTCCCCACCTCTGAGGAGTTTCATCTCTTGAAGAAAAAGTGCCCTCGTGTATATGAGACCTACTGGGAGGTGTTTGTGTCATTTCCACATCTGCGGTCAAATAACTTCCTGGAGGGCTAGAGGAGTTAAGCAGCTATCTTGGGCGAGCTACTTATTTAATGACATCACTGAGAAAGATCACTCAGTGACCAGTCTGGCTCCCAGCTCTGACGAAGAAATCGCCGAGAGGATCGACGCCTCTGTGATTCTTATACCACAGAGTCAAACGAAGACACTTTCAAACCTGACACGGTTTTCGAAAGTTTCCATCACCAGGCCCAGATTCCCATTTCTAATCGGGCACTGCTGGCGGGTTTCCTCATGCTGTGGCTGAAGCGCTGTGTAGTGCCGACACTGCCGCATGAGGTGATTGTCGCCGACGTGGTGTATTCGGCGGTGCTGCTGGCCTATGGTAGGTCCATAGCTCTCCTTCCGGCAATGGTGGCCGGTATCCAAAGCAGGTTGCGGGCCCTGACTCAGAGCCTGTGCAGGGTGGAGGCCATCGTCGACTCCCAAGGTAAACCAAAGGTCGATTCAAACGGAAGGCCGAGAGTGAAGACCCCTAACCCTCGGATCGAGCTTCCCTACACGTACTTAATGGCTTGGTACGTGATGCACTGCCCCTCACTGATGACGCCAGCGTCCCGATGCGAGGGGTTTATCCCTTTTGTGCAGTGGCTGGAGAGTTCGAGCTGGTGCAACAACTATATGTTCTACGTCCGGAAGTGTATTCTGAACGCTTCAAATTATCATCTCAACCGTTGCTTCCCCGAGATTACAGATGCTGCTTATGGGGATAAGTTCGCCGACATTATGGGTCCGGACGACTTCACGAGGCTGCCGTCGGGAGTCTTCTGGTGGCTCATCAATATCCGGCCCGGGTATCTGCTCTTTCAGCAGGGGAACTCGTGCACGATCGAACCTTATATGCCGAATCGTTTCGCCCGACAGTTCGGCTATGACCAACTATATGTCGGTAACCCTAACGCTCAGCTTGCCTTCAGTGGAAATCTGTTTGAAGGTGCTCGGGCTTGGTATTACAGCGTAGCTGGGGGACACAGGCTCTTTTCCGTTTACCTCATAAGACGCCGAACTGCTATGCAAGCCTTAGCTTCTGCACCTGGTATTTCCAGGCTAGCAAGATGCCTGGCTACTCAATGGAGCGTTCATGTATTAAAGCATTAATGCGTCCTATGAGGAGAAGGTGGCATCCAACAAGCGCTCGCGAGGCCTTGATGAATATCAGGCGGCTCAGAGGGAGGCCAGAGGGGAGCCGAGAGCAGTAGTATCCAGGGAGCAGTCTGCCAGAAGGCGTCGACAGATGGTGCAAAAACGTCCTCATGGCATTACTCTCCAAACTGAGCCTTCTTCTACTTCCACGGCTGAGCCTGCCCCGAAGAGGGCCAGGAAAGACTTGAAGGCTGAAGAGGTCGTCCCCTTCGGCATCGAAGAGCAGAGGGCAGAAGTGGAGGAGGAAGATGATGCCCCCTTATTCATACTCATGGGTTGCGTAATAAGGGCCCCGTAATTTTAGAAGAAGGGGAGTTTGCCGATGAGCCCTTGGCAACTGATGAGGCTGAGCAACTTGAGGCTGACCTGGTGGGAAGGAGTGATGTTGAGATTCCATGGGTTTTCAACTCAACCCGGGTCTTCTTCGGCTTATGATAGGAGAGATGAGGCACAACAGCCTGGGTCTCCTATCGTATTGATGCCCAGCTTGAGGGTAGTTGATCCCAGTCCCACTACTGGGGTGTTTACTGGCAAGGCCTCAATTGCCGAGGCTTCTCGCGTTGAACTATCGTCTTCATCATCCGGAGAGGATGAATGCGATTCAGGCGATGAAGTTGATTTTGGCGATGAACCCGCTCTTCCAGATCCGAGCAAATTCTCACATATCTCAGAGGAAGAAATATATGGGTGTGATCCGGCGATGGCGTTATCACAAGCGGCAACTGCTCCTGTTGAAGGTATTCTTATCGTCTTGTTGACCCGGTTTCCCTTTTTTAACTAGGGAAAAGGTTCTGACATTCTCCCTTTATGCTGCAGGGTTGGCCGCGAACAGCGAGGTTGCGACTTCCTCCCATATCGAGGAAATGATACAAGAGCTAGCCCAGCAGGAGGGTGTTGAGGCTCCTGCTATTGAGATGCCTCAAGAGAGGGCAATTATTGAGGTCGAGGAGACCTCAATCTTGCAAGATTTGCCCAGGGATCTACCGTCTTTGGACCCTCAGTTTGGTAAGAAAATATTGATGCTTTGAATATTTTCCTTTTGCAGTCATGACTGACGTTCTGGTGTTTTGCAGAGAGGGCTGAGGAAGCTCAGGCAGAGGACTTAGCAGTCAGCATCGACTCAGCAAAGGCAGCCAGCGTTGAGCCCGCAGGTAGTACAATTCAACCCTCGACTGAGGGTTCTGGAGAAGCCAGGCTCGCTGCTACTTCCGTCGCCGTGGAGGCTGCTATGACGGCAACCGCCCCGGAAGTGCCGGTGACCATCTCAGCTTCTGTCGCGCCTGTTGTTGACCCTACTCCTGCACAGGATGAGTTGATTCCCATCCCTCGCCCAGTGATAGAAAGGGGATCTGGGAGCACATTTGCGGAATTCTCCTCGGCCGGAGATATCATGGAAGAACTGACACGTCAAATGGTGCAGCAGTTCTTTGCTTCCATGCGATCGTGTATTGATCTCATCCTCTCTGGGGGCAGTTCTTTTGAGTTTGCCCGAATGCTTCTTTAGAATTTGATCGAAAACATCGGTCATACTGGAGGTCCTTCACAAGCTAGGGCATGTCTGCTGTTGGTGGAGCAGTTGGGGAGTGATCTGAAAGAGCTTAAGTCTTTGGAGGACGCCGGTTCAGTTCACGAGGCCCGGGCAACCTTGACTAAGCTTCTCGCTGCTCAAGAACAGGAGCGGAAGGAGATGGAGGAACAAATAGCCGAAGAGACTCACCATCTCCAACATTTCCAGGCGGACCGTCAAAAGCTGATTGGCGATTCAAGGGAATCTGAACTCGTCATGCAGAGCGCGGAGCAGGTTATCATCAGTGCTCGGGCTACCATAGCCAAAGCAGAAGCCTTGATTGCAATCAATGAGCAGAAGCTTGCCACTACCAGGAAGAAGCTGGAAGGGCTGGAGGCTGCCAAGATGCAGGTTGAAGAAAGCCTCTCCATTCACTCCTCCAGGTTGGAGTCCTTACGAACACAGCTGGCTACGAAGAAGTTCTTATCTGAGGAGGAGTTGCGGGTCCAAGCTCTCATGGAGGTTGAAAAAGCGCGTCAACATGAGATGCATCGCCTTAGAGAACAAATCCGTTCTTTGGCGAATCGGGATTATTAGCCTTCCCCTTTTTTTTTTGCAAAGAGGAGAGCACTCCATTTATTAAGAGTGTTTGTATTACTTTTATCATTTTTAGTTTAAATAATAAAAGTCTTTAAGATTTCGCTCCATCCTCATTGTTCCGCTATGGGTGAGTCTAATTTCTTAGCTGCACTCTTTGGTTATGATCTTTGACTGATCCTGAGTAGACTCAGGCCGAGCTGAGTTTGCCAAACGCAGCTCTGATTTTGTGGTGGAGACGCAGTCCCGGGAGACGCGACTCTGACTCTGTCCAAATGCAGTCTTTAGGATGTAGAGAGGATGCAGTTTTATGCTCCTCCAATGCTGACGCATAGAACTCAGCTGATTGATGGGGACGCGGCACTATCTTTGCGGAGACACGTCTCTAGGTCCTGCGAATGACATAGGCCTTCTTTGTTGTAGAAGCAAGTCTTAGGACGCAGCTTTCCAGTTTTACATGATTTCAAAGCGCGACCCCCAGAATGGGTCCCTCTTTGCTAAGGGGACGCAGCTCTGAACTGCTCCGAGAGACGCGGTCGTCATTAGCTGGAATGAAAAAGGACGCCGCCTTCGTATTCACAAAGGGACGCAATTTCCTAGACGCAACTCTCGGGTCTACGTTTGGTGCAACTTTTCAAGCGTTACATGCAGCTTGTCATAAAGATTTCGTTGGATCTTTAAATGTCCAGTCGATGTTGACGATTGGGGACTCGTATCTTCCAACGTTTCCCGACGCGGCAGTCCACGCGTCAGCCCTTCATTGGGCTTAGGCATTAATGCCTTTAAATGCCAGACCGGCACTGGCGGTTGGAGACTCGCGTCTTCGATGCTTCCCGAAGCGATAGTCCACGTGTCAGCCCTTTACTGGGCTTCGTCATGCATGCGGGGATTGAAGCCGATGGCCCTGATTAATGAGCCATTGATTATAAGTGTTGTAGCTTGCCTATAAATAGGGCTTACCCCCTTCCTTTAGCAATCCCATACTTGGACTATTTTCTTTTAAAAGCGAGTGCTCTGAGAGACTCCATCTTCTCCCTTCAAGGACTTTTACCAGGGGCTTGCCTCCATGGACGAAGATGACCCAGAGCTTTCATGCTTCTGTTTGGTCTCTTCAGAAGATTACCACTGTCAAGTGATTTCAATAACAGAAAGCGTCTCCTTGAGCACCTTTTTACGTCCGCGCTTCGATGCAGAGAGTTCAACTCTTAATAGAGGCCTCTGCGGGTACGACTTCTCGGTTTGCCATGACATTTTTAACCCAACTAAGTTTGAATTTTGATATCTCTTAAAGAGATTCATCATCTGGATTTTCTCCTGAAGTCTTAGTTGGTGCATTCCTCCTTTGGAAGTTGCGCCATTTGACTTAAACTTCTCTGGACGCGAGTATAGTAGACTTAGGCACCTGGCCGCAGGCTTTACACATAGAGCTCGCGTCTTGAGGCTGTCGACTTAGGAGAATTTCAACTCAGACTGGAGGTCTCAGGCCTGAATCTTGCAACTCATGTTCATCCAACAGGGAGACGGCAATTTTCGCGTCTGATTCTCTTTACGTCTTGCATCTTAGACATGAGTGTGGAACTAGATCGCGTTCAAATTCCGTGTATATCACAGCTTTGATTCGCGTCTGTTTCTGCCTCCACAGAAGTTTGGCTCTCTACGTGGGCCATTCCTGCGTCTGAAGTCCTCAGCAGTAGCTGCGTCTGTCACTTAGTGTTTTCTGTTGAGGTACACTAAGCTTCGGATTTTCTAATTTTGTTGCTTCTTGCGGTAGGCTTGATCATCCTTTTTCATGTTCGCTGGGCCTCTGGGAGAATATTTCGGCCAGCGAACTTGTTCGGCGGTCGACCACAGGAGAAGAAGTCATGGGCCCTGACCCTCGCCAAGATCTCTTTGGATTCAATGCACCGGTCATGCTTCTTGGCATGGCATGGTCAGAGGGAGCATGGCGGCGGGGGTAGCGGTGGATATAGTGGTGGGTATGGTCCTCCTGCAGGTCATTGAAAAGAGGGGCATCCTCTGTGAGGTCTCAAAACCTCCTTTTTACCCCAGAAGTGACATCGAGGAAAGCTCTATGCTCATTGGGTGACTCTCTGGAGGTAGAGATGTTCATCAACGAAGGATCATACCCCCACTTCGGATGGTCAGGTGGAATCAGAAGATTCTGCTGCCTTTGTAACGCCCCGATTCCACGGATACGGGGACGTCACTGCAACGTATATACGTAAGTCCGAAGTACCTTTCCGTATATACGCTAAGCATCAGTACAGACAAGAATCAGAGTACGGAAGCAAATGGTGCATTATACATTCCAACACATATATACAATTACAGAATTATCACCAGTAGTGATCTAATATTACATGAATATCATATCACTAATATGCGCAAATGCGGGAATACAAGCAGATGTACAAGAGTAAAACAGCATAAAGGTACTCACGAGTTTAAGAAGGAAAACTCGAGAGACTCACAGGGGGCCTGGAAGGATGTGGCTCAGGACGGTCGGCTGGAGATCCACGCTACTGCTGCGTTACTCTGATCACACGCTCCTAGCTCCAAGACCTGGACGTGAGAATCCAGGGGAGTCAAATGATACTCCCCAGGCGAGTGTAGAAGCAAAACCAAGTGGTGAAGCAGGGTGAGCACAATAATGCATATATCAAGTGGGAATACTCAGTAGGCAGATAGGATAGAGCAGGTAAGAATAGATATGGCATGATAATCATAAAACAGGAAATCAGAATAAAACCAAGGACGAGCTACAAGGTAGTCATATCATAATACTCATAAAACAGGAAATCCGATATAAAGTCCGGGAAAAGCAAATACGGTAAGGCACAGCACAAATTCATAGCTATTTAAGATGTAGGCTTTGGTATGCGTCCCATTCCACATACCTCTACTTACAACTTAAAGAGCCGGTTATTATGACATTTTATTATTACTCGTCTTGCCCATATATCTCGGTATGTGTCTCGGTGTACGGCCAACTCACATACATCCATATATAAGCAAGTCGAGGTTGTTATTGGAAACAGCGGGGGTATCAACGAACTATGTTTACAGTGGGTCCCGTGCATGCCCGGGACCACGGTCCAGGGTGTTCCGTTGCATGGTGACGGAACCAGCCGCAAGGCCTAACAGGAGGGACTTATGTATGCCCTTATCAATCAGGAATAAGGGAGCCAGCTCTCCCCTCGGTCCCCTGGAGTACCACAGGTCAGACCGGAAATATAGTGCACAACCTAAAGCCACTGTAAACACGAACACATATCGATATCCGCATATTTCCCCCGACCCAATACAAGTTGGTCCATTTTAAGATTCAATAGTTTAATTATCACTTTACGGGAAAAACAGGAAATGGACATGATCAGGAATTCAGGAGTACATAAGTACTATATAGTCAGGTCACTGTATGTAAAGCAGGAAAACAGGTCACTGATCATGATACAGGATAATAAGTCAAGTTCCCGTAAAGATGACAATCACAAGTCAAGTATATCATGCTGGGTATAAAGTGATAGCATGATAGGATGGTGATATTTAGCAATCAATCAAACATGACAAGAAAAGGGTAATAGTCTGGGTAAGTCATGGTGCAACATAAAGGTCTTGCCAAATAGTGGCATGCCAGGTGGTCAGGTGATAACTCAGTTACCAAGTGATATACATGTGTTAAAAGGTAGCATGTAACTGACAGGTCTGAAATAATAGCAGGGCAAGTGACAACATATCAGAAACCAAGAATACAACGACCACGAAGGGTCGGCCACGCATGGTATATGATAAAGAAGCAAGCATATCAGAAATCAAGAATATAACGACCACGAAGGGTCGGCCACGCATGGTATGAAAGCAGTAAAAGATATATGGAATAAAGTATATGAAAACATGAAGCGAAATACTTATCGTCCCAACGAAATGGGAAACTCAAATAGAGACGAGAGAAGAGCGAGACTACTCGCCTAAATCACCGGAAAGCCGAAAAGTCCGAAATCCATGGAACTCGCGCACGCGCCATAAAATAATAATATATATAGAGAGAGAAAGTGAAGAGGAGAGAGAAAGTGAAGAGAGAGAAAGAGAGAGAAATCTAGAGAGAGAAAGGGAGATTTCTAGAGAGAGAAAGAGATGATGAGAGAGAGAGAGAATCAGGAGAGAGAGAGGGTGCGGTTGAGAGAGAGAGAGAGAGAGAGAGAGCTAGAGTGAGAAAGAGAGGAGAGAGAAAGAGAGAGGAGAGAGAAACAGGAGAGAGAGAGAGATCCAAGAGAGAGGGAGAGGGAGAGTCCAGGAGAGAGAGAGAGAGAGGAGAGAAACAGAGAAGGGGGGGCTGTTGCCCCCCTTGCTCCCGCACACAGCGCCCCCCCCCACTGGGGGCGCTCAGCCGGCCGCCGCCAGGGCGGCGCCGGGCGGCGCCGGCCGCCGGCAGAAAAGGAGGGGGCGGCTGCCCCCTCAACAAGGCACAGGAGGGGGCTGTGCCCCCCTCCAGCAAGGGAAAAGAGAGGGGGGCTTGCCCCCCCTCTCCGGCCAAGCACAGGGGCCCAGGTGGGCCCCTGGCTGCACGTGGCCGCCGGCCACCGCCGGCGGCGCCCAAGACCAGGGGTGGCGCCGGCCACCCCAAAAAGGGAAAGGAAAAAGAAAGAAAAAGAAAGAAAAAGAAAGAAGAAAAGGAAGAAGAAAAGGAAAAGAAAAGAAGGAGGAGGAGAAGGAGGTGGCTCGCCGGGGTTGGAGGGCTCGCCGGCGGCGGTGGAGTCGGCCGGATCTGGAGGGAGGAAGAAGAAAAGAAGAAGAAAAAAGAAAGAAAAGGGAAAAAGAAAAGAAAAGGAAGGAAAAGAAAAAGAAAGAGAGAGAGAGAGGAAGGAGGCTCCTCGCCGGCGGTGGTGGCCGAGGGTCGCCGGAGGGCCGGCGGTGGTGGTCGCCAGATGAAGAAAAAGAAGAGAGAGGAGAAAAGAAATGGAGGGAAAGGAAGGAGAAAGAAAAGAAAAGGAAAAGAAAAAGAAAAGGAGAGAGAGTGAGAGGGATGGTGATGGGAGAGAATTAAATGAGGGGGTGAGGTGGCGTTGGTGAAGTCGGTGGGAAAAGAAGGAAAAGAAAGGAAAAGAAAGAAAGAAAGATTCAAAAAAATAATAATATAATAATAAGGTTGAAAAATCGACTGTCTCCGAGAAATCCCCAAAAATACCCGGAGGTAGAAAACGTCATCCTGAGGAATAATATGAAATCGGTTTTCAGAAATAAAATCCCGTTTTCAAATTAAAAATCCGGAAGCCAACCGCCGATACCGGTCTATCCCGGGTCGGCCGGATTTTGATAAATTCCGAAAAATCCCAGAAAATGTATTAAAGAAGAAAATATGATTTTAAGACATAAAGTGAAAGCGGAATTCAGAAATTCAATTCCGATTGTAAACTAAAAATCCTGGAATCAGTTAACTACCGACTCCGAAGGAATTTTCATAAAATCATAAAATCCTTAGAAAAAGAATGTAGGTAGAAAATATGATTCTAAGGAATAATGCCTAAAGGACCATCATGAAATTCCTAACTGTTTGTGAAATAAAAATACTGGAATCAGTCTTCTACCGACTCCGGCGGAATATCCATAAATTCGTAAAATCTTCAGAAAAAGTATTTAAGTAATAAACATAATTCTAAGAAGAAATGTCTAAAGAATCCTCTAGAAATTCTAAACAGTTTGTAAGATAAAAATTCGGGAATCGATCAGCGGCACTGGTCGACACCGGTTTTGAAGAAATTCATTTTAATTCCAGAAAAATCTAGAAAATCATGGAAAATCTAATATATTGGAAAATAATATTTGAAACTGAAATCGGTCAAATCTACACATCAGAAAGACTAAATCGAATAATATACTATGATCGGGCCTTCGGTTCAGACTAAGGCTGACTCCGAGTCCACGAATCCAAAACCAAGACAAAACAATTATATAAAGAATTCATAATACAAAACAATTACAGGAAACAAATCGAAAAAATACGATCGGAAAATCTGAATACGCAACTAAGTACGTATTCCGGGAACGGGGTATTACAATCCACCCACCTTACAAAAATTGCGTCCTCGCAATTTCGTTAAGGGGCAAATTGAATACAAAGGGGACAAGGGTGGAATTTATACTAATTAAGATATGAAGCACTATAGGTAGGGTTCTCAAGTCAACTGAATAATAATCATACTCTGCATTTCCGGCTGATGATGTCGTGGCTGTGTAATAAATCTTTAGAATAATGCTGAATAATACTGATGATGTCGTGGCTGTGTAATAAAGAAAACCCCGAAAATCCTGAGCATAATAAAGAAGACCGATAATTAAGAATCCGACTGCTGTCCTCTGAAAGATAGCCAGATCAAGATCGATCTGGAGAATACCAAGCTTCATAGAATTGGCCGAAGAGATCCCATAATAGTTTCCTTCAGAACCAGCCACTACCTCTCTAGTCTAGTCATATCTTAAGATAGTATAAGGCTTCATAAAACCAAAACAGGGAAAGGATAGGAGGAATTAGGAATCAAAGGAAAGATAGTCAAGGAATAGATAACTCTGCACTTGTAGTTGGAATGTATAACCAAGACTCATGTATTCCAGTTGCAAATCGCTTTACCATTGATTTGCCTTCTGGACGTACTGAGGAGGTTAGAGCCTAAGCTGACCTAAGCTCTGATACCATCCTGTAACGCCCCGATTCCACGGATACGGGGACGTCACTGCAACGTATATACGTAAGTCCGAAGTACCTTCCCGTATATACGCTAAGCATCAGTACAGACAAGAATCAGAGTACGGAAGCAAATGGTGCATTATACATTCCAACACATATATACAATTACAGAATTATCACCAGTAGTGATCTAATATTACATGAATATCATATCACTAATATGCGCAAATGCGGGAATACAAGCAGATGTACAAGAGTAAAACAGCATAAAGGTACTCACGAGTTTAAGAAGGAAAACTCGAGAGACTCACAGGGGGCCTGGAAGGATGTGGCTCAGGACGGTCGGCTGGAGATCCACGCTACTGCTGCGTTACTCTGATCACACGCTCCTAGCTCCAAGACCTGGACGTGAGAATCCAGGGGAGTCAAATGATACTCCCCAGGCGAGTGTAGAAGCAAAACCAAGTGGTGAAGCAGGGTGAGCACAATAATGCATATATCAAGTGGGAATACTCAGTAGGCAGATAGGATAGAGCAGGTAAGAATAGATATGGCATGATAATCATAAAACAGGAAATCAGAATAAAACCAAGGACGAGCTACAAGGTAGTCATATCATAATACTCATAAAACAGGAAATCCGATATAAAGTCCGGGAAAAGCAAATACGGTAAGGCACAGCACAAATTCATAGCTATTTAAGATGTAGGCTTTGGTATGCGTCCCATTCCACATACCTCTACTTACAACTTAAAGAGCCGGTTATTATGACATTTTATTATTACTCGTCTTGCCCATATATCTCGGTATGTGTCTCGGTGTACGGCCAACTCACATACATCCATATATAAGCAAGTCGAGGTTGTTATTGGAAACAGCGGGGGTATCAACGAACTATGTTTACAGTGGGTCCCGTGCATGCCCGGGACCACGGTCCAGGGTGTTCCGTTGCATGGTGACGGAACCAGCCGCAAGGCCTAACAGGAGGGACTTATGTATGCCCTTATCAATCAGGAATAAGGGAGCCAGCTCTCCCCTCGGTCCCCTGGAGTACCACAGGTCAGACCGGAAATATAGTGCACAACCTAAAGCCACTGTAAACACGAACACATATCGATATCCGCATATTTCCCCCGACCCAATACAAGTTGGTCCATTTTAAGATTCAATAGTTTAATTATCACTTTACGGGAAAAACAGGAAATGGACATGATCAGGAATTCAGGAGTACATAAGTACTATATAGTCAGGTCACTGTATGTAAAGCAGGAAAACAGGTCACTGATCATGATACAGGATAATAAGTCAAGTTCCCGTAAAGATGACAATCACAAGTCAAGTATATCATGCTGGGTATAAAGTGATAGCATGATAGGATGGTGATATTTAGCAATCAATCAAACATGACAAGAAAAGGGTAATAGTCTGGGTAAGTCATGGTGCAACATAAAGGTCTTGCCAATAGTGGCATGCCAGGTGGTCAGGTGATAACTCAGTTACCAAGTGATATACATGTGTTAAAAGGTAGCATGTAACTGACAGGTCTGAAATAATAGCAGGGCAAGTGACAACATATCAGAAACCAAGAATACAACGACCACGAAGGGTCGGCCACGCATGGTATATGATAAAGAAGCAAGCATATCAGAAATCAAGAATATAACGACCACGAAGGGTCGGCCACGCATGGTATGAAAGCAGTAAAAGATATATGGAATAAAGTATATGAAAACATGAAGCGAAATACTTATCGTCCCAACGAAATGGGAAACTCAAATAGAGACGAGAGAAGAGCGAGACTACTCGCCTAAATCACCGGAAAGCCGAAAAGTCCGAAATCCATGGAACTCGCGCACGCGCCATAAAATAATAATATATATAGAGAGAGAAAGTGAAGAGGAGAGAGAAAGTGAAGAGAGAGAAAGAGAGAGAAATCTAGAGAGAGAAAGGGAGATTTCTAGAGAGAGAAAGAGATGATGAGAGAGAGAGAATCAGGAGAGAGAGAGGGTGCGGTTGAGAGAGAGAGAGAGAGAGAGCTAGAGTGAGAAAGAGAGGAGAGAGAAAGAGAGAGGAGAGAGAAACAGGAGAGAGAGAGATCCAAGAGAGAGAGAGAGGGAGAGTCCAGGAGAGAGAGAGAGAGAGAGAGGAGAGAAACAGAGAAGGGGGGCTGTTGCCCCCCTTGCTCCCGCACACAGCACCCCCCCCACTGGGGGCGCTCAGCCGGCCGCCGGCCAGGGCGGCGCCGGGCGGCGCCGGCCGCCGGCAGAAAAGGAGGGGGCGGCTGCCCCCTCAACAAGGCACAGGAGGGGGCTGTGCCCCCCTCCAGCAAGGGAAAAGAGAGGGGGGCTTGCCCCCCTCTCCGGCCAAGCACAGGGGCCCAGGTGGGCCCCTGGCTGCACGTGGCCGCCGGCCACCGCCGGCGGCGCCCAAGACCAGGGGTGGCGCCGGCCACCCCAAAAAGGGAAAGGAAAAGAAAGAAAAAGAAAGAAAAAGAAAGAAGAAAAGGAAGAAGAAAAGGAAAAGAAAAGAAGGAGGAGGAGAAGGAGGTGGCTCGCCGGGGTTGGAGGGCTCGCCGGCGGCGGTGGAATCGGCCGGATCTGGAGGGAGGAAGAAGAAAAGAAGAAGAAAAAAGAAAGAAAAGGGAAAAAGAAAAGAAAAGGAAGGAAAAGAAAAAGAAAGAGAGAGAGAGAGGAAGGAGGCTCCTCGCCGGCGGTGGTGGCCGGAGGGTCGCCGGAGGGCCGGCGGTGGTGGTCGCCAGATGAAGAAAAAGAAGAGAGAGGAGAAAAGAAATGGAGGGAAAGGAAGGAGAAAGAAAAGAAAAGGAAAAGAAAAAGAAAAGGAGAGAGAGTGAGAGGGATGGTGATGGGAGAGAATTAAATGAGGGGGTGAGGTGGCGTTGGTGAAGTCGGTGGGAAAAGAAGGAAAAGAAAGGAAAAGAAAGAAAGAAAGATTCAAAAAAATAATAATATAATAATAAGGTTGAAAAATCGACTGTCTCCGAAAAATCCCCAAAAATACCCGGAGGTAGAAAACGTCATCCTGAGGAATAATATGAAATCGGTTTTCAGAAATAAAATCCCGTTTTCAAATTAAAAATCCGGAAGCCAACCGCCGATACTGGTCTATCCCGGGTCGGCCGGATTTTGATAAATTCCGAAAAATCCCAGAAAATGTATTAAAGAAGAAAATATGATTTTAAGACATAAAGTGAAAGCGGAATTCAGAAATTCAATTCCGATTGTAAACTAAAAATCCTGGAATCAGTTAACTACCGACTCCGAAGGAATTTTCATAAAATCATAAAATCCTCAGAAAAAGAATGTAGGTAGAAAATATGATTCTAAGGAATAATGCCTAAAGGACCATCATGAAATTCCTAACTGTTTGTGAAATAAAAAATACTGGAATCAGTCTTCTACCGACTCCGGCGGAATATCCATAAATTCGTAAAATCTTCAGAAAAAGTATTTAAGTAATAAACATAATTCTAAGAAGAAATGTCTAAAGAATCCTCTAGAAATTCTAAACAGTTTGTAAGATAAAAATTCGGGAATCGATCAGCGGCACTGGTCGACACCGGTTTTGAAGAAATTCATTTTAATTCCAGAAAAATCTAGAAAATCATGGAAAATCTAATATATTGGAAAATAATATTTGAAACTGAAATCGGTCAAATCTACACATCAGAAAGACTAAATCGAATAATATACTATGATCGGGCCTTCGGTTCAGACTAAGGCTGACTCCGAGTCCACGAATCCAAAACCAAGACAAAACAATTATATAAAGAATTCATAATACAAAACAATTACAGGAAACAAATCGAAAAAATACGATCGGAAATCTGAATACGCAACTAAGTACGTATTCCGGGAACGGGGTATTACAGCCTTTCTACCTCAAGAAACACCATTGTTCTCGGTCAATCGGAGGCTTCTTTGATGTTTATATCATGCATCGTGGTGCAACCAGCTTCCGATCGTCGCCACAGTGTTCAATCCTACTTTGGCGCCCTTCCAAACATCTTGTACTTGGAGTTGTGAGCAGCTTCAAGGAGTGAGTGCAACCTTTGAGAGAGAAAGGGACTTCTCTGTACTCCTTTATTGTAACACTCAATCTTATTGTATAAGAGAGCGTTTTGTATCACTTTCATATGACTGAAAATAAAAGCGACACATTTCTTTTGTCTTCTTCTGTTGTCTTGAACTCTCTTTTTGTATTGAAAGTCAGACGAATAGATGTAAAGAACCTTTGACCTGTCAAAATCATGATAATAATCTTAACGAGTCAAATTTTATGGGGAGAGACCCTATTTCAGGAACTCAGCAATGCTGTCAGAGGTGTGATATTAACTTGACAGAGATAAGATAATTTTGGTGGGCCTGCCACTTTATAAAAAGAAAGTGACAGGTTGAATTGGTACCCCCAGGGAAGATGAGCTCTTATCAAAGGTTTAAGCTCAACTGGAGAGTTGATGAAAACACTGTTAACGGTGTAATGTTAACCTAACAATGTTTTTTAAGTAGACTTGTTGTTCTGTTAAGGAGAACAACAAGTGAGACTAGACTCGCGGTGAATCTAGGGAAGTCTTTACCGTTAGAGGTGTGATATTAACTTAACGGGTTGAATATAGTCTTGTCAGAAGTGTGATGTTAACTTGAAAAGAATATGAGTCAGAGGTGTGATATTAACTTGACTCAAAAGCATTTCAGTTTTATTTGGGAAAACTGAAAGTGTCACTGTCATAGGTGTGATGTTTAACTTGGCAGTGATGGTAATGCTAGAGGTGTAATTTTGAACTTGGCATTGGTCATCTCGACTTTAACTAGGAAGTCCGAGGGAAAGTCATGGCTTTAAGTGTATTGTTAAACTTAGCAATGACTTGGACGCTAGAGGTGTAGTATTAAACTTAGCATCGTTCATTTCAGCTTCGATCTGGAAGTCTGAGGGAAGATGACTGTCAGAGGTTTAATATTGAACTTGGCAGCAACTTGATTACTGTTAGAGGTGTGATGTTAACTTAACAGTATATTGTCAGAGGTGTGGTATTAACTTGACAGTAGTGGACCTGCGATATGAGCAATTTGAGGGTCTGCCATTCTATTGATGAGAATTGACAAGTGAAGTTTGAAGAGCCAGAGGTATAGTGTTAACTTGGCAAATTTGAAGTCTTGGCGCTCCACGTAGAGTTGACAAGTAAAGTTTGTACTCGACAAGGAGTATTGAGAATTTTCATTACCAGATGTATAGTGTTAACGTAGCAATGATTGTATTTTGTAGACCTACCATTCTGTGAATTAGAATTGGTAAGGGATTTTGGAGGGAAGAGCGGAACTACATCCACTTAGGATTTTTAGCAAACCCTTAGCTGTCAACGGGTTTGATATGCCTTTACCAACTACCGTTTGAGTCGGGCTAGCCATGCTATTCCCCTCAGCATGATGAGTTGTCGAGGACTTATGTTGGGCTTAGAAGCCAACATTTTCCTCTATCCTTAGCTGTCGGAGGCGTTGGATCAAAGGGGAAACATGTCCCTTAGAATTTTTAGCAAATCCTCAGCTGTCAACGGGTTTGATATGCCTTTACCAACTACCGTTTGAGTTGGGCTAGCCATGCTATTCCCCTCAGCATGATGAGTTGTCGAAGATTTATGTTGGGCTTAGAAGCCAACATTTCCTCTATCCTTAGCCGTTGGAGGCGTTGGATCAAAGGGGAACATGTCCCTTAGGATTTTTAGCAAATCCTCAGCTGTCAACGGGTTTGATATGCCTTTACCGACTACCATTTGAGTTGGGCTAGCCATGCTATTCCCCTCAGCATGATGAGTTGTCGAAGATTTATGTTGGGCTTAGAAGCCAACATTTTCCTCTATCCTTAGCCGTTGGAGGCGTCGGATGTTAATGAAGAAGCTCTTCTCATTTTGATCAGAGGTGTACTTTTAACTTGATCGGTGGAGGAGTACTATTAAGGATAGTACCTCTTCAGAAATCTGCCATTGATCGGCATCATGAGTGTATCGCCATTTGAAGTTATGAGGCGACACGATCCATTTGAGTAGACTGACTCTACTACGAATGGTCCTTCCCATTTGGGTTGGAATTTTCCTTTCGTCTTGTGCGTCATCACCATGGGTCTTCTGACGCTAAGACAAGATCACCTTTCTTGAAAGTTCGCACTTTAACTTTCTTGTTGAAGGCTCTGGTAATTCGAGCTTGATAAAGCTCGATTTGTTGTTGGGCCTGCAGACGCTTATCGTCTAAGGCCTCCAATTCCTGGAGTCGCTGTCGATGCTTCTCCTCTGTTGTCATCTCCGTTGTCAAGGCGACGCGTAGAGATGGAATTTGAATTTCCAGTGGAAGCACGGCTTCACACCCATATACCAAAGAAAATGGCGTAGCTTTAGTCGGGGTTCGCACAGTTGTGCGATAGGCCTATAAGCATTCACCTAGCTTGTCGTCCCAGTCACGTTGACTTTTCGAGACAAATTTCTTGAGGAGCTTGCCAATGGTCTTGTTGAAAGCTTCTGCGAGACCATTAGCGGCGGGGTAGTATGCCGTTAAGGATACACTCTGGATTCTGAACTTAGCGCAGAATCTCTGGAAAGCCTGGCTGATGAACTGGGGACCATTGTCGTGGACAATTCGCCGAGGTACCCCAAAACGGTAAATGACGTGATGTTTTACGAACTTGATCACATCAGATGACTTCACCTCCTTTAAAGGAACGGCCTCAGCCCATTTTGAGAAGTAATCGGTTATTGCCAAAATAAACCGATGTCTTTTTGACGACGGCGGGCTGATAGGGCTAACTGCATCCATCCCCTACATTTCAAATGGCCAGGTAGAGGTCGTAGGGTGAAGGTACCCTGGTGCTTGATGGATGAAATTGCCATGTACTTGGCAGGCCTGACATCTTTTGGCATAAGTGATGGCGTCAGCGACCATCTTAGGCCAATAATATCCCAGCCTTTGGAGTCGGTATGCAAGTTTTGGGCCAGGTTGATGGGTTCCACACATACCGTCATGGGCTTCTTTTAATATTTCCTGTGCCTCCTTTGGTGAAAGGCAGCGGAGCAAGATCCCGTCATGCGATCGACGATACAATATTCGCGTGATCGCATTATAGTAGAATTTGGGGCTTTCCTTCGAATGGCAGCCGCTTCTTTGGTGTCCTCAGGCAAGATGCCATACAGGACATAATCAATGTAGGGAAATTGCCAGTCTCTAGGCTCTGGACCGATTGACAATTCCAGTGCTTCTTTGTTTTGAGAATCTTCTGTTGGCTTCTGGTAATCCTCGGGAGCAATTCTCGGGCAATACAGGTCGTGGCTGTGGACAAATATCTTCTCCACCGTTCCAGCCGGTAGAGCTAAGGAGGTAGCGAGAGACGCCAGTGCGTCTGCAGGCGCATTTTGCTTGCGTGGTACATAGTCGATGTAGAAGTTTGTAAACTTCCCAGCCATGTGGACAGTTGCGTTGTAATAGGATACTAGGTCTTCATGTCTGACTTCGTACTCCCCGCGAACCTGGCTAACGATGAGTTTGGAGTCACCATATGCCTCGAGATTTTTAACGCCAATCTCATCGGCGAGTTGCATCCCAATCAAAAGAGCATTGTACTCCGCCACATTATTGGAGCAAGGCTCAGTTAGCGAGACAGCTCGGGGAATCACATAGTTCTGTGGGGAGACAAGTACTACTCCACCCCCGCCACTATGTGTCCTTTTGGGCTTGTTCTTGATGCGCCATCAAAGAAAAGTTGCCACACCTGACTTTCAGAGGATGTCTGGGTCTGGCAGGCTTCAGCGACCTCGTCTAGGAGATCATCGTAAAGTTTGGTTGCCCTCGGATCTGGATGCTCAGCCAGGAAATCCGCCACCGCTTGTCCTTTAATGGCCTTTTGTGGTAAAAAGTGCATTTCATATTGAGATAGCAATATGGCCCATTTTGCCAGCTGGCCATTTAATGATGAAGGCTTTGTCATGAGTAACCTCAAGGGGTTGACTTTTGATATGACGTTTATCGTCTGGCCTACCAAATAGTGTCGCATTTTCTGAATAGCGAACACCAATGCCAAACATTCCTTCTCGATCGGGTTGTACCGATGTTCGGCTCCGATAATTATTCTACTCAAATAGTAGATTGCTTGCTCTCGTCCTTGATCATCATTCTGAGCGAGTAGAGCTCCTAAAGAATGATCCATTGCTCGGATGTATACCAGGAAAGGCTTTTCAGACACCGGAGCTGCAAGGACTAGCGGTTGTGTGAGGTACTGTTTAATTTCCTCAAATGCTTGCTGGAAAGCGCTGTCCCAAATGAACGAAACACCTTTCTTCATTAATTTGGAAAAGGGTTGGCATCTTCCGAAAAGATTTGAGATAAACCTTCGGATGTACGCCAATCGTCCTTGCAATCCCCTGAGCTTCTTGAGGTTTCTCGGAGGTTGCATTTCCTGGATAGCGCGAACCTTCTCTGGGTCCACATGAATCCCCGTAGAGGTTACTACAAACCCTAGGAATTTTTCACTGGCCACCCCCAGGAAGGACTTGGTGGGGTTCATCTTCAATTGATGGGCCCGCATGATGCCAAAGAAAGCCTTTAGGTCAGATATGTGATCACCTTTAGCGCGGCTTTTTATTGCAATGTCATCAACATAACATTCCACTGTTTTGCGCATTTGCTGATGGAAGATGGCATTCATGGCCCTTTGATATGTTGCCCCTGCATTCTTCAGTCCGAAGGGCATGACGGTGTAGCAGTAGACCCTTAGCGGTGTTCTGAAGGAGGTATGCTTTTCGTCGTCAGGATACATTTTGATTTGATTATATCCTGAGAATCCGTCCATGAAGGACATTCGTTCGAATCCACATGTATTGTCAATCATAACATCTGTGATTGGCAGTGGGAATTGTCCTTGGGACAGGCCTCGTTCAGATCACGAAAATCAATGCAGATTCGGATCTTTCCGTTCTTCTTGGCAACGGGGACGATGTTGGCTACCCAGTCGGGATGTTGTTCTTCCCTGATGAAGCCAGAATCTATAAACTTTCTAACTTCTGATTGAATCGCTTCTATTATCTCTGGGCGGAATCGTCGCTGTTGTTATTTGACAGGCTTTACGTCCGAATTGATGTTGAGGCGGTGCATAGCAACTTGAGGATCAAGTCCGGGCATGTCTTCGTAATTCCATGCGAAGACGTCTATATACTCTTGTACAAGAGATATTAGATCCTTTTTCTCAGAAGGTGACAGGCCGTCACTTATGAAGATGGGCTTAGGATTAGCCTCATCCCCCAGATTGATCTGAACAATCTTGTCTTCTATGGGTGGCTCTCGCTGTTCAAAGCGGGTATCCCAAAGAGTATTTAAATGTTTGATCCAAGGATCCGTATCGGATTGGATCATTTCTTCGTCTCCGTCTTCCAGGTGGCTTGTTGAAACCATGTTCACTGAAAGTTCTCCGAAGATGTTGCCGACACTGACATCTGACTCCCATGATGACGTGCCTGAAGAGTAATCGTGTCCTGACGATTCTCGAGAATCAGAGGCTGATGGAGCCGGAGTTGATACATAGCCCAACCCCCTGCGAGTCTGATGATAATAATCGGGTGCTTTTCCTTCCGGCACAAAGGATCGAAGTAGCGTTCTTCTTCCTTTGCCAAAGTTCAACCCGGGCCCGCTTGTTAAGTCATACCCCATGCGTTTCATCATTCTGAGTGCTTTTGGTTCGTAATGATTGAACTGAGGGGATTCCTCCTCGCCTTCTGATTCCTCGCGGGTGTTGGTTCAGACGAGATCCGCCCAAAAAGAATTGGTTTTTGGCCTTTCCGTCTTGCTGGAACCGTGAACATAGATTCTTGCGCATTACCATTATCCTGGTACGTCTCGAAGGACGATTTCACTGGTACATGCAATGATGTCAAAGCACCTATTGCCGACCAGATATCATCATCAACTTCGGTACTAGTGTCTGACGGTACCGAATCAGAAGCAAACACTGAAAAATACGCCAAATCTAATTCTTCATTAATGTACCAACCGCCTGCATCGTCGGTGGTATTATCAACATCGAGCTTATTAGTGCTCGTTACAGGTGGATCTAGCTCCCACACGCATTCTTCTTCCTCCAGCTCGGTGTCGGCTTCATTGCCAGAGTCTGGTTCCTCTGATTGCGGGATTTCACCTGCTTCCACAGAGTCCTGGTACAGGAGGGAATCTGTGAAATAATTCTCGACTCCCTTGAACGGATGCCTTTTGGCAATCAACGTTCGCACCTTTCCACTCCCGTCAATGTATTTCATGACCTGGTGGAGGGTAGAGGGAACGATAGAATTGCGATGAATCCAAGGTCTTCCCAGCAGTAGATTGTAGGAAGTGTCAGCGTCGATGACGTAGCATGTCACTTCCGACCTCAGATCTCTGATCTGGCATTTGAGCTTGACCTTCCCCATTAGACGGGTACTATTGGCATTGAACCCATAAATGGTCGTCTGGGTAGGGCTCAAACGATGAGTAGGAATCCCCAAATGTTGCATGACCCGGCGAGGCATGATGCTCAATGCAGACCCGGGATCTACCTGAATGCGGTTCACCTCGGATGATCCAATATATCCTGCGAAGTAAAGGGGTCGATCATGTTTCCCTTTGACTTGCATATCATCTGCCGTGAAGGTGATGCAGGGAATATTTTGGGAGGCGTGGAGGTAATCCTCTACATCTTCCTCCTTTGGTAGCTGGGTCATGAAGACCTCAGCATTAGTCAGAGCTTCTTGTAGAGCTTCTCTGGTCGACTTTGATAACCTGAGAAGCTCATAGAGCGTAATCCGCGCCGGGATGTTGGCTAATTGAGCCAGGACATCAAAGCGGTAAGGTGCTGTGGATCCTTCCGCTATGTCTTTTGAAAGAACTCGAGAAAACCAAAGTTCTTTCTGTTTCTCCCCGGGTTACTTCGTGGAGGGCTTGGCTGGCTCTGCAGTGGGTCTTGGAGGAGTTACCGCCACTTCGCCATACTTTTTCAAATATGGCTGCCCCGAACGGGTTTCTGCCACCAGCCGACTGGGTTCTGCGGCCAGAACTATTGTCTCCTCTCCTGAGTCGGTTAGCGAGGGAATATCAGTTTCCATTTCTTGAGAAGAGGTACACACCACGTTGCAGGATGAAGCCTTTGCTTTGCCTTTGGACTTCCTGCTGGTTACAGTAGTCCATTGCTGGCCATCTATAAGGTCGGGATGAACCCACATGACTTCTCCCCGAGGTGTGGGAACAGGTACCAGGCCCTTTTCTTGCTGCTGGTGAGGGTCTGTGTTGACCATTCTCAGCTCTCTTCTTGGGATAGGGACTACTCCAGAGGGTGTTGGAGGTTGCCTTCCAAACTGGAGGAATGACGTCATATTGGCCGCCACCTTCTTCTGCTCTGGACGAAGTTTTAATACCTCCGCGTCAATCAGAGCCTGAAGGATGTCCTTGAAGACATAACAGCTCTTGGTGGGGTGTCCCAACATCCTGTGATACATGCAGTAGTTGGGATTATCGGTTTTACCGACTTTCTCGGGGCGCCTAGCTTCAGGAAGCTTCAGTCGATTGCTCTTGTTGAGTAATTTGAAGAGCGAGTCGACATGTTCATCCTTGAAGGAATACTGCTTGTTGGCCCGTGGTTGGCTTGAAGAGCCACTTCCCTTGACCGGTTGAGGTTTGACAGGGGACTTGGTCTCTGCTGCCAAGTTATCCTTCCTTTTTGTTTGGATGGATGTGTCTGGCGCGCGCCTCGATGACCTCTCAGGTCTGGGTTTGCCTTCTTCCGCTCTGACGCGGGCGACAATCTCCTCAGCCTGTTCACCTTGTTGGACTAATTGCTTTCAGGTGCGGCTTTCAGCAACTCTTATTTGAGCAAGGAGTGAGGTTTGGAGATTGTGGCGGCATGTTTCCACCAGGGTAACCTGGGTCATACCGCTCGGACATCGAAGTGCCACGTTCCAAAATCTTTCCACAAAAGATTTGACAGACTCTCCCTTTCGCTGTTTAGTAGCCAAAAGGGTAGGCATGTTGACTTCCGAGTCATCTTCAAAGAAGCGTGTTAAGAAGAGCTTCTCCAAGTCGCCCCAATTTTTGATGGAGCTTTCTGGGAGCTTCATGAACCATTCAAAGGCGAGCCCTTTCAGGGTGCCAATGAATAATCGTGCCAAGATAGCATCGTTATCTACTACATTCCCTGTTTGGGATTTAAAGTAGTAGATATGCTGGTTAGGTGAACCTTTCCCATCAAATGCTTGGAGGGTTGGAGCCTTGAACTTGGGTGGGTATGGAACCAGGTCGCACTCGGCTGGATATGGCCGGACCACTCCTGCCTCCTGGAGGCCTTTTCAGTTGGTAAGTGCCTCAAGACGTTGCTCTAGCTGGTTCATTATTTTAGAATGAACCTTCTCATGGTCTTGGTCGTCTTTTCTTGGCGATGAGGCTTCAGACGAGCTAGAAGTAGATTGCTCTTTCTTCTTGAATGTTCGGAAGATGAGCTTCCTCCCTCTTTTCGTTTGCCCTTAGACTTTTTAGGGGGAGATTTTCTCCTGTCTTCGAGCAACTGTGCGAGCATCTGCTTGAGAGAGTCGATAGATTCCCGCTGAGCAAGAATCATATCGAGTTGTTCCTTCGGACCTGGGCTTGCTGCTCCAAGCGCTTAACGCTCTCCTCAGGAGTGCTCGTCATGTATGTGAAGGCCTCTTTCCCTATAGAAGAGTTTGAAGCCTGCGACTCTGCAATGGCAGAGTGCGAGTCATTAATCTCAATGCCCCGGGCTAGGGCATTGTAGTTGATTGGGGGAATGGCCCCGGTCCGGGTGCGAGTGTGTCGGTACACTCCTTCCGATTCAGAGTCAGATTCATCCTCGAAACTGACTGCAGGTTGTTTTCCCTTGCTCCTGCTTGCCATGTTAGCAGTGAGCTCGGGATATTCAGTGTCAGAGAAGATCCTCCGCCTGTGAGAGCGTCTTCTTTTGGCTGATGGGGGAATCAGGGTCAGCTGTCTAACTAAAGACTGCTGATTCACGCCTGAATCACAACGGCACTCCGAGAGCATAGAGATGAGCCGTTGGCAGCAACATGATGAAGTGATTTGATTAACACTTCTTTTCTTTGTCAAGTAATCCCTTAGATCCATGGGAAGAGGATCGAAGAGATTAGCCTCGCAACTTCGAGGCGGGAGGCATCCTTGCGCTGTACAGCTCGGACGCAGGATTCAGAGACGCGATTCTCGCGTTGCAGCTTTAGGACGCGTGTCTGGCGTCTCTGCTGAGAAGAGACGCGGCTGTCGCGTTGCTACTTGGTGCGTCGGGGCAGGGACACTTGAGAGAGAGTGGGCTGCTGGGCCCTACGCCTAAGGGCGCGTGCCTCATGTACTTGACGAGGCGCGCAAGCTTTGCCTTGGCGTCTGGTGAGTAGGGCTTCAGAAGAACTAATTTGGGGAGTCTCGCGTTTGGGCCGTCAAATGCGGACTTCACGTGCTGGATGCGGCGTAGCCAAGACGCCAGTTTGAACCTTGCGTCCTGCCGCAGTTGGACGATCAGAAGTTCCAACTTGCAGCTGACGCGCTCGCCTCCTCTGTTGGCGTTCAGCGTTTCGGTTGCGTCGTGGAGGTGGAGAGAAACCAACGACGACCTGGTGCTAAGGGAGAGGGTGAACTGGCTGGACACCAGAGGGCTTGACCACGCGGGTCTCCTGAGAGACGTTGGCGCGTGTATTTCGTATGGCGCGGTTGGCCGCGACATCCTTTACAGCAGCTGCGCCTGAGGCCACGCGGGTCTCAGAGCGGATTTCGGGGTCAGTCCCCGTAGAGACCCTGCGGCAGATGCGAGTCTTTGGGCTTTTGAAGCCGGAAGAGAGAAACTCTTCATATTTTGCCTGGTCGAACTCAACGACAAGCGATTCGACCGTCTTCCCCTTATAGAGGACGTCATCTTGTGCCACGATTTGTTCGTCAGTGACAAATGTGGTCCCCAGCGGAGTCGCCATCTCTTGTACGCGTCGAAAAAGGAGGATTCAATTGCAAAATTCTTTTGATTGGATAAAAGATTACAACAGATCAGTCTTCCGATTACAAAGGAGGGAGGATGTTGAGTCTTGAATCCTCCCTTTGTTTAAGGCTGGGTTCTTCAAGTGGCAGTGGAGAGTGAATCTTGTTCTCCGTTGACCGGGTGAACGTTGAGATCTTTCGGGGCTCTTCTCTTCGGGTGGTTGACGGAGTAACACAGCTCTGTCGACCAAAACTCTCAAAGAGATTGTCGGCAAAGACTAACTTGAGCACAGCAAGCTAGCTGAAGAGTTGGACTCTCTTTCTCTGTATCTCCTCTCTAATCGACCGACCCCTTCTCAATAGCAACAGGGCTATTTATAGAGGTTTCAGGGGCGTACGTGCCTCCTAAAAATACTCCATAATGGGGGCTAACTTTCCCCGTTATGTGGGCCGTGATTGACCCTATAACTGGGACGGTTACAACTGAGACGGGGGTGTCAACCCACGCGCCTTGGAGCTGCTGAGACGCGGGTTTCGACCCATGCGCCTTGGTGCGGCTGAGACGCGGGTTTCGACCCTCGCGCCTTGGTGCTGCTGAGACGCGGGTTTCGACCCTCGCGCCTTGGTGCGGCTGAGACGCGTCCGTCGAGCCTCGCGCCTTGGTGCGGCTGAGACGCAGGTTTTGACCCACGCGCCTTGGTGTTGAGACACGGCCAAAATTAGCTTTGCGTCTAGAACTTGGAATTCTGCTTTTAAATGGCTAGTCTTTTAGTGATTTTTTAGACAGCCTACACCTCTGTTCTTCTCTCTCCCTCTGTTCTCAGTCCCTCTCTCTCCCCTCTCTTCTCAATCTCTATGTTTTTAATTATTTGAGTTTAATTTAATTTAAATTAGTTTAATTTAGTTAAACTTAATTTAGGTTAATTTAATTTAATATAGTTTTGTAATTATAATTAAGTTAGGTAATTTAATAATTTTATTAAAATTAGGTAATTAAGTTAGTTTAGCTTAATCTAGTATAAACTAGTTTAGTTTAATTTAATTTAATTTAGTTTAGTTTAGTTTTAATTTAGTTAATTTAGTTAATTTTAGTTTTAATTTAATTTAACAGATAATATTTTAAATTTCAGTATGGCTCCAAAGTAACGCGATATTGGATGGGAATATGGTACCCCTGTTGGTAGAAGTAGAAAACTTGTGAAGTGTAATTATTGTGGGAAACAAGTCCGTAGTGATATTACTAGATTGAAGAAACATATAGCACATGTACCCGGTCAAGTGGAAGGATACTTGCGAGTATCAAAAGAGGTATCTCAAATAATGAGATAACATCTTTCTGAAGGTAGTAAAGAAAGAGCTGCCATAAAATTCAAGAAAGAGCGACTTATGAAATTTTTAAGTGAGAAAAATTTTTGTGACGTGACCGATGAAGATTCTGATAATAAGATTGAAGAAGTTGATGGTTTAGAAGGAGTTGAAAGAAGAAAACTAAAACAAGCTATTGAAGAAAGTCATGAAATGGCTTGGAGATCGGCAGAAGGTCATACAAGAGACATTGGTGGCAGTAATTCGCAGTCTTCAGGATCAGAGATTAACCGTGGATTGCGTCGGAGTATTACTACGAAAGAAGCTGAAATTTCAGCTCGTGATATTGATTCTTACATGTTCCCAACAAAACAGAAATCAATCAAAAGCATGTTCTCAACCGAGAATATTAAAAAGGTTAGAAAATCCATCCGAAATTCTTCCACTACAATGCAATACCATTCAATGCAGCTGATAGTGGTCCTTACTACAAAGTCATGATTAATACTATTGTGGAGGCAGGCCCAGGTATAAAAGGCCCTACAGGGTACCATATTGGCAATCTTTATTAAGAGAATGAAATGAAAGAAATTTAAGTATATATTGCTTCAATAAAAATAAAATGGCCGTAGTACGGTTGCACGATCATGTGATGGCTGGAGTTCCCAAATATAGAAAGCCTATTGTTAATTTCATAATTTATTGTGATATAAGTATGATCTACCATACTTCTGTTGATACTACTAATATCTCGAAGATTGCTAATTATATATTCTCGCTAATGGATAAAGTTGTTGATAAAGTTGGTGAAGAAAATATCGTGCAGGCTGTAACAGACAATGAGGCAAGTTTCAAAGCAGCTGGTCACATGTTGATAGAGAAGAAAAAAATTTGTTTTAGTCTCCTTGTGCAGCACATTGCATTGATTTGATGCTTGAATATATTAGCTCTGTGAAATCAGTCAAGGAGACATTAGATGATGCTAAAATGATCACATCATTAATTTACAATAGCCTCAAAGTGGTGAATTTAATGAAATATTTTGATTGCACACATTTATTGCATTATTCCTTATTACATATCCACATTTATCATGTAATAAATCTGTTAAATTCTTTGTCTTAAATGTCTATTTTGTAGAAGATAATCATGAGAAGAAAGAGAATAAAATCAAATAAATATCAGTTAAATTTAGATTTAACCAGATCTATTTGGTTAGAGGAGGATGATCCCAAATCCAGTTGGTTAAATTCAATTTTTGGTGAATCAAGTGGTTAAAGCTAAAGATCAATTGAGGATAACGTCAAATACAGAGTTCAAATCCAAAGGGATAAATGGATAGAGAGAAGATCAATGGATGAGATGAAGCAATTTTGACTCAGATTCTGCCTGGATATATTTTAATATTTGAATCATAACTTTCGCTAGTAGAACTCAAATCTGATGATTCAAGATGATCTAGAAAGATGATTCAAAAGGCTACAACTCTTAAGTTGAACATTATATCTAGTTCTGTCATTTGATAAGCTATATTTAGCAATCAATAAGCCAATAAGTTACATATCAGAACTGAATATCCACATCAAATCAAGTTTGGAGATAAGGGGAGGATTCAAATTCAGAAATAGCCAGCTTTCCTTATTTTCATACTCCTCTACCCTCTGCATTTCTCTTATAAATACCTGCAATTTCAAAGGCAAAAAAAAGACGACCAAGCAGAGATAGATTTTAGGCCAGTTTTTCATTCTTTTTAGTGTAGGTTTTTATTTTTTTTATGTAATTTTTATTTCTTTGTAAGCATAGGTTAGATTGAGATTCATGTAAAAGAGAGAGGCTAAGTTGAGAGTGACACCGATGTACCCTCCTCCTTTCTTCCATCATTTCAGCATGCAATAAAAGGTAATTTTTTTATGTTCGTCTTTACTTTTATTTTCTTCTTCTCTACTTTTTCTCTTTTGGTTATAATGAGTGTAACGCCCCGATTTCACGGATACGGGGACGTCACTGCAACGTATATACGTAAGTCCGAATTACCTTCCCGTATATACGCTAAGCATCAGTACAGACAAGAATCAGAGTACGGAAGCAAATGGTGCATTATACATTCCAACACATATATCCAATTACAGAATTATCACCAGATGTGATTACAATATTACAATAATATTATATCACTGATGCGCAAATGCGGGAACACAAAAGATATACATATATGAACAGTATAAAAGGGTGTCCACATACATGTATACAAGGAATGTACAAGTATGAATAGAAAAAGGGCACTCACGAGTTTACTAAGAAGAAACTCGAGAGGCATACAGGGGGCCTGGAAGGATGTGGCTCTGAAAGTTCGGCTGAAGCTCCACGCTACCGCTACGCTACTCTGAACAGCAACTGGGAGAATCCACCCGCTCCTAGCTCCATAACCTGGACGTGAGAATCCAGGGGAGTCAGTGAAACTCCCCAGGCGAGTAGGATACAAAGCCGGGTGGCGAGCCAGGAGGAACACAAGTATCAAACTCAGAAGACAGGAGGGTTAGAACACAAATGAAGTATATATATAAGAACAGGTATAACATAAGCATCATAAAACTCGAGCTACACATAATACTCATAAAACATGAAATCCGATATAAAGTCCGGGAAAAGCAAATACGTAAGGCACAGCACAAATTCATAGCTATTTAAGATGTAGGCTTTGTATGCGTCCCATTCCACATACCTCTACTTACAACTTAAAGAGCCGGTTATTATGACACTTTATTATTACTCGTCTTGCCCATATATCTCGGTATGTGTCTCGGTGTACGGCCAACTCACATACATCCATATATAAGCAAGTCGAGGTTGTTATTGGAAACAGCGGGGGTATCAACGAACTATGTTTACAGTGGGTCCCGTGCATGCCCGGGACCACGGTCCAGGATTGTTCCGTTGCATGGAAACGGAAGCCAGCCGCAAGGCTAAACAGGAGGGACTTATGTATGCCTTATCAATCAGGAATAAGGGAGCCAGCTCTCCCCTCGGTCCCCTGGAGTACCACAGGTCAGACCGGATATAAAGTGCACAACCTAATGCCACTGTAAACACGAACACATATCGATATCCGCATGTTTCCCCCGACCCAATACAAGTTGGTCCATTTTAAGATTCAATAGTTTAATTATCACTTTACGGGAATAATCAGGAATTAGGCATGATCAGGAATTAGGAGTACATAAGTACTATATAGTCAGGTCACTGCATGTAAAGCAGGAAAACAGGTCACTGATCATGACACAGAATCATAAGTCAAGGTCCCCGTAAAGATGACAATCACAAGTCAAATCATCATGCTGGGTGTCAAGTGATAGCATGACAGAGTGGTGATATTTAGTAAACAACCAAACATAACAAGAGATGGATAATAATCAGGTGGCAAGTTATGTCAAGAGATTGATAATAGTCTGGGTAAGTCAGGTCATAACCAGAGGGTCTAGCCAAATAGTAGTAGGTCAGGTGGTCAGGTGATAACACACTAGATGGTCAGGTGATATACATGTGTTAAAAGGAAGCATGCAACTAACTAGTCTGAAGTAATGGTATGGCAAGTGGTAACATAAAAGCAATGACCCAAAGTCCAACAAGTCCAACGACCACGAAGGGTCGGCCACGCATAGCATAAAGCAATAAAAGATATAAAGCATGAAATACAATACATAAAGACTAGAGCGAGTATACCATCATAATCAATGGAATGAGAAGCAAGAGGGTAGCGAGTGAGAACACTCGCCTGAGTCACCAATATACCGAAATATCCGAAATCCACGGAAGCTTGGGATGCGCCACAAAACCTGATATAAATATGTAGAGTGAAGAGGAGAGAGAAAGAGTGGTTTAGAGAGAGAAAGTCTAGAGAGAGAACTATTTAGAGAGAAAAAGTGAAGAGGAGAGAGAAAGTGAAGAGAGAGAAAGAGAGAGAAATCTAGAGAGAGAAAATGGGATTTTTAGAGAGAGAAAGTGTAGAGAGAGAAAGTCTAGAGAGGGAAAGGGATTTCTAGAGAGAGTCTATTTGGAGAGAGAAAGAGATGATGAGAGAGAGAGAGAATTAGGAGAGAGAGAGTGTGCGGTTGAGAGAGAGAGAGAGCTAGAGTGAGAAAGAGAGGAGAGAGAAAGAGAGAGGAGAGAGAAACAGGAGAGAGAGAGAGATCCAAGAGAGAGAGAGGGAGAGAGTCCAGGAGAGAGAGAGGGAGGAGAGAAACAGAGAAGGGGGGAAAAAGAGAGAAGGGGGGCAGCCCCCTCTCACGCTCACGGCCAGGCCAGGTGGCCTGGCCGTGGCCACTCTTGGGCCGGCGCCGGCGGCCTCCGTGGTCGCAGGCCAGGGGTGGCCGCGCCGGCCACCCCAAAAAGGGGGAGAGAAAACACAGCAGGGGGGCTGCTGCCCCCCTGCGCACGCCCAGGCCAGGCCGGCCTGGCCTGGCCTGGCGCCTCTCCCTGGCTGCGGCCAGGGAGGCGCGGAGACTGCGCCGGCCAGGGGTGGCCGGCGCAGGCAGGGGTGGCCTCCGGCCACCCCAAAGGAGGAGAAGGGAGGGGGCTGTGCCCCCCTCCAGCAAGGGAAAAGAGAGGGGGGCTTGCCCCCCCTCTCCGGCCAAGCACAGGGGCCCAGGTGGGCCCCTGGCTGCACGCGGCCGCCGGCCACCGCCGGCGGCGCCCAAGACCAGGGGTGGCGCCGGCCACCCCAAAAAGGGAAAGGAAAAAGAAAGAAAAAAGAAAGAAAAAGAAAGAAGAAAAGGAAGAAGAAAAGGAAAAGAAAAGAAGGAGGAGGAGAAGGAGGTGGCTCGCCGGGGTTGGAGGGCTCGCCGGCGGCGGTGGAGTCGGCCGATATGGAGGGAGGAAGAAGAAAAGAAGAAGAAAAAAGAAAGAAAGGGAAAAAGAAAAGAAAAGGAAGAAAAGAAAAAGAAAGAGAGAGAGAGAGGAAGGAGGCTCCTCGCCGGCGGTGGTGGCCGGAGGGTCGCCGGAGGGCCGGCGGTGGTGGTCGCCAGATGAAGAAAGAAGAGAGAGGAGAAAAGAAATGGAGGGAAAGGAAGGAGAAAGAAAAGAAAAAGGAAAAAAAAAGAAAAGGAGAGAGAGTGAGAGGGATGGTGATGGGAGAGAATTAAATGAGGGGGTGAGGTGGCGTTGGTGAAGTCGGTGGGAAAAGAAGGAAAAGAAAGGAAAAGAAAGAAAGAAAGATTCAAAAAAAATAATAATATAATAATAAGGTTGAAAAATCGACTGTCTCCGAAAAATCCCCAAAAATACCCGGAGGTAGAAAACGTCATCCTGAGGAATAATATGAAATCGGTTTTCAGAAATAAAATCCCGTTTTCAAATTAAAAATCCGGAAGCCAACCGCCGATACCGGTCTATCCCGGGTCGGCCGGATTTTGATAAATTCCGAAAAATCCCAGAAAATGTATTAAAAAAGAAAATATGATTTTAAGACATAAAGTGAAAGCGAATTCAGAAATTCAATTCCGATTGTAAACTAAAAATCCTGGAATCAGTAACTACCGACTCCGAAGGAATTTTCATAAAATCATAAAATCCTCAGAAAAAGAATGTAGGTAGAAAATATGATTCTAAGGAATAATGCCTAAAGGACCATCATGAAATTCCTAACTGTTTGTGAAATAAAAAATACTGGAATCAGTCTTCTACCGACTCCGGCGGAATATCCATAAATTCGTAAAATCTTCAGAAAAAGTATTTAAGTAATAAACATAATTCTAAGAAGAAATGTCTAAAGAATCCTCTAGAAATTCTAAACAGTTTGTAAGATAAAAATTCGGGAATCGATCAGCGGCACTGGTCGACACCGGTTTTGAAGAAATTCATTTTAATTCCAGAAAAATCTAGAAAATCATGGAAAATCTAATATATTGGAAAATAATATTTGAAACTGAAATCGGTCAAATCTACACATCAGAAAGACTAAATCGAATAATATACTATGATCGGCCTTCGGTTCAGACTAAGGCTGACTCCGAGTCCACGAATCCAAAACCAAGACAAAACAATTATATAAAGAATTCATAATACAAAACAATTATAGGAAACAAATCGAAAAAATACGATCGGAAAATCTGAATACGCAACTAAGTACGTATTCCGGGAACGGGGTATTACAATGAGCATCCAAGTGAATCTAGAAGCATCAGCATAGCCATGTTTGTGTGAGTGCCACCAATATTTCATGATGATGTTCTCCTCCTCAAGATTCCGTATCATTTCATTCTTATTCATCTTGATGATGTAATGCGAATAGGGGCTGAGCTCGATCTTATAGGTTATGCGTTGATCGCCTCCGAAGTAAGGTAAAACATGCAAGGGTTCCAGGTAAGTCATCAACCAAAGGAGGTAAGTTTTTCTTTTAGCTTTTCTTTTCTTTTAATTTTAGTGTAAATTACCAACACCATAATCTTTCAATCTCTTTCACATATCCACTTCCATTTTCTCCACCTTCTCTATCTACCACTTTCTTCCTAACTTAGCTTTAACTCTTTTTCATTTTCTTTTAAAGAAATAAAAGAAGATTTTTAACCATTCTTTGTAACGTAAAAGAAGACTTACTAAAAAGCTTCCATCGCTAGTCCCTCCTTGTGGATCACGACCCGCATAGCCACTTGGTATAGCAGTAGAATTGAGCACCTTGCATTACTGTTTTAAAAGTTCTGAAATTCTGTATTCCTGTGTGCAGGTAGAACCTCAATCACATTTACCAGAGAGAGATTTATTGAGACCAAGTATAACACGATTTGCCACCGAGTTTATTTCTATTGAAAGTCTTATTCGCTATGAACAAGATTTGAAAAGAATGTGTGCGATTACCGAATGGCGTGAGCTCAACAAGGAAAGGAGTAGAAGAAGTGTGAGAGATAAGGTTTCTAATCTCATTCTGACTGACCGGTTTTAGAAGAAGGCAAGAGAAGTCCAAAACATTATGGATCCTCTTGTTAGAGTCTTGAAGATAGTGAACCAGGATAAGAAACCTACATTACCTATTATATATGAAGCTATGGATAGAGCAAAATTAGATATAAAGGCATTAAATAAGAACTAGAAGAAGTACTGTGATATCATTGATAGAAGATGGAAGGGACAATTTCATAGACACTTGCATGCTGCTGGTAATTCATTTGCCTAGAAATCATATTTATTGACTAGAAATTGAAACTGTCATATCAAACAATCATGTGCTTACATTATTGCAGCACATTTTTTAAATCCAGCACTCCAATATCCAAGAAACTTTTCTACACATACAGAAGTGAGAAATGGATTAAAGGAGGTCATTAAAATATTGGAGCCGGATTTGAATAAACAAGTAAGAACTATTAATGAGGTAATAATAATTTATTTATTTCATCGATATAATGTTATGCAAATATTAACACTTATGATGTGTATTCTCAGAGATAAAATTATTTGTGGATGGCGTTGGAGAATTTAGAAACTCACTGACTAGAAAAGCAGTGCAACAATCTTTTTCAGCTGATTGGTGGATTAATTATTGTGAAGAAGCTCCCAATCTATAGAAAATTGCCATCAAAATTTTAAGCCAAACATGTTCTTCATCAGATTGTGAAAGAAATTGGAGCACGTGGTCGCTAATTCATACAAAATTGCGCAACCGGTTGGCAATGAAAAAGTTACATAAACTAGTATTTATGTATTGCAATATGCGGTTGCTAGTAAGAAACTTGACATGCAAAAGTGACACTGATGATTATTACAACCCAGTTGATCTAAACAATATTTTCAATGATGATATTTTAGATCAGTAGATTCAGGAAGGAGAACAAGCGATGTTACCACGAGATGACTTAAGTTTTAGATGAAAGTATTCGTCGTAGTGACGAATGAGACGGTAATGACGGTGATGACGATGACGATGGTAATAACGGTGATGATGACGGTGGTAATGGCGGTGACGATGGTGATGATGATGACGACGGTTATAGAGATGATGGCGGTAATAATGAAGAGACTTATGATGTTGGTGGAAGCCATAAAGTGGTGCTATGACATGGGATTCAGAATATTATGCCACACAAAATACAGATCATGGAACCCGAGTGGGAATTTCGTAATAGCATAGGCATTTGGATCGGTTGGTTGATTTCAAATCTAGCGATGATTATTCGAGTGGACATGATAACTACTCACATGGTCGTCATAGTCTTGAAGGTCATTTACAGGGGTTAGATTTGACGTCTGGCCAGCATTCTAGCACTGGTGAATATTCTACTAGCAGCACAGAATATCGAGATTTTGGATATTATCCCCATGGAGCTGATATTGAACAACTCCTACCACCATATTACTCTGATGTTGGATCCTCTGGCCAATCATCTCAGCCTACAGGATCTCACCCACAAGCATATTATTATCCTTATAGAAACTATATACCTGGTTTTTATACTTATCGCGGGGATGATGATAATGATAATTTTGTACCTCCTCGTAATTTAATATGGAAATGACTATATTAGCGGGTACTTATGAATTATTTTGTGCAATTTACTATATAATGCATGTGTTTTGATAACTTTCTACCGACGACGCTTGTATTTATACTTTTACTTTATGTTTTGTGTGCTAGGTGATATGTTTTGAATATGTGATACATGATATTTAATGTTTATGTTTTTTTACGATTTCTCATGATTTTTTCATAATTGTTTTAGCATTCTATGTAGTGTTTTGTGCATATTGTCCGAGTCCGATCCGAGTCGCCGAGACCGATCTGTCTCAGTGCCGGCCGAGTCGGCGGCTGAGAGAGAGGCTTTGAACCATGGTCACATATCACTCTTTAGTAGTATAAAAGTAAGAAAATGAATTAATCATATAGATGTTTATACTTGTATGAGTAGTTATAATTATTTTAAATGAACCTGATATTTAAACTTATACTTGTCTCCAAAGTGAATCATATATATATATATAAATGTAGGTGTTAAAATGTAGGGGGTTAAAGAATGATATTATTAAAACGCCCCAATCTCGTGGGTACGGAGATGCTATTGTGACGTATATAAACATGGCAAAAATACACTCACATATATACGATAAGTATCAGTACAGACAGGAATCAGAGTACGAAAGTATATGATGCATTGCACATTCCAACTAAAGAGTACAATTATAAAGTTATCACAAGCTGTGACATAATATTAAACGGATATTACATCACCGATAGGCGCAAAAATGAAATTACAAAAAGATGTACAAGAATGAAAAGTAAAAAAGATGCTCACAAGCTGCAAGGGGATCCCGCGAGCTGGACAAAGGAGTCCGGAGAGGAAGGAGCTACAGCTGGTCAGCCTGTTCGGCAATAAGCTTGATCCTCGATGGAAGGATCCACGTCAGCCTAAGCTACAAGATTTGGACATGTAGGTTTAGGGGAGTCGGACCAACGAGTCGTGAGATGAGTGCCAAGTGGCATGCTCATACGGGCACACGTGTATTGATAAATCTGAATCAAAAAACATGTATTAAAAATCATGTCGTGAGAAAAGACACACATAAGCAGGCAATGAAACAACAAATAAAGTAAATATGGTAAAACCAGTTGTACAAGCTTAGATTATGGATTCATAAGATTAATACTTTGAAGGAATAACCCAAACAAGGAAACCCTCATATTTATACCTTATTTCTCATGTCACCATAGCCTGAGTTCATACAACCCGAGTTGTCTCCTAAACTAAAGAAACATCATAAAAATCAATAAAACTGATAAAACATAAACAAATCATTATATTACTAATCATATTATCTTATTATTATTATTACTCATCATACTCATATGTCTAGATATGTGTACTAGAATCCCAGCACACATACATCTACGTATGAGATACGTAAGCCGAGATTGTTATTAGAAACTGATAGAGAAAATCAATGAAGTATGTTTACAATGAGTCCCGTGCATGTCGGGACCATGGCCCAGGATGTCCGGTGCTGATCTGAAACTGTCGCGAAGCGATATGGAGGGAAAGAGTCATATTTATATGCCCTAAAAAGGAGGTATAGTAAGGGTGCCAGCACACCCCTCGGAACACCTGAAGGTCCATAGGTAGAATTGAAAGATTTTAGTTGCACAATATTCCTACACCATTGTAAACACAATCACGAATTGATGTCTATCAGTTTTCCCTAAACGGGTGTAACTTATCCTTTTTATTATCAATTATTATATTAGCATCACTTTACAGGAAGAGCAGGAGCATGTCAGGTACAAGAGTAGGGAGTCAATTATTATATTCACATAATGTGATAATCATGAGTCAAGTTATAACATAGCAGGAATCAGGTGATAACATGCAGATGTCAGGTATCAAGTGTTAACATGTCAAGTGTCAACATGTCAAGTGTCAGGTGACAAGTGATAATATGTCAAGTTATAACCCAGCAGATATTAACTGTCATATAACACAATACAGAAAATGGGACTGATACAGGAGATCGGTACAAATACCGAAAAGCAATACAGTTCTTGAATAACAATATAAGTAAAGATTTTAAAGTCTTCACAACTAGAATTAAAATAATTAATTAAACTATCAAGCAGGGAAACGAGCAAGCAAGCAAGCAAACATCCAAGTGGAACTAAGTAAACCTTGTTGGCCCAAAGGCCCAAGTGGATCAAATTTACTTGGAGAAAAAGATCAAAAAGAAAACTTAAGTCTATAATTTGTGAGTTTAGATCTCTTATAAAGAATATATTAGTTTTGATTGCTCAAGCTTACACACACAAAAAAAAAGTTTGGTTTCGGTTTAACCAGTTTACGTCTCATATTTTGGTTTCATCAAAAATAATTTCATATCATTTTATTTGTGTATCCATACGCTATTAAGCTTCAATTATATATGAACAACTTGTTTTTGTATTGAGAAGTTTAGAAAGTATGATTTTCTATTTACAAGTTTAGCATTTGGAAAATATGTATTTATTTCAAGAAATGTATTTTAATTCATCAAAAATAAGTCTATATTGTTTTATATGTGTATTGGATTCTATCCATGCACACTGGACTTTAATCAAGTTTAAATAACTTATTTTTGTATTTATGGAGTTTTGGAAAAATTAGTTTTCACTTAAAAGTTTGGTTTTCAAAAAATACGATTTTGGTTTCAAGATTTAATTTTTATACATCAAAATTGTTCATATGTTCGCAATATGTTGTGATTTTTATCACACATATTTGTGCTTCATTGTATTCACATGAACTTATTTTTGTGGAATTTATAGGGATTTATTGGAATTTAATTGAGTTTCAAATGTTCATTTAAAAATCACAAAATTGTTTTTTTTTGGCTGAGCCGGTCGGCCGACGGCAAACCTTATTTTATCTGCCGGTCGACCGACGTGCACAGAATGTGCATAACCCATAAGAGTCATAGATTGGTCGACTGACCAGTCGACCGTAGCAGTAGGTCGGCCGACCGATCGGTCGACCGACCTATACTGCAGAGCTCTCGGTTAGTTTCGGTCGACCGACCGGTCGAGCTTTGTTCTCTGGATGTTGGGTTCAATCAACTGCCCGGTCGACCGACAAACCCTACGCCTAAAATATAATCGTTGGGTGTCGACCGCCCAGTCGACCGCAAGGCCAATCTAGCATGGGTTTGAGCCTAACAGCTAGTTTCTTTTTGGCCTATAAGTATGGGGTTTTTGGTAAGTTTTTGACAAGATTTTTAAGAGAATTTTTACCCAGTGTTCAAGAGCCTTCTTGCCCAGTTTCTAAAAAGTTTTTAACAAGTTTTTGAGATTCAAATCTACATCTTTTTATTTGTTTCAAAATTTTTAGAAAAATCAAAGAAAATAAGTTTTGGGAAATTTTAGTTTCAAGTTTCCAATTTCTATATCATTCAAGAAATTTTCTCAAATATTTTCTATTGTGCTTCACTTCTAAAATCTTTGTTTTCTCACAAGCTTGAGCTATTCATTACAAAATCTATCCTCCAAGATCTTGTATGTGAGAGGTGTTGTTTGTGATCATTGTGGTCAACAAATGTTGTACCCTTGTTTTCTCTTTTGCTTTATACCTTAGCTTTGTGCTTGCCTCTTGTGCAAAAGAGTTGGCTTTGTATCCATCTCTTGTGTAGAGATTGTTGGCTTTATGCCTCCTGTTGTGTAGAGGATTGAGCTTTGTATCCTTTGTAGAGTTCCGTAGTGGAGATAGTAGAAATCCTTTTAGGTGAAGGCGAGAACATAGAGCTTGGTGATCGAATCTCAAAACATATCCTTATATTTGCGTTTGTCTATCTTTCTAAATTCTACTCTCTTTGTACCTCGCATTGCTATTATTATTCATCTATACATTCTTGATATTGTGCTTACACTTGTATCATTCCAAGGGAGCTATTAAAGCATCTCAACTCTTAATTTAGAGAAATCTTGAGGAGAAGTTTTAGAGCCTTCACCGAAAATTCGGCTTCACTCTTTATATATCACTTGGGGTAAATTTTGTCAGTATAAAAGTTTTTAATTTTGCATTATTTGTTATTAGATTAGCACTACACCTATTCATCCCCTTTAGGTGTACTTTCAATTGGTATCAGAGGTAGTACTCATGATATTCGGTTTAACCACTGAGGAGTGATCCTTGATTTGCTAATCTCTATATTTGCTTTACACATTCTTATTTCACATACTCATGGATTATCTTACTCCACCTATGTTTGATATTTCTAACATCGAAACATGAAAAATTAGTATGTGTGCTTATTTTAAAGTCTTAAAATTGCATGTTTATCTTGCCACTACAAAAGATCAAATATTGATAATGTCAAATATGTTGAGACTAATATGCAAGCCATGGTTGCACTAAAACAAACACTTAGCAATACTTATCTTTCTAAGGTTTCTCAATGTGATTCCACTTTTATATTATGGAACACGTTGATCTCTCCTGAAGGACAAGATTCAAACTATTTGGAGAGAGAATCTAGCGAAGATGATTCCGACGAAGCTTGCTACATGGTCCAAGGGAATGACTTTCTATAGGTAAACTCAGAATTTGATCTTGATGATTCTGCTGGTACATCTACTGATAATGCTAGTGAGGATGCACACATGTTAAATGATGAGCTTGTCATGTTTTGTGAGGATTTACTTATAAAATATAAATTGTTGAAAATAAAAGTTTACAATTGAAAAAAAAATGATTCTTTGTCTTCAATATTAAATTGTGTTTTGAAAGAAAAAGAAGAAATTTCAAATGAAAAGGATTCTTTGAAGATTCAACTTGATTTTATTTTAAATGAAAATATTTCATTGAAAAAGAAAGTTGATTTGGTTTCAAAAGAGAAGAATATTGTTTTAAAGAATAATGATATTTTATCTTCAAAGCTTGACTTTATTTTGAAAGAAAATGATTCTTTGAAAAACTAAATTGTTTTGATTTCAAAAGAAAAAGATTCTTTGGAAAATATTTTGATTCAAAAAGAAAAGATTTCTTCTTCAAAAGAAAAGTTTTTAGTTCTCTTGTTCATGATGTTTCTTCTTCGAATATTGAAATTGAGATTTGTACTTTGAAGAAGAACATTGATTGTTTGGACTCATTCTTGAGCCAATGTGCTTTCAATTATAGTAGATTAAAATTCATGTTTTGAAACATGATCCTCACATGCATGCACACACACCTCATATTTATGCACACGCACCTCATACGCACATGCTCATACCCATGCTAGAGTGTATCATGGTTTTCATTGTGGCTGCAAAGGTTACCTTGCAAAAAAAGTTTATGATAGATTAAATTTCTTAAATTTTACTTGTAAGAATGTTTGAATTCAAAACGCTAGCCCTGGAGGACCAAAAAAAGTTTGGATAGTAAAATTCATTCCTATTATATTTGATGTAAGAGTAGGCTCTCACAAGACGTGAGAGGATTAGTGTTTTGATAGTGAATGCAATCAGAGCTTAATGAACCATATCCATAGATGCATCTCTATCAATGAGTTTAGGAGGGAGGACAACCTAGTTCTGGAAAAATAGAGATTAGCCCTATCGGTATTGGTAACTATCTCTATCCTCCATTTATATTATTTCTATATTCTTCTTATTGATGATTTTTAGCATATTATAATTTGCATGTTTTGTTTATATATTTAGATGCAATTCTTGTTAAAACTTGCAATGCACTTATATAGATTTTGAGATACACCCTTGATTTTAACATGATTCATGTCCTTTATGTACTCATTTGTGGTTTAGCTATATGTGTACATGCTAGTTTTTTATGATTTATGCATTTATACATATATTCGATTTATAATGCATTTGTTTTGATTCAAGCATGATCTTCTATGAGAATAATTTCATTAATTTGCTTCATGTATGTGTAGATTTTATTAAAACTATAAGATATACATGTAGCATCCTTGAGTCACTCACTTTGTATGTTATATACTAAATTTTGGACTCAATCATGCTTGGATATATACATATATATATATACATATATATACATACATATATATATATATATATATATATATATATATATATATATAATATATATGTGTATGTATGTATGTATGTATGTATGTATGTATGTATGTATGTATGTATGTATGCTTTGGTTTTGATAAAATTTATATATGTCTTGAAGAATTATCTCATGTGCTTCTTGCAAATATTTGATGATTTGAGTTTTGCTTCCACTAATCATATTATATTTTTGTGAAAAAGAATTTTTGTGATTTTCATGTCTTCAAATCTAGTTTTAGTATGTCAATAGTTTAAAAACGAACTTCATATGAGTTTTGATGAATTCTTTAGAGCTTAATATGTTATTTTCGTGAATATGTTATTACATGATTCTTATGCACTCACCTTTATATTTACTCATGATTTTGTGATCATGAGCTTGCATGTGCTATATTGATTTTGAATGACAATTCTTGTGTAATTGCCATATTTCATGAGATATACATGATTGGTTTATGTCTGAAGAATCTTGCATTAGTTTTTAAAACTATTTTAAATTAGTTATTTTATTCTTCACTTGGTAGTGTTTTCAATTTGTACTCAACTATTTTCAAAATTATCATTTTGAAAACTTAAACACTTTGTGGGAGGATGCTTGGGTGACCATGCCTTTTATGCTCTTAATGACTATTCATTTGACGTGTGCATATTGGGGTGGTATCAATGAGTATACACATGATCTTCATGATATTTAATTTTTGTATACTCATTCTTATTTATCTATATTTGTATGTCTCATATTTCAAGTGGTATTAAATTTTTATTAGTATCATACATATATATAATTGATTGTGCATGTTTTAGCACAATCTTCTTTTTACATGGCTTGAATATGCTTTAATGTATAAATTGGTATCATTTTCAATTGATATCATCATTTTTCAAAGCTTATGTATTAGTTTTGTGATTATTTCAAAAGGGGGAGACTTTCTTGATTTAAATTTAATTGGCATTTTTTCCTACTTTTGAGAAAAATATTTTAATAGCTCATATTTTCAATTGGTATCAATTATCACAATTGGTATCTAATTTTTAAAATTGTTTAGAATTTCAAAATTGGTATCATGGATTTTCACTTTCTATTCAATTGGTATCATGTTTAGACCTTCAATTGGTATCAAAATTATTTTACAAATTGGTATCTATGTTGGTTTCAAAATTTTGTTCAATTTTCAATTAATATTTTTAGTTTTCTAATTGGTATCCATTTGTTTTATAATTGGTATCTAACAACTTTTATCCTTTCAATTGGCATTTTTGTTTTATTTTTATAAATGGTATCTTAGAAAATAAAATTTTCATTTTATTTTCAAATTTTGTTTTGATATTTATTGCCTATATGCAAGGGGAGTTAACTTAACGTCTCCTCTATATATAAACTTATGATGAGTGTATTGTATAAGAAAGAGATTGACCTCTCTTCTCTATATCAAACATGTGTGTAGGGGAGCTTAACATCTCCGTCTGTACATTGTATACTATACTTATATTAGGATTTAGTCATCCCTTCTCCATGTAATACATGTCTGCAGGGGGAGTAACTTTGTGTCTCCTCTTTTCATAAATTTATATCGCATATACATGTACTTTGTTTTGTGTACCCTTTTTGATGAATTGACAAAAGGGGAGAGAGAATTTTAGAATTTATATATGCATGCTTATATTCTATGTTTGCATATATGTGTTTATATTCATGATTTGTTTTCATGATTTGTTTGGTATCTATGAGCTTACATTGAATATCTATATGTTTTATACTATGCATGAGTTAAGGGGGAGCTTTTACAAAGTTTATGTTTAATCCATGCATATATAACTTCATGAGTTTTATCATCATCAAAAAGGGAGATTGTTAGTCCAATGGTCCATCACCCTAGTTTTGATGATGATTAACTTATGTAGTTATAGTACTAATGATCTTGTTATGATTAAAGTTTTAGATATTGATTAAGATCTTAGTTGATATTTAGCTTCATTAAAAAAACTCAAAGTCAAGTTTGGAGCTGACACATGGTGATTCAAAAGCTCAAACTTATCAAACATATCTAGTACTCAAGATAGAATCTATCTTGAAAAATCAAGTTTGGATCAAGTCTACTTGAAGAAGAATGTCTGCAAGACGACTTGAGTTTAGAATTTGTGAGTTTAGATCTCTTATAAAGGATAGATTAGTTTTGACTGCTCAAGCTTGCACACACACAAAAATTTGATTTCAGTTTAACTGGTTTACGTTTTGTATTTTGATTTTCATCAAAAACAAATTTATATCATTTTATTTGTGTATTCATACACTATTGAGCTTCAAATATATATGTGAACAACTTGTTTTTGTATTCATGAGAAGTTTAGAAAAACATGATTTTCTATTTACAAGTTTAGTATTTGAAATATGTTTTTATTTTAAGAAATATATTTTATTCATCAAAAATAAGTCTATATTATTTTATATGTGTATTGGATTCTATCCATACATACTGCACTTCAATCAAGTTTAAACAACTTGTTTTTGTATTTATGGAGTTTTGTAAAAACTATTTTTCACTTAAAAGTTTGGTTTTCAAAAAATAAGGTTTGGTTTCAAGATTGAATTTCTATACCTCAAAAATAGTTCACATATTTGCAATATGTTGTGATTTTCGATCACACATAATTGTACTTCATTGTATTTCCATGAACTTATTTTTGTGAAATTTATAGGGATTTATTGGAATTTAATTGGGTTTCAAAGTTCATTTTAAAATCTCAAAATTATTTTTTTGGCTGAGCCGGTCGACCAATATGTACAAAACGTGCACAGCCTATGAGAGCCATAGATCGGTCGACCAGTCGACCATAGCAGTAGTTTGACCGACTGACCGATCAGCTGACCTATACTATAAAGCTCTCGATTGGTTTCGATCCACCAATCGGTCGACTGCCAGAGAGCTTTGTCTCTAGATGTTGGGTTCGGTCGACTGACAACCCAACGGCTAAAGATATAGTCGTTGGGCAGTCGACCACAAGGCCAATCTGGCTTGGTTTGAGCCTAACAACTAGTATCTTTTTGGCTTATATATATAAGGTTTTTGAGTGAGTTTTGAAAAGATTTTCAAGAGAATTTTTACCCAGTTTTCAAGAGCTTTCTTGCCCATTTTCTAAAGAGTTTTTAACAAGTTTTTGAGCTTCAAATCTATATCTTTTCATTTGTTTCAAAGTTTTTGAAAAATCAAAGATAAAATTCTAGTTACAAGTTTCCAATTTTTATATCATTCAAGAAGATTTCTCAAGCATTTTCTTTTATGCTTCATTTTTAAAATCTTTGTTTTCTTACAAGTTTGAGCTATTCATTACAAAATTATCCTCTAAAATCTTGTATTGTGGGAGGTGTTTTTTGTGATTTTTGTAGGCAACAAGTGTTGTACCCTTATTTTCTCTTTGGCTTTGCGCCTTAGCTTTGTGCTTCCCTCGTGTGTAGTGAAGTTAGTTTTGTGCCCATCTCTCGTATAGAGATTGTTGGCTTTCTGCCTCCTGTTGTGTAGAGGATTGAGCTTTGTATCCTTTGTGGAATTCTTTAGTGGAGATAGTAGAAATCTTTCTAGGTGAAGGCGGGGACGTAGAGCTTGGTGCTCGAATCTCGAAACATATTCTTGTGTTTACGTTTGACTATCTCTCTAAAATCTACTCTCTTTATATCTCACATTGCTATTATTGTTCATCTATACATGCCTTATATTGTGCATACACTTGTATCATTCCAAGAGAGCTATTGAAGCACCTCAATTCTTGATCTAGAGGAATCTTAAGGAAAAGTTCTGGAGCCCTTCACCCGAAATTCAGCTTTACTCTTTGGATATCACTTGTGATTAATGTTGTTACTGTAAAATTTTTAATTCCGCATTATTTGTCATTAGATTAGCACTACACCTATTCACCCCCTTTAGGTGTACTTTCAAAGCTGGAGTGAAGTTAACATACAACACTAGATGCCGTCACAGTAGGCGTGACTATCGCTCGCGGCACTGCTAAACGCACACAGCGCAGCGAGCGTATGAATGTTATGCTATCGTGCATGGTGAAGCTGCGCTCACGTTGTAGCTACACTCGAACGGAGTTGGCGACAAAATTCTGACTGCTAGGTCCGCCTACCAGGCATAGCATATAAAAAGTCCATAGAACTTTAGTAAACCTCAGAGAGGTTAAGCTCGGAGGCTGAGCCCAAAGGCTAATGAGAACGAAGGGTCAGCCAAGCACAGTAATAGAGCAATATCACAAGCAGCATATATGTACAAGTATTAAACTACGCTATTACAAGCAATCATTACACCGATACAAATACATCACACCGATATAAATTCACATGTCCACAGAAATACAAGTATACACCCACACCAAACAAATATAGCGGTCCACAGAAATACAAGCATATAATCCCAAAAATATGACATCCCAGAAATACATAAAACACCTGTCGAAGCGGGGTACCCATAAAGCGAGAATCACTCGCCTAAAACTCTCAGACCACACCACAAAATCCTAAGGCTCCAGAAACTTCAAATAATCAACGCGTGTATGCGTTCAAATATATAAAATATAATAATAATATAGAGGGGGGAGAGAGGAAAGAGAATTCAAAAGAGAGAGGAGAAAGAATTAGCAGAAGAGAGGGGGATAGGTATTGCAGCTCACACACAAGAGCCCCACGGCCTAGCCGTGGGCCCAGGTGGCACCGAGGAGGCGGTGCTGGCCGCTGGTGTCTAGCTGTGGCGCCGCCAACTGGAGGAGGAGATGGGGAGTTGAAAAGGAGGGTATCGATGGGTGGTGGAGATGGTGATTTGGTGGTGGTGGTAGATTAATGGAGAAGATGGTGAAATTAGGAGTGGGAGGAAGGAGAAGGTGATGGGAGTTATGATGGTGAAGTGGGAGGAGGAATCATAGAAATTGAAGGAGATGGTGGTGGTGATATTTGAGAAATTGAAATTGAGATATGATGGTGAATTTTGGTGGTGGTGGTGGTGAAATTGAAGAAGAGGGAGGTAGTTGTGGGTGGTGATGTGGTGGAGATGAAGGTGATGGTGATTGTTGTGAAGGAGGAGGAGAAATTTGAAGTTGGTGGTGATGAGAAAGAAAAGGATGGAGATGGTGGTATAGGATTTGAGAGAGGAGGAGAGGTTGGGGGAGAGGGTGGATGAAGCTGGCCTGGGGCCACCGACCTGGGTCAACGGGAAGATGGGCGCCACCGCTGGGGAGATGGGGTGGTCGCCCGCTGGTTGTAGAAGAAGAGACAGAAAGAGTTAAAAGGAGAGTGAAAGAGAGAGAGGGAATTAGAAAGATGTGAGATGGAGAAAGAAAGAGATTTTATGGGAGAGGTGAGACCCGCGTCAGCTGGGTGAGGGGGAGACCCGCATTGGGCTGAACCCCGCGTCAGCCAGGGGAGGTCCGCGTTTGGGCCAGGAGAGAGAAGAAGTGGAGGGGGGTATTTTGGGGGAAGTTGTGGAGGAAAAAAAGGGGGAAAAAAGAAAAAAGAAAATAAAAAGAAAAAGAAAGAGAAGGAGAAAAGGAGAGGGAAAGGAAAAGGAAAGGAAAAAGGAAAAAAAATAAAGAGAGAAAGAAGGAAAATACCCGAGCAAAACTTTCAGATCTGAGAAAACACAAATATTATTTTATTCGGCCAAAATTTGACAACTTCAGAAAATTTTCAAAAATTATCTAAAATAGAAAATATTACACTAAAGAATATGGTGAAATCGAATTTAAGAACTTCAATCCCGTTTGCAAATTAAAAACTCTGAAAGCAATCGGTGATACTGGTCGACACCAATTTAGTCGAATTTTGACTAATTCAGAAAAATATCTAAAAATACACTAAAATAGAAAATATGATCATGGAAAAAAATGTGAAAGCATATTTTAAAAATTCAGTTCTATTTGTAAATTAAAAATTTTGAAATCGAACGGCGACACTAGTTGATACCGATTTTGAATATTTTAAAAAATAATTCAGAAAAATTCCTGAAAATTAAGAAAAATCTAAATATTGAAAAAACAGTATTTAAAACTGAAACCGGCCAAATCTGACTACTAAAAAGGTCAAATTGAGTAGTACACTGGAATCGAGTCCCAGGTCGGACTCGGACTGACTTTGAGTCTAAGAATTCGGATCCGATACCAAATAATAATATAAACAATCACCAAACAAAAATAAATATGGGGAGAAAAATAGAAAAATATGATCAAAAAATCAGAACATGTATCTTGGTATGTATTCTGAGGATAGAGTATTACACTATATAATTAGAATTATTTTATTTAGAATTTTTTTTATTATGAAGTTTTTCATATTATGTAATTGTATGCCTAATATTCTTAGACATTAATTACCTTCATCAGCAATATATAACTATATTTTATCAACTAAATTAACAAACTTGAATGTTTTCTTGTCATATTTCAATATGAAAGAGCAAGGGCGACAATAGTTTATCTCTTCATCTAGTTATTTTGTTATCACATCAATCAAGCTTATTCTAATCAAACATGAACGAAAAGTCTAGCTCTAGGTCTAGCTCTAGCTCTTTGATAACTTCAACCTTAGAGTTAGATCTGAATTCAGCTTCTTTATTACTCCAACAGGGACAACTCGTTCATTTGACAACCTTAATTACAAAGGTGCATCTTAGGGATACTTCTCTCACATGATGTATGAAACATTTTTGATTAGACATGCCACCCCCTTTCTTGTCCTTGGGGTTGTTACTGGGTTCCATGTCCAAACCCCCAAAGTGATGAGAGATATGTTTGGTTTTGAATAAAATAGAAGGTTTGATAGTTTCCCTAGATTGGAATTATCCTCTCCTTTATATAAATAATAAATAAACACATGATTTCATGAATATCCTTTCTTGGGTGCACACTAATAATTATTATTTTAACACCCTCTCTCAAACTAACAATGCTATTACTGTGACATGGAGAGTTTGTTTAACCAATGGTGTTACTGTGACATAGAGAGTTGTTTAACCAAAATAAAAAGATAAAAATATTGACACTAGTAAAATGCAAAAAATAAATTCTTGACAAGAGGTTGGACGAATAGGATAACGAGGAGATATCAGACCATAGAAAGCAATTGTTGAATAAGAGAAGTGTGATGGATGCAAAGTCAAGGATGAAACATTTACTAAAGAGATGGATTCAGAAAGAGACGGAGCACTTGCTAAATGTGATTTGCCTGAGTCTCTTTCATATATAGCAAGGCAAACTTTGAGCCCATGAGTCTCTTTAATACACACAAGGAGAACTTAAGAACCTATGAGGAGTCTCTTTCGTGTGAAGCAAGTAGGACATTAACTGAGTGCCTATTCCGTTGATGGAAAAAGAAATCATAATATCCATAATAGAGTAATGTCAGAGAAGAAATGTCCAAGAAGAAAGAAAAGAATCCACAACCAAGAGAAGCACTTTCAATATTGACGAGAAGAGGCCGACATCAACATAAGTGGATAAGAATGACATAGGAACCTGAAAGAGGAGGAGAGAACACCAAACGGATAAGAAGAGACAATCTCTATTGATAGAAGAGGGTTCGGTCGGTGATGACGTGGTGACCTGTGAGCTCTGCAAGAAAAGGATGTCCTACCAGCAATGTTGAAAGAGAGGAGAAGAAAAGCTCACCATGTCTAAATCTGAATAAGATTTGGAGTCAGGTCTAGATTCGATTTTGATTCTATTTGAAGATTTGGACTAGTTGATGAGATGCTGATGGTGGCGATCTAGAGCCTTTGTTCAGATGAGTATACGGAACACTATTGTAAGAGATAATGACTGAAGATCAAAGGCGATAAATCGAAAAGAACGAGTACCTGAACGAGAAAACCTTAAGGATGTGCAAATAAGAAAAGTGTCACGGTACGAGGCTCACGCCAGTGTGGATGAGGAGAAGGAGATGCCAGACGATTGTACTTCTTGTGAAGAAGGAGAGATAGATTCCAATCGACAATCAAGCACTTTCTGAACCTTAACCTAAATCTCTTTCACGTGTTGCAAGGTGGACTTTGAGCTTGTAATTCTATTTGGAATACACAGGATGGACTTTAGAAGAAAAAAACCCATGGTGTCTCTTTAGCTTGAAGCTTGGCGAATGTTGACGTAGTGCAAAAATTTTTTTAATGAACAAAGAAGATAGATAAGTTTTACAAGATCTTTAAACCCAGTAGAAATGAAGATATCCTCAAACTCAGTAGAAGAAGAGGGGACCCATCTCAGGAGAGAGGAGACAGCTGTATTTTACGAGAAGAGACGGTTAATGATAGATTTGTTGGCGGAGAGAAAAAGATTATGAGTGGAAGAGCTGGCCAATGAGGATGAAAATACTGTTCCAAACATAAAAGAAGTTGTTAAAGAATCAGATGACATATCGATAGGTGATTTCAGCAGAAAGAAGCTGGTGATCAGAACAAAGAATTATTCTTCGTGCGAGGTGCACTGCATCCTCGATAAAGGCGACAAGGGTGGTGATGGGTTGAAAAAACTTCTTGAAGAATTAGATATGAAAGAGGAGGCAGGGGTCTAGAGAGGGTCGTGAAATCTCTCCGTGAAGGTTGAAGACGATTTAGCGTGCAATCAAAGTCAAAATATTGCGAACGCATGCACTAGCATCGAATAAATTCTTTGCATGCACTAAATTGAATAACGTTAATGGGATTCTTTACATGCAATGAATTGGAGAGTGACTCAGATGAATAAAAAGAATACGACAATATATAAAAAGAATACGACAATATATATGGGTCCACGTCAGGACTGAGAGGAAGCAACATGCATTTTGATCACCCGAAGGTTATCGGTGTAGGCTGTCTGAAAATTATTAAGAGACAAGTCCTTAAGACGCAAATCTCACTTCAACGTGAAGATCGTGTTTCAACTAAAACACGAACCTCACATCCAAAGGTAAACGTGAATCTAAGCAGCTCTGTGTCTTACCTCAAACGTGGGTTTGAACAATTCCGCGTCCCACTTCACACGGATCAGAGCAACTTCGCGTCCCACTTCACATGGGTCTGAGTAACTACGCGTCTCATACGGGTCTGAGCAACTCTGCATCCCACTTTGAGTGGGACTGAATAACTACGCATCTCACTTCAAACGCGGGTCTGAGTAACTCCGCGTCTTATGCGAGCCTGAGCAACTCCGCGTCTCACATCTCTCGTGAGTTTAAGCAGCTCCGCGTTCTGACTGAGACATCCATGTCTACAATAAACAACGCGAGGTCCGCATCCACCGCGAGACCCACGTTTCTGTTATAATCGACCCCCATTATTGGGTCAATTAACTCTTCACGTAATGGGGGAGTTAATCCCTATTATAAAGGGATTTTAGGGGACAATTATACCCTTATGACTCCCTATAAATAGCCTCAAGAGCAATAAGGGGGGCTTTTTTCTGAGAGATTATGGTGAGCAAGCTCAAGCGAAAAGCTTCTTGCTTTTTCAAAAATTCAAAGAGAGAGAGAAAGGAGAAATCAGTGGACTCTAAATACTTAGTGTGTTAAAAACAGTGCTCCTTTCTGATTACGTTTCGAAAGCACCCCAGAGAGAAGCTTGTCATTCAGCCAGTCAATGAAGAATAAGAATCACTCTCCATTACCAACACGAAGAACCCAACTTTAAACAAAGGAAAAATCTAGTTATTTTCCTATCTTTTGTCATCAGAGTCATTCCATTGTAATCTTTCATCCACTCAAAGAAATTTTACTTTGTTCTATTTTTCTGACCAAACAAAAGAAGGCGACTCCGCTGAGGAATTTATTCTCTACTGATGAGAATGCCATGGCGCAAGCCGATGTCCAGCTTCTCGGGAAAACGGTGGAATCCCTCATCGTTGAATTCGACCAAGGAAAATTCGAGAAATTCCTTTCCTCACGCTCCGCCAGCCCCAAAGCAATGTGGCAGTACCGCAAAATGTCTTCTGGGACTCGCTCTCGGATCTCTTCAAAGATTTCTCTTAAAGTGGCCCGCGCTTCTGCTCACAGCGCAAGCGGTGCCACTTCTAACGAGGTTTTGAAAACCTCTCGTACAGCCCATGCAGTCCGCGTTAACGTCTCTCAGGAGACCCGTAGGGTTAATGCATCGGTACACTATCAAAGCGATGGTGAAGATCAATTCCTCCATCTCTCTCCTCTTTGAACTCTACAATTTTAGGTTGTTGAAGGTTCCCAACAACCCTTGCGACTCAACTAAAATGCTGAACGGCACCGAAAGCATTATGCTCGTTGATAAATGCTCAAAAATTTTGCAGACATAATCTGTTCTGCAGATTCAGAATGTGATATTCATATCCATGTTCCTCTAAGCAACGCGAGGACCATATTTCTATTATAGAACGTGAGTCCCACATTCTTCAACTACGCGTCTCAGTGTCCAGATGTGAAGTTCGTGTCCAGCGCGAGACCCGTGTTTTGCTTGCTCTAAAATGCGAGACCCGTGTTCTGCCTGTTTCAGAATGTGATTCCCGTATTCCTAATTCTAAACACGAGACCCACGTTCCGAGCCTAACTCAACTAACGCTGGAGGTCCGCGTTTGAACACTATATGAGATCTGTGTTTCAACAAAGAAACACGAGACCCGTGTTCAGAATGGCATGTCTTCAAGTCATAAAGAGCCAAAAAGCCTTCATCCCTATGGGTTTGAGACTAGTTCCTCATATATCCCCGCAACGGACCTGAGGAACTACCTGATAAGGAAGAAGAGTATCCACCAAATTGTTGGCCCAAAGGCCTTCCACTCTAGTTTTGATGATGATTAACTCATGTAGTTATGTTTACTAATAATCTTGTGATGTTTAGTTTCAGATCCTTAACCAAGATATTAGTAGGTGATTAGCTTCAACAAAGGTGTTTTGGAGCTTCTCACATGGTGATTCAAAAGCCCGAGCATCAAAGATCATATATAGCACTCGTTGGAGTCAAGCTCGGTGGATCACGGTTTGGATCGAGTCGGCTTGAAGACGGAGTTCGTCAAGAAGACTTCGGTACTTAGTTTATTTTATGTTTTAGATCCATGTGTAAATATTAGATAGTGTGGTATGCTCAAGTTCACAACACGCACACTTGTTTAAGTTTTCATGTTTATTGGTTTTCGATTTTTGATTTAACCGATCTTGATTTTCATGAATAGATAGTATCAATACAAGTTTACATTGTTTAATGTATATTAGATTTGTTCTATATACATATATGCTTCATATCTTAGACAAACTTATTTTGATATGCCTATTCATGTGTTTGGAGTTATGTTTTAACAAAACATATTTTCGGATTTAATATCAAAAACATGGATATATATATATATTATATATTATCATGTATATTGGATTATATCCATATACAACATGCTTCAAGTTGTTTCAATATCATGTTTTGTATTTAGATGAGTTTTGGACAAAACAAATTTTCAATTCAAAAATCCAAGTTTAAGAAAATACAATTTTTGGTTTTCGGCAAAATTTGTAAGTCACAAAAATGCTTCAAAAAGTTTAAAATTTGTGTTGAAATTTTTCACACAAGTTTTTATATCAATGAATTATACTGAATTAATTTTTGTGGATTTTTAGAGAATTTTATGGGATTTATTTGTCAAATAAAAATCAAGTTTTCAATCCCTTATTTAGTCCTGTTCTGGCTTCTGCGGTTGACCGGACTAGTCGACCAAGCTAGGAGTCGGTCGACCGAGTCGGTTGACCGACATACACAGCCGTGCACGCCAGCTCTGGCTGGAGGGCCGGTCGACCGAATCGGTCGACCGCCAGAGAGCTTCTGCTCTCTGGAAAGCCCTGGTCGACCGGGTCGGTCGACCGGCAGAGAGCTCTGCTCTCTGTTCCAGGCTGTGGTCGACCGGGCCGGTCGACCGAGGCTCCAACGGTCGGATTTTTGACCGTTGGCGGTCGACCGGCAACGGTCGGATTTTTGACCGTTGGCGGTCAACCGGGCCGGTCGACCGACAGCCGTCTGGGCTGAAAAACAGCCCCAACGGCTAGTTTTTCATGGGGCTTATAAATACCCCATTTGTAGGGGTTTTGATAAGATTTTTAAGAAGAAAAATTTCCTACTTCTCAAGTGTTTTATACAAGTTTTCAAAAGTATTTTTAGAGCCAAAAAGGATTCATCTTTATTTGTTTTAAAGGGTTGGAAAAATTAAAGAAAATTGGATATTTGGGATATTGCTTTTGATCTTCATTTCAAACTTATTCTAGTTGTTTCCCAAGCATTTTTCTTTGAGTTTTCGATTTCCAAACTCTTTGTTTTCCACACTTGAGCTATATCATTCTATCCTATCTATAGGATCTTTTGTTTGTGGGAAATTGGTTTGTGGTTGAGATATACCACTAAGTTGTAAACCCTCCTTCTTTGTTGATATCCCTCTTGTGTAGAGGTTGATTTGGAGTGGTGTTTGGCTCCTCTAGTGAGAGGTAGAGATTGTGTATTGCTCCCTCTAGTGAGAGGTAGAGTTGGTGTTGGATTTGTATCCCTCATAGTGAAGAGGTGGATTAGGGTTGTTTGGCTAAGGGCCTACCCCTCTTGTGTGAGATGGTGTTTGTGTTGCCTCTGTGAGAGGTTGTTTTGGTTGAGAGAGGAGTTGTGTACTCCATATTGTAATTGCCCCAAATCCTCGGTGGAGGTTCCCTGTGTGGGAGTCCTGTGTGGACAAGTTAGTGGATTGGAAATCCTTCTAGGTGAAGGCGGGGACGTAGAGCTGGGTGCTCGAACCTCGAAACAGATCTCGTTGTTTGCGTTTGATCCATTCACTCTAACTCTCTCTCTTTATATTGTGCCATTGCATCATTTCATATTGCTCATTCATATTATATGCTTGGCTTGTTTATGTGTGCCTCACTTGTACTTAACCACGAGAGCTTCATATAGCGCCTCAACTCTTATTCAGAGGAATCAAGAGAAGTTAGTCCAGAGCCCTTCACTGGGAATTTGTGTAGTTGCAATTTAGTTTTAAATTTCGCATTTAGTTCACTAGATTAGCCGTACACTTATTCACCCCTAGGTGTACCTTCAAATGGTATCAGAGCCTACGCTCCTGATATTTGGTTTAACCACCTAGGAGTTGTTTGGTGGAAGAAAAATTCATGTAAAGTTTTCTTAAATCAATTAAAAAATTACAACAAACTTATACTCCGACTACAAGGGAGGGAGGATATTGAGTCTTGAATCTTTCCTTTGTTTAATGCTGGGTTCTTCAGGTTGCGGTGGAAAGTGAATCTTGTTTTTCGTTGACCGGGTGAACGTCAAGAACTTTTGGGGATCTTCTCTTCGGTTGGCGGACGGAGTAACACAGCTCTGTCGACCAGAAATCTCAAAGAGATTATAGGCAAAGATTAACTTGTACGCAGCAAGTTACTTGAAGAGTTGGACTCTCTTTCCTTCTCTGTGAAAATTCTTAAGTCAAGATCTAATTGACCGACCCTTTCTCCATAGGAAACGGGCTATTTATAGAGGTTTCAGGGTGAACGTGCCCCCTAAAAACACTCCACAATGGGGGTTAACTTCCTCATTATGTGGGTGGTGATTGACCCCATAACGAGGGAAGTTATAACTGAGACGCGGGTTTCGACCCTCGCGCCTTGGTGTTGCAGTGCGGCTGAGACGCAAATTTTGATCCTCGCGTCTTGGTGCTGCAGTGCTGGCTGAGACGTAGGTGTCGACCCTCGCGTCTTGGTGCTGCAGTGTAGCTGAGACGCAGGTGTCGACCCTCGCGTCTTGGTGCTGCAGTGCTGGCTGAGACGCGGGTTTCGATCCTCACGTCTTGGCGCTGCAGTGCTGACTGAGATTAGCCCTGCGTCTGGAGCTTGAAGCTCTGCTTTTTGGTGACTTGTCTTTGAGTGATCTTTAGGCAGCCTATAGAACCCCCTCCAAAGTTTTCGATATTCCGCAGTTAGCTGGGACGGATTTCGAAACTTTGGACTCTAGCTGAATTCACCCTAATGATTGGACTGACAATGCTCCTGGTTTGACCTTGTTTGGAGTATGGCCTTCGTGAGTGTACTGTGGAACTCTGTGAAGCCGTCAAAATTGATCGTGTTGAGTGTCTAGATACACAGTCTAAACCTCCCCGATGCTTTGAGTTTGTCGTTGGTGTACTTTGTGTTGGCCCAGAGGCCTTCCACTCTAGTTTTGATGATGATTAACTCATGTAGTTATGTGTACTAATAATCTTGTGATTTTAGTTTCAGATCTTTATTCAAGATATTAGTAGGTGATTAGCTTCAACAAGATGGTTTGGAAGCTTTCACATGTTGTTTCCAGAGCCCGAGCATCAAGATCATATATAGCACTCGTTGGAGTCAAGCTCGGAGTTTTGGAGTTTTAGATCGAGTCGGCTTGGAGACGGCGCTCTACAAGAAGACATCGGTACCTAGTTTAGTTTATGTTTTAGATCCAGTCGTAAAGATTAGAATAGTATGATATGCTCAAGTTCACAACACACACGTTTCATGTTTCCGTTTTGGTTTTCGGTTTGATTGGTTTAACCGATCTTGGTTTTCATGAATAGATAGATTCAAAACAAGTTTACATGGTTTAATGTATATTAGATTTGTTCTATATACATGCATGCTTCAACTTCTTAGATAAACTTAGTTTGATAGTCTATTTCATGAGTTTAGTGTTTTGGTATTTTTAACAAAACATAATTTTGGAATTAAAGTCAAAAACATGGATATATATATGTTTCATATATATTGGACTTATGTCCATATGCAACTTGCTTCAAAGTGTTTAAATATCATGTTTTTGTATTTAGATGAGTTTTGGACAAAACGTATTTTCAATTCAAAAATCCAAGTTTTAGAAAATACGGTTTTGATTTTTAGCAAAATTTCTATAACACAAAAATGGTTCAAAATGTTTGAAATTTGTGTTGAAATTTTTAACACAAGTTTATATATCAATGTAGAATGAGAAAACTATTTTTGTGGATTTTTTAGAAGATTTATGGGTATTTTTAGAATTAAAAAGAACAAGTTTTTCTGTCCCTGATTTTGGCTGCCAGGCTCTGGCGGTCGACCGTAACGGTCGACCAGGCCAGGAGCCAGTCGACCGTAGCGGTCGACCGGACGTGCACAAGATTGTGCACGTAGCCGTGTCAGTCGGCCGGTCGACCGACCGGTCGACCGGCTGTGAGCAACCCACTCTCGGGTTGTTCCCGGTCGACCGAGCGGTCGACCGGCCAGAGAGTGTTGCTCTCTGGTTCTGGGACGGTCGACCGCCCCGGTCGACCGGTAGCTGCCAGCGGTCAAAAAGTGACCGTTGGCCAGTCGACCGACCCGTCGACCGGTAGTTCATTTTTGGCAGTTTCTGCTGCCAACGGCTATAATTTTCTGGGGGCTATAAATACCCACTGGAAAGAGGTTTTCTCTAAGATTTTGATGCTAATTTTTCCTGACTCTCCAGTGTTTTCACAGCAATCAAAAGAAATTTTTGGGCTTTAAATTGAACAATCTATTTGGTGTTTTTGCTAGGGTTTGGAAAATCAAAGAAAAGGGTTTTTGGGAAAAGTGTTTGATTCAACTTCTTTATCTTGGTTTCTAGTTTTTCCCAAGGATTTTCTTTGAGTTTTTGATTTACATTCCTTTGATTTTCTCCACACTTGAGCTACATCTACTATCTTATTCTATAGGATCTTTGTGTGGGAAAAGAGATTGTTTGTGGTCTTTTGATCATCAAGTTGTAAACCCTATCTTAGCTTGGCTTTGTGCCTTTCCCTCATTGTGTTGAGGAGGTTGTGCTATTGGGTTGTATCCCTCAAGGTGTGAGGTGATCCTTGTGTAAGCTTTGTGCTAATCCCTCAAGTTGTGAGGTGATTGTTTGTTGGCTTGGTATTGTGTCTCAAGGAGGAGGTTGTGTTTTAAGGAGAGGAGTTGGGTACTCCTTGTGATTGTATTGCCCCAAATCCTCGGTGGAGGTTCCCTTTGTGGGAGTCCTTTGTGGACAAGCTAGTGGACTAGAAATCCTTCACGGTGGTGAAGACGGGGATGTAGAGCTGGGTGCTCGAACCTCGAAACATATCTTATTGTTTGCGCTTGATCCCTTGACTCTTACTCTCTCTCTCTCTCTCTTTACTTTGTGCCTTGCATCATTTCATATTGATCATTCATATTTATATGCTTGGCTAGCTTGTGTGTGCATCGTTTGTTGGTTGCATTAATTGTTATAATTGCAAGTAGTTTTTAAATTCCGCATTAAGTTCATTAGATTAGCATTATCACCTATTCACCCCTCTCTAGATGATTTCAATTGGTATCAGAGCCTACGCTCCTGATATTTAGGTTTAACCGCCTAGGAGTGAGATCTTGGTTTGCTAATCTTCATTTGCATTTTTCATTTGCACACATTTAGTTTGCACTCATGGATAGCCCTCCTATATTTGATTTTTCTAGACATGATTTTTGGAAGGCCAAGATGAGCAGTCATTTGAAAGCCTTAGGATCTAAAGTTTACCAAGTCATTACCAAGGAATCCTACCCCAATGATAGCAAGCATAATAAGGCCAATGCACTTGCACTTAAAACACTTAGAGCATCTCTTAATAAAGATCTTTTACATGTGTTTGCTCATTATGATTCGGCTTTTGCAGTTTGGAGCATATTGACTTCTCCCGAGCTACCAAGGATTATCAACAAGTTGAGAAGATCTAGGAGAGACAAGTCCGATGAGCATTGCCTCATGGTCCAAGGAAAGACTCCCTTGAGGTACAATCGGATTCTCAACTAGATGATAGCTCTAGCTCATATTGCTATGGATGTTTAGAAGTTCAAAACTTAAATGTTGAACTTGCTTCAAAGCTTGAAAATTTTTTGCAAAAACACGACCTTTTGAAAAAGAAGCATTTTGATTTAAAAGAAGAAATGAAGGATTTGTGTTCTAGTTTTGAAGTGATTTTGCAAGAGAAGGAAGAGATTACTAGTAAACGTGACTCACTTAAATCTCAACTTGACCTCGTCCTAAAGGAAAATGAATTTTTGAAAAGCAAAAATGATTGTGATGATGTTGTGAAAAACAATGAGGTTTTATCTTCTAAATTAGATTTTGTTTTAAAAGATAACCTTTCATTGAAAAATGAAATTGATTTCATTACAAAAGAATTGGATTTTATTTTAAAGAAAAATGAATCTTTGAAAATTGAATTGTCTTCACATGTTTGCCATGCTAGTGTACCTTCACCTAGCACATCTTTTGCATGCTCCACTTTATCTTCTAGTATTGAAAATGACATAAATGTTTTGAAGAAAAGTGTAGATTGTTTGGGCTCCACTTTGAGCCAATGTACTTTAAATCATACACGCTTGGAAACCTTGGTTCGTAAGAAACAAGTTCCATCTTTGCATGCACACCATACACGACATACACATGCTCATCACGATCACAATCTTCACACTATGTATGCTCATGTGTACATGTGTACACATTGTGGTCGAAAAGGTCATCTTGCTAGATTTTGCTATGATCGTTTACATGATGAAAATTTAGCATGTAATCTTGTTTGGGTTCGGAAAAGTATTAACCCCTATGGACCCAAAAGAAAATGGGTACCAAAGACCACCCCTATTGTATTTGATGTAGGTGTGGGCTCTCACATGACGTGAAAGTAGTGGTACCTTAGAGTGGATGCGTTCCGAGCTTCATGATGACCATTTGGATGCATCACTTTCAAGGGAAAGTTTGGTGGGAAGACCACCTTGGTTTGGAGAACTAGAGAGGTGCCTTCATCAGTTTTGGTATCGATCTCTAACTCCCGTTTTTATTTACATGCTTTCACATCATTGATTTATAGCATGTCATGTTTTATTGTTCATTATGCTTATGCCATATTTATTAAATTAGTGATATACATGTTTAGTTATTTGAGACACCCATGTTTAATATGGATCATTCTTTGTGTTCTCGCATATGTTTAGCTATTATGTATATCATAGTTCTAATAACATGTGGATTTACATAATGATCATATCATGTTGATTTATGACTTGTTTTATGCTTCATGATTTGAATATATGTTTAAATGTTAGTTTTTATTAAGACTAGGATCTATACTTGTACATATAGTGGGCCACAAATAAATCTCTATATGTTTGTACTTGAATGTCTATTTGTACCCATTAGATGTGCTAGTATAGTTTAGTTTTGATGATTCATGCATTTGACTTGTATTACCATTTTTGGACATGTTTTATAATCATGTGTTTTCACTTCATGTATATGTCTATTTTTGCCAAACTTTAAGATATACATGTATACCCCTTGAGTCATTTGCTTTTCATGCAAATCTTTATTATGGACTCAATTGTGTTTAGGGATATGTATGTATACTTCTTGTTTTATCAAAACATACATATGCCTTGAAGTATAAATTGTTTCTAATAAAATTTAGTGTTTCATGTTTTCATGTTTAAAGGAATTTCACATGAGCTTAATTGAATATTTTCATGATGCCATGTTTCACATTACACTTTTGCACTCACTTTATTCAATGGTTTCTCATGATTTTGTTTTCATGAGTATGATATGCGCCTTATTGATTTCGAGTGTTTAGTGACCATGTGATTTACATGTTTTTCATGAAATACAATTTTGTTTTATTCCTTACTTGAAGGATTTCGTACTAGTTTAAAAGTTTTTTCATTTAACTAGTTGCGGTATTCTTCGTTATGGTAGAGATTTTCAAACATATTATACTTTCAAACCTATTTTTGAAAACCCCTACTGTCAAAGGGCGGTTGGATAGGAGATCATGCTCATGTATGCTTCATAGTGAAAATCATTTTAAACTTGAACATGATTGGGAGGATAGGTTATATGAGATATACACTTGATATTATTGTTGATTCAATTGGTATCATTGGATTCTTTCAATTGGTATCAATATTGACATTTTTGTATACTCATATTTTTTTTTATATGTATGCTTGCACTTCAAAGAGTATCAATTTCAGTTGGTATCTAATTTTTCATACATATATATGTTTTTATTTGTGCTTATTATATTCATATATCTTAGAGCACAAATTTTGATCATGATAAAGCTTGTTTTATAATGACTATCTTGTTTCAATTGACTAGTTTTCAATTGGTATCCATATACAAGCTTATTCATTAATTCATTTGGTATTTCATAAAGGGGGAGAAAACTTGTATTTCATCTTTCAATTGGTATTTGATTTCCACTCCCATACTTTATGATTGAAAATTTCAATTTGGTATCATATGTTCAAAATGAAAAATATTTACAATTGGTATCAAAATTTCTGTTTAGAAATTCAAAATTTGTTATGTTTAATTTCAATTGGTATCAAGATTGTTTTCTTATAATTGGTATCAATATTTTTATGTTTCCTTTCAATTGGTATCAAGATGCTCTACTTTGACAAATTTTTAATTGATATCTTAATTAATTGTCACCCCTTATTTACATCATTTGTGTTTTAGACAAAAAGGGAGAACATTGTTTTATTGCTTTTAACCCCTTTATTGTTTCTTTGTTTCGAACAAAAAGGGGGAGAAGAATGTTTTTGTTTTTACTTAGACCCCTTTGTTGATGATTGACAAAAAGGGGGAGAAGTATTTAAGTTTATATGCATGTTTTATATGCATGTTTTGTTTTATTTATTAGTTTGTCATTTAATTGTTTAATTAGTATCAAGAGCATTATTTAAGAACATGTTTTTATTGGTATCAAGAGCACGTTTTATGCATGATGCATTTCATATGTTTGGTATCAAGAGCATTTTTTGTATTTGGTACCTTGTTTTATGCATGTCTATGCATACATGTTTAAGAGCTTACATTGTATATCTATTTGTTTATTCCTATGCATGAGTTAAGGGGGAGCTTCTCTGAAGCTTAACTTTAATTCATGCATATATAACTCCATGAGTTTGTCATCATCAAAAAGGGGGAGATTGTTGGCCCAGAGGCCTTCCACTCTAGTTTTGATGATGATTAACTCATGTAGTTATGTGTATTAATAATCTTGTGATTTTAGTTTCAGATCTTTATTCAAGATATTAGTAGGTGATTAGCTTCAACAAGATGGTTTGGAAGCTTTCACATGTTGTTTCCAGAGTCCGAGCATCAAGATCATATATAGCACTTGTTGGAATCAAGCTCGGAGTTTTGGAGTTTTGGATCGAGTCGGCTTGGAGACGGCGCTCTACAAGAAGACATCGGTACCTAGTTTAATTTGTGTTTTAGATCCAGTTGTAAAGATTAGAATAGTATGATATGCTCAAGTTCACAACACACACGTTTCATGTTTCCGTTTTGGTTTTCGGTTTGATTGGTTTAACCTATCTTAGTTTTCATGAATAGATAGATTCAAAACAAGTTTACATGGTTTAATGTATATTAGATTTGTTCTATATACATGCATGCTTCAACTTCTTAGACAAACTTAGTTTGATAGTCTATTTCATGAGTTTAGTGTTTTGGTATTTTTAACAAAACATAATTTTGGAATTAAAGTCAAAAACATGGATATATATATATGTTTTATGTATATTGGACTTATGTCCACATGCAACTTGCTTCAAAGTGTTTAAATATCATGTTTTTGTATTTAGATGAGTTTTGGACAAAACGTATTTTCAATTCAAAAATCCAAGTTTTAGAAATTACGGTTTTTGGTTTTTAGCAAAATTTCTATAACACAAAAATGGTTCAAAATGTTTGAAATTTATGTTGAAATTTTTAACACAAGTTTATATATCAATGTAAAATGAGAAAACTATTTTTGTGGATTTTTTAGAAGATTTATGGGTATTTTTAGAATTAAAAAGAACATGTTTTTCTGTCCCAGATTTTGGCTGCCAGGCTCTGGCGGTCGACCGTAACGGTCGACCAGGCCAGGAGCCGGTCGACCGTAGCGGTCGACCGGACGTGCACAAGATTGTGCACGTAGCCGTGTCAGTCAGCCGGTCGACCGATCGGTGAGCAACCCACTCTCGGGTTGTTCCCGGTCGATCGAGCGGTCGACCGGCCAGAGAGTGTTGCTCTCTGGTTCTGGGGACGGTCGACCGCGCGGTCGACCGGTAGCTGCCAGCGGTCAAAAAGTGACCGTTGGCCGGTCGACCGACCAGTCGACCGGTAGTTCATTTTTGGCAGTTTCTGTTGCCAACGGCTATAATTTTCTGGGGCTATAAATACCCCATTGGAAAGAGATTTTCTCCAAGATTTTGGTGCTAATTTTTCCTGACTCTCCAGTATTTTCACAGCAATCAAAAGAAGTTTTTGGGCTTTAAATTAAACAATCTATTTGGTGTTTTTGCTAGGGTTTGGAAAATCAAAGAAAAGGGTTTTTGGGAAAAGTGTTTGATTCAACTTCTTTATCTTGGTTTCTAGTTTTTCCCAAGGATTTTCTTTGAGTTTTTGATTTACATTCCTTTGGTTTTCTCCACACTTGAGCTACATCTACTATCTTATTCTATAGGATCTTTGTGTGGGAAAAGAGATTGTTTGTGGTCTTTTGATCACCAAGTTGTAAACCCTATCTCAGCTTGGCTTTGTGCCTTTCCCTCATTGTGTTGAGGAGGTTGTGCTATTGGGTTGTATCCCTCAAGGTATTAGGTGATCCTTGTGTAAGCTTTGTGCTAATCCCTCAAGTTGTGAGGTGATTGTTTGTTGGCTTGGTGTTGTGCCTCAAGGAGGAGGTTGTGTTTGTAAGGAGAGGAGTTGGGTACTCCTTGTGATTGTATTGCCCCAAATCCTCGGTGGAGGTTCCCTTTGTGGGAGTCCTTTGTGGACAAGCTAGTAGACTAGAAATCCTTCACGGTGGTGAAGGCGGGGATGTAGAGCTGGGTGCTCGAACCTCGAAACATATCTTATTGTTTGCGCTTGATCCCTTGACTCTTACTCTCTCTCTCTCTTTACTTTGTGCCTTGCATCATTTCATATTGATCATTCATATTTATATACTTGGCTAGCTTGTGTGTGCATCGTTTGTTGGTTGCATTAATTGTTGTAATTGCAAGTAGTTTTTAAATTCCGCATTAAGTTCATTAGATTAGCATTATCACCTATTCACCCCCTCTAGGTGATTTCACTTTGAACCAGGGGTGGACAGTCGTCTACTTGTGCCAGTGTACTGTTGAACTGAATTGCAGAAGTAAGGACTGAATACCAGTTCTGTGGGCGTAGGGGTACTACTGTTTTAAAGACGTGCCTTCTATAGGGGTGCATCTTTTGGGATGAAAACGCGACTGTTACTTCATGAGGTAGACGCGACTTTGGCCGGGTTGAAAAGATGTGATCTTCGGAGGGACGCGTCTTTTGTAATGAAGACGCGGCTTTCCGGACGCAACTCTGGCCGTGTTGAGAAGGGATGCGTCTTTAGAGATGAAGACGCGACTGTTGGATGCGAATCCGTGCCATGAGTATGTTGCCACGTGTCCTGTAGAATTGAGGGGGCATCTTCTTTTTGGTGTGCGAACTTCACGCTGCATTTAATGCGCTGTCCATGCGTCAGGTGGTAATTTGGCGTCGAGCGAAGCGCCGCCTATCTTTACGAATCACTGTGCCTATAAAAGGCAACAGTCCTTCAAGAGTCATCATTAGACTCTCCTTCTTCTTCGTTTGCATCTGTTAGGGTTTGAGAAAGAAGCTTTCTTTGTTCTCCTCGTTTCCTTCATCGAACATCGAATCCTCGATCACAATGGCACCAAAGGCTAAGCATACTGCTTCGTCTTCAAAGGCCATCATTCCTGAGACTCAAATGGGCGGTTTCTCCATGCAGAAAACCCCTATTTCAGGTATTAAAAAGCATCGGACCTTGTTTCCGCCATTAAAGGGGTTTACAGAGTTCTTTTAATTCTTAAATCTCTTTTGAATATGAACCGCCAACGCGGGCTCATGCCCGTGCTTAATTGCAGGCGCAGTTTTTGAGTCGATCAACAGGGCGCAGGTTTGATGACCTCTGCTTCTTTTATCTGCTCGAATCTGCGTCTGCTTGTTAGACACAGGGCCTTAATGAACCTTGTGTTTTGGATTCAACACTTAGAATATTTCTAAGTGTGAAAGATTCAGACGCAGATTTCTTATGACTCTTGCGTCTTGTGAAATCAGATGCTGGTCCTCATGAACCTTGCGTCTGAGTCCAATACTTAGAAATTTTTCATAAGTCTTGGATTTTTAAAACGCAGGCTCCATACTAGCCTTGCGATCATTGGATCTGGACGCAGATTTTGATGATCTCCGCGTCTGGGTTTATTTCTGCGTTCGAGTTGTAAACACTTAATCATTTTCTTTTAGATTTCTGATCAAGTGTTATTTTCTTTCGCAATGAGATATTCCTCCAATCCTCTCTCCAAAAAGTGCCACTTCGGGCACCGTAGGTGGTGCTGACCGCAATCTAACCTTCGTGTTGCAGAAGACTGCTCCTGTGACTACTGACAAGTCGAAGGAGCGAAGGGAGAGGATCTCTAAGGTCGACATGAGGACCTTCCGGGAAATTATGACCGACGGAGGATTTGAGACGGATTCACGTACTCCGTTAAAGAAACCCATCTTCTTCTTTAGGGACAACATTGGTGAGGATGGTAGCATCTTGCATGACGGCGATTACAAGTGGCTTCGCCAGATAGGGGATAGGAAATTCTTTCTTCCCAATATGGAGAGAATGTATCCCTTATCTTATCTCCAGCACATGTCTGTCCACCGAGCAATGGAATGGGAGCTTATCTGATCTGTCCCCGGTGTCTCCCTCGGCATACTAGGCACCAAAACTGTACACTCTGGTGGACACGGGAAGGAAATTTTTGGTTTATTTCCTAGATTACTCAGGTCTGAATACCCAGTAGGGGAAACCCCTCGGCTCAGCACTACCTTCATTAATCAATTCATGAAGGTAAGGGGTGATTTTCTAATTGACTTCCGCCCGCTCGGGTGGGTTCATTCTTCCGACAAGTCCTGGTGGGGCAAGATGGTGGGCTATGTCCTCGCCAAACTCGGAGCTCTGTTGGAACAAGTGGGATTGCGTCATGCGGTCAGGGCAGTGCAGTATGGCATCCCGCAAAGTTCCCACAATTTTTATGGGATCCTGGAGCACTACAACCCTTTGACGGGGACATTCTTCACCCCAATCGGAGAGATGGGGCTCGCCCTGCATGAACTATATGAAGTTTCGGGGCTAGTTATGGGAGACGCCCCTTATGAAGAATACGTTCCAACTTCTGAGGAGCTTCATCTCTTGAGGAAAGAGTGCCCTCAGATATATGCGACTTACTGGGAAGTGTTGTGTCACTTCCACATCTGCGGTCAAATAACCTCCTGGAGGACTAGGGGGTTAAGTAGATGTCTTGGGTGAGCTACTTGTTTAATGGTATAACTGAGAAAGATCACTCAGTGACAATTCTAGCTCCCAGCTCCGACGAGGAAATCGCCGAGAGGATTGATGCCTCTGTGAGTTCTTATACCACAGAGTCGAATGAAGACACTTTCAAACCTGATACGTTTTTGAAAGTTTCCATCATCAAGCCCGGGTCCCCATTTCTGACCGGGCATTACTGGCGGGCTTTCTCATGCTGTGGTTGAAACGCTGTGTAGTGCTGACACTGCCGCATGAAGTGATTGTTGCCGACATGGTGTATCCGGCGGTCCTGTTGGCCTATGATAGGTCCATCGCTCCCTTCCAGCAATGGTGGCTGGAATCCAAAGTGGATTACGGGCCCTGGCTCAGAGCCTGTGCAAAGTGGAGGCCATCGTCGACTCAGAAGGTAGACCGGAGGTTGACTCAGAGGGGAGGCCGAGAGTAAAGACTCCCAACCCCCGGATCGAGATTCCCTACACGTACCTGATGGCTTGGTACGTTATGCACTGCCCCTCACTGATGACGCCGGTGTCTCAATCTGAGGGTTTGTCCCTTTTGTGCAGCGGCTGGAGAGCTCGAGCTGGTCCCACTACTATATGTTCTATGTTCTACGTTCGGAAATATATTCTGAACGTTTCGAATTATCATCTCGACCGCTGCTTCCCCGAGATTACCGGTGCATCTTATGGGGATAAATTTGCTGACCTCGCAGGTCCGGACGACTTCACGAGGTTGCCATCGGGAGTCTTCTGGTGGCTTATCAACATTCGGCCTGGGTATCTGCTCTTTCGGCAAGGGAACTCATGTACAATTGAGCCCTATATGCTGAATCGTTTTGCCCGACAATTCGGTTATAATCAACTGTATGTCGGCAATCCCAACACCAAACTCTCCTTCAGCGGAATCTATTTGAAGGTGCTCGGGCTTGGTATTTGATTGAGGTTTTCCTGCACACAAAATATAGAATTTCAGTTTTAAGAATAGGATGTGCAAGGTGCTCAATACTACCGCTATAGCAAGTGGCTATGCGGGTCGTGATCCACAGGGAGGGACTAGCGATTAAAGCTTTTTAGTAAGTTCTCTTTTATTTATTTATAATGTTATTTACAATGATATTTACAATGAAGAAGTGTGAAAAAGATTGGGAATTGGTGATTTACACTAAAATTAAAAGAAAGAAAACTAAAAACCTACTTATCTCTTCGGCGTCTGCTTACCTTGGAACCGTGTCAATGACGTACCTTTCTTTGAAGGCGAACGAAGCATGAAATATGATCTTCCCTACTCCCGATCTATACTACGAAATAAAAAGGGCAAACTACGCTACCATGGAAGTAGATATTCATCATCATAAACCATCAACGGCACTTGCAAGGAGAAGGCACCTTCGAAGCTCTTGGTTTCACATGGATCCACAAACACAAAAGAGAGAAAGAAAAAAAAAACAAGAATAGAAAAAAGAAACAAACTTCGATTTGATTTTATTAACAATGGAAGAAAAGATTACTTACACCGATGGCACCTCAGTACAAGCTTGATCTCCTTCCTCCATGAAAGTATCCTCTCCTCTCAGTTGCATAAAAAAATTACAAAAAGAAAATAAAACCTAAATTACAATCTACAAGTTAGCCTAAGGAAAACCCTAATTTTTCTTTGTACTCGACTGGATGCCCTTCTCTGTTGCTCTGCAGGGGTATTTATAGGAGATATAGGAAGTAAAGTCCCAGTACAACTCCTCAACGAAAACGCATCGCCATCGCCAACCGCCTCTGGATTGCCACGGAAACGGGAAATTTGCCGCGTTTTCGCGGCACTATTGTAGCCAAATGCCACGTGCTTTCTCGCGTGGCATCCTCTGGTCCGTTCATGGGTAAATGCTTCTGGAAGTTGTGTACCGACTCTTTATTTTGAAAATTTGGGATAACTTGGGAAGCAAGTTACCCTAAATCCAAATCTTTTAAAACGATTTTATTATTTTTACACTCTTCTCCCCTTATTTATAGCCTTGTCCTGCAAGCAATTAGGGTTGAGTAGAAGTCTATCTCTTTCCTCTTCTTTTAGTAATTGCAAATTTTGCACATGGGCTTGCACATGAGCTTTTTGGGCTTCTGGGCTTCATTTGGGCTTTTATTTCTTTATTTTTTATTACTCAAGGCCTGCACACAATAAACAATAAAACATTAGTAATAGTGCATAATTAAAAGAATAAATAGGGAAATATGATAGTAAATGTAGTGATAAATATGCACTTTTTACTATCTATCACACCCCCACACTTATCTTTTTGCTCGTCCTCGAGTAAAAATCAAAGAGAAGAGGAAAAGAAAAGAAAAATTAATCTACCCTAACTCACTTTCGTAGGAATCACGGTTGCACGTAGCATGTGCAACAAGCCGTTAAACCCCTAGGTTACCCTAGAGGACGAGTGTTGTCTCGTGAAGGTTTTCAGCGGATTACACCCACAAAATCCATAAAAAGGAAAATATTTGAAATATGTTTGAAGAAACTAAGTAATCTATAATTTTTTAGGATTATCATTTTTATTCATTCTTAAACTTAGTCTTTATATAGTAAATTGTTATCCATTTTAGGTAAGGATCAAAACTGAATTTTTGTATAGTCTTTTTCGTTACCAAAAGTCATATGCATCCTTGTGAATCTTCACTAAGAATTTCTTAACTTGGACTCTCATGCCTCTTTATTATTATTTTCTCTTTTTTTTTAATATGTATAACTCATCTAATTTTCTTTCGTGTAAGTATCAAGGCTTCTTGAGGCTCTCATACCTAACTAATTGACTATTAGATGTGTTAGTACATATATAAGTAATTTTTCTTAGTTTTCTTAGGCTTTCTAATCCACCCATGTAGCGAACTTAAAGTCAGTGGCTCCCAAACCGGTCGTTTAGGGCACTGGGTGAGAAAACACCCCACGGACTTAAGGATTCGAGTGAACTAGGCCACAAAACTAAGGTTTTTATTTATACAATCACCTTTAGGCGTGAGTACTTATGCTTCTTGAGGCACATGTATTCAGCTTAATTAGTGAATTTTTTTAGTTTATATTTTTTTTTAGTATTATTTTTTTTAGGGAACAAGAGTCTTTGTTTTAGAATCCTAGATATGTAAGTGTATTAGGTATGCACATTTCATTAAGGTAAAAATTAAGACTAATTAATTATTCAATTTTTCCTCCTATACCTAAAAATTCAACAATTTATTTATTTTGACCAAGTTTTTAGAAATCCTAATCATGATTTTCCTAATTCTTAAGACTAACTTAGATTTCTTTTAAAAGATAAGTCAAAGTATTGTCCTTTTTTTTTTTTTTTTTTAATTTTTTTTTGAAAATTTTTGTTAGTTTCTACCTATGTTAGTATGTTAGTAAAGCCTCCCCCACACTTATCTCATGCATTGTCCTCAATGTATGAATGAATACATATATGCATGAAAAAGAAGAAAGGGAAGGCAGATGTTACCTCAAGGTGGTGGTTCCGGTGGTGGTCTAATTGGTCCACGAAATGCGGCCCAATCTATTTTTCATGGAATTCGTAGGAACCCACCAGAAATCTTTCTTGTATAACCCACTAAAATATATGTTTGATCATTTTTTAAAAATTCCACCCATCAAATTTTCAAATTTCATAATTATTTTCAGAGTCAATTGTCTCAACCGCCTTGTCCCAAAATGGAGTGTGAAAAGATGGAATGATTGACTTGGACGTCAGAAGTACGGGAACGAATACCGACTCAGGAAAGAAACTTAAATCAAGTAAGGGTTCAGGAGTCAAGCTTGGTTCAAGAAGTGTGTCCAAGTCAAGAAGTTGAAACTCAAGTCCACATTTATTTTCCAACAATGGAGTGTGACTTAATATTGGTGATTCAAGTTTAGGAATGATAGGTGTGGGAATCAAAACTGACTCTAAAATATTACCTAAGTCGGGTAACAAAACAGGAGTCAATAGTGATTCAGGAATTTAAACTTGATCACAGATTTGAGAATCTAGGTCACATTTCTCATTGAGCTCAATGTCATAAAAATGAGAACTTGCCAATTTATCCATACGACTTTCAAAATTATAAAATTGGTCAAGTTCAATATGATCATCAAAAATGGGTGATTCAATTTCATAATGAATTGGCACAGGATCCAATGCTAACTCGAAAAAATTGAAATCAGGTGAAGACACCGGAGTCATTATTGAATCAGGAAGTAGAATTGAATATCCAAGTTGAGGGTCAGGATCATATTCATGCTTAAGTTCTATTTCAGGAAAGGAATAACTTGCCAAACTATCAATATCATTTTCAAAAATTGGAGTTTGGGCAAGTTCAAATGATTGTACTGAAATAGAATCTTGTTTTCCAAAGCAACGTGACTCTTCAGCTCTAACAGAATGATTCTCAGAAATGGCCGAACGGTGAGAACGTAAAGTTTGAACCATCATATCTATTTCATGATCACGAGCGATTCTAGCCTGAGTCATGGCTTCAAGCATCTTTTCATAGTCAATTGGTGCATCATTTTGTTGTGATTGGACTTGAAAAGATGAAGTGTTGTTGTGACACTCGTGATGAAATTGTGAGTCAGTCAGATTCTGTGATTGTTGCTTGGACTCGCGCATCATCATGTCTAAGATTGATGGTGATTGTTTCTTGGACTCATGCATACTCATCATTTCCAAAATAGATGGTTTTCTATTATGAACTGGTGGATCTGAGTATGAATCATGGAAATATTGTGGACAAGGTGGATAAGGAGGACAAGTTGGTTGAACATTAGACTCGGGGGAGGTGAATCCCCATGGACTCTGTGAAGAGTTGAAATTGTTGTGAAAATTATGGTCATAAAATGGGGGGCATGGGTTATATTCATTCAAATAAGACCACTCCGGCACACTAGGTTGGTTAAAGTTAGGATGTGCCGGGTTGGTAATGTCCGAAAAAGAGGTTAGTGTGTAATATGGATTAAAATTTGAAAAATTGTTGTTATAAGCCATATCACACAATAAAACACAAACAAAAAACAAACAAATAAGCAAACAAAAAAGAAAAAATTCTAACCTAAGTTAGGGTAGACCTATGACCTAGACGACTCCTAACTGGTTAAACTGTCCACGGGAGGTCTAATGCAGACTTTGACCACAAGCTAATCAGCCAAGTCAGGACAAGATTGGTGGGAGGTTTTCCATTAAAGACGTTTCTTAATTAAATAACCACCAATCTTCGGGCTTTCGGCCCTCAATCCCCTTCCTAGACACTGATTTGGTAGGAGTCAATTTCCAACACCGTTCCCCCTTAGGATAATCTCCTAAATGAGTTCGAGATGTCCCTAGGGCCAACGTCTACTCATTTTTAGTTAGGCTTGAGTTAGTGAGTGAGGAGATTGTTTGTGGGCCAAGGAAGGGTGATGAAATCCCCACCTTATCTTATTTATAGGACAAGCCCTTAAGTCAATTTAGTGCACGTGTAAAGTAATAGACAAATATTCACTTAAAGCAGAAAATCAGCCAAGGGTGCTTCCTAGTCTATATGCAATGCGAACGTACCTTGTCTCCAGCACTCTTCAACAGAAATTAAAAATTAAATAGACACGTGCCTATATGCAAGAGTCTAATTTTTTTTATTTTTTTCAACAAATAGGTTACTGTTAATTAATTAGCAGTGTGCAGGGTGATCACAGAGAAAAGTTAACAGAGCAGTAAACTAAATTTGCAATTTGCAGCAACCTGCAGAAAACTGAGTGAGGAGTTCACTACTCAGGCCGCGGAAACGCGGCTATTGCCGCGCAAACGCGGCTCTGTAGTAGGCTCTGTTGCTCTGCCTTCGAGGGCAGAGGCACAGAGTTGCTATATGTCCTTTTCTGCTGTTATTTTTTCTGTTCTCCGAACCTGCAAACAGAAAGAATAAAAGAATTAGTTATTTTTTTTATTTTTTTAGAGAATAACTTACCGTCCCTCCCCGGCAACGGCGCCAAAATTTTGATAGAGGTTTTCCTGCACACAAAATATAGAATTTCAGTTTTAAGAATAGGATGTGCAAGGTGCTCAATACTACCGCTATAGCAAGTGGCTATACGGGTCGTGATCCACAGGGAGGGACTAGCGATGGAAGCTTGTTTAGTAAGTTCTCTTTTATTTATTTATAATGTTATTTACAATGATATTTACAATGAAGAAGTATGAAAAAGATTGGGAATTGGTGATTTACACTAAAATTAAAAGAAAGAAAACTAAAAACTAAAAACCTACTTACCTCTTCGGCGTCTGCTTACCTTGGAACCGTGTCAATGACGTACCTTTCTTTGAAGGCGAACGAAGCATGAAATATGAGATCTTCCCTACTCCCAATCTATACTACGAAATAAAAAGGGCAAACTACGCTACCATGGAAGTAGATATTCATCATCATAAACCATCAACGGCACTTGCAAGGAGAAGGCACCTTCGAAGCTCTTGGTTTCACGTGGATCCACAAACACAAAAGAGAGAAAGAAAAACAAAACAAGAATAGAAAAAAGAAGCAAACTTCGATTTGATTTTATTAACAATGGAAGAAAAGATTATTTACACCGATGTCACCTTAGTACAAGCTTGATCTCCTTCCTCCATGAAAGTATCCTCTCCTCTCAGTTGCATAAAAAAAATTACAAAAAAGAAAATAAAACCTAAATTACAATCTACAAGTTAGCCTAAGAAAAACCCTAATTTTTCTCTGTACTCGACTGGATGCCCTTCTCTGTTGCTCTGCAGGGGTATTTATAGGAGATATAGGAAGTAGAGTCCCAGTACAACTCCTCAACGAAAACGCATCGCCAACCGCCTCTGGATTGCTGCGGAAACGGGAAATTTGCCGCGTTTCCACGGCACTATTGTAGCCAAATGCCACGCGCTTTCTCGCGTGGCATCCTCTGGTCCGTTCATCTGGGTAAATGCTTCTGGAAGTTGTGCACCGACTCTTTATTTTGAAAATTCAGGATAACTTGGGAAGCAAGTTACCCTAAATCCAAATCTTTTAAAATGATTTTATTATCTTTGCACTCTTCTCCCCTTATCTATAGCCTTGTCCTGCAAGCAATTAGGGTTGAGTAGAAGTCTATCCCTTTCCTCTTCTTTTATTAATTGCAAATTTTGCACATGGGCTTGCACATGGGCTTTTTGGGCTTCTGGGCTTCATTTGGGCTTTTATTTCTTTATTTTTTATTACTCAAGGCCTGCACACAATAAATAATAAAACATTAGTAATAGTGCATAATTAAAAGAATAAATAGGGAAATATGATAGTAAATGTAGTGATAAATATGCACTTTTTATTACCTATCAGTATTACAGTGTGGCTGGAGGGACAAAGGCCATTTTCCGCTTGCCTGACAAGACTCCTAACTGCTACGCAAGCCTCGGTTTCTGCATTTGGTATTTCCAGGCTAGCAAGATGCCCGATTATTTAATAAATTACTCATGTATTAAGGGCATTAATGCGTCCTATGAAGACAAATTGGAGTCAAACAAGCGCATGCGAGGCATCGATGAATACCAGGCAGCCAAGAAAGAGGCCAGAGGGGAGACAGGGGTGGAGCCGAGAGCAGCAGCACCTAAGGAGCAGCCTGCTAGAAGGCGTCGACGGGCGGTGCCTAAACGTCCCCATGGCTCTACTTTCACAGTTGAGCCTACCCTGAAGAAGGCCAGGAGAGACTCGGCGGCTGAAGCTTCCATGTCTGAGGCTGTCCCTTCTGGTGTTGAGGAGCAGAGGGAGGAAGCGGAGGAGGAAGACGAAACCCCCCTTGTTCGCCCTCGTGGATTGCGTAGCAGGGGCCCCGTGATTTTAGAAGAAGGGGAGCTTGCTTATGATCCCACTGCAATTGATGAGGCTGAGCAACTCGAGGTTGACCTGGTGGGAAGGGATGATGTTAAGATTCCAGGGGTCTCAACTCAGCCAGGGTCTTCTTTAGCTCAAGTAAGGAGAGATGAGGCACCACAACCTGGGTCTCCTAGTGTATTAATGCCCAGCTCGCGGGTAGTCGACCCCAGCCCTACTACTGGGGTACTCAGTGGCAAGGTCTCGATTGCCGAGGCCTCTTATGTCGCACTATCGTCTTTCTCGTCCAGAGAGTATGAATATTCTTCGGGCAATGAAGTCGATTTTGGCGATGAACCCGCTCCTCCAGATCCGAGTAAATTCTCACATATTACGAAGGAAGAGATACAAGGGTGTGACCCCGTGACGGTGTCGCCAATAGCAACAATTGCTCCTGCTGAAGGTACTCTCATTGTCTTTTTGACCCGTTTCTCTTTTAACTAGGGAAAGGCTCTGACGTTTTCCCTTTAACTTTATGCTACAGGGCTGGCCGTGGACAATGAGGCTGCAACTTCCTCCCACATCGAGGAAATGATACAAGAGCTGGCCCAGCAGGAGAGCGTTGAGGCTCCTGCTACTGAAATGCTTCAAGAGAGGGCAATTATTGAAGTTGGGGAGACCTCAACCCTACAAGATCTGCCCAGGAATTCGCCGTCTTCGAATCCTCAGCTTGGTAAGAAAATATCGATGCTTTGAATGTCCTCCTTTTTATTGTCATGGTTAACGTTTTGGTGATTTGCAGAGAGCGCTGAGGGAGCTCAGGTAGAGGATCTTGCGGCCAGCGTCGACCCAGAAGGCAATACAATTCAAGCCTCTACCGAGGGCCCCGAAGAGGTCAGGTTTGCTGCTACTTCAGTCGCCGTGGAGGCTGCTACGACGGCAACTGCCCTAGAAGTGTCAGCGACCATCTCAGCTTCTGATGAACCTGTCATTGACATCCCTCCTGCGCAAGACGAACCGATTTTTGCCTCTCGTCCTGTAGTGGAAAGGGGATCCGGGAGTTCGTCAGCAGAATTCTCTCCAGCCAATGATATCATAGAAGAACTGGCACGTCAAATGGTGCAACAGTTCTTTGCTTCCATGCGATCATGCATTGACCTCATCCTTTCTGGGGGCAGCTCTTTCGAGTTTGCCCGAGTACTTCTTGAAAATCTGATCGGGAACATCGGTCATACTGGAGGTCCTTCGCAGGCCAGGGCATGCCTGATGCTGGTGGAGCAGTTGGGAAGTGACTTGAAAGAGCTCAAGTCCTTGGAAGATGCTGGCTCAGTACACGAGGCTCGGGCGATCCTGACTAGGCTTCTTGCTGCTCAAGAACAAGAGCGGAAGGCAATGGAGGAACAAATAGCTGAAGAGACCCGCCATCTCTAATATTTTCAGGCTGACCACCAAAGGCTGATTGGCGATTCAAGGGAATCTGAAATCATCATGCAGAGCGCAGAGCAGGTTATTATCACTGCTCGGGCCACCATAGACAAGGTAGAAGCCTTGATTAAAATCAACGAGTAAAAACTTGCCACTGCCAGGAAGAAGCTGGAAGAGCTGGAAGCTGCCAAGACGCAGGCTGAAGAAAACCTCTCCACTCATTCCTCCAGGTTGGAATCTCTACGAGCGCAGCTGGCTGCGAAGAAATTCTTATCTGAGGAGGAGTTGCGGGTCCAAGCTCTCATGGAGGCTGAGAAAGCGTGTCAGCACGAGATGCATCGCCTCCGAGAACAAATCCATTCTTTGGCGAATCAAGATTATTAGTCTCCCTTTTTTTTTGTAAAGAAAGGAGCGTTTGTATTACTTTTATCATTTTTTGCTCAAGTAATAAAAGTCTTCGAAATTTTGCTCCATCTTCATTGTTTCACTGTAGATGACTTCAATTCCCTAACCGTAGTCTTTGATTGTAATCCTTGACTGGCCATGAATAATAAACTCAGGCTGAACTGAGTTCTTGGGCGGGACGCGGTTCTGATTTATAGTGGAGACGCGGTCCTTGGAAACGCGATTCTGACCTGCTAATTGAGACGCGGTTCAAGCTTACGCGAAGGATGTGGCTTTGGTTATGGAAGTACGCGGCTTCCTGGACGCAGCCCTTAATTCTATCTGGACGCAGAATTCAGGATGCAGTGAGGATGCAGTCTTATGCTTCTCAAAACTGACGCGTAGATATGAGGACGCGACACTGTCTTAGTAGAGACGCGTCTCTAGACCCTTGACTCAGTGCAAACTCAAATTATATTGAGTTTATAATAGGAACACGAGTGTCGTCTTGCAATGTAGACGCAGCTCACGGATACCTGTGAATGACATAGGCCTTCTTTATTGTAGACGCAGCTTTCAAATTTTATGTGATTTCAAAGCGTGACTCCAGAATGGGTCCCTTTTGCTGATGGGGCGCGGCTTTGAACCGCTCCGAGAGACGCGGTCACAGTTCTCTTAACTGGAATGAAAAAGGATGTCGTCTTCGAATTCACAAAGGGACGCAAGTTCCTGGACGCGGCTCTCGGGCCTGCGTTTGGTGCAACTTCCCAGGCGTTACATGCATCTTGTCATAAAGATTTTGTTAGATCTTTAAATGTCAAGTCGACGTTGACGATTAGGGACTCGCATCATCCGCTGTTTCCCGAAGCGGTAGTCCACGCGTCAGCCCTTCATTGGGTTTAGACATTTAACGCCTTTTAATGCCAAATCGGCGCTGGCGGTTGGAGGCCTGCGTCTTTGTTGCTTCCCGAAGCGACAATCCACGCGTCGGCCCTTCATTGGGCTTTGACATTCGTGCAGGAATTAAGGCTGACGGTTCTGATTAGTGAGCCATTAATTACAGGCTTTATGGGTTTGCCTATAAATAGGCCTCACCCCCTGCTTTTAACAGTCTGTTACTTAGATTGTTTTCCCTCGAGAGCGAGCGCTCTGAGGGATTCCATCTTCTTCCTGTAAGGACTTTTAATGGGATTTGCCCCTATGGACGATGACGACCCAAAGCTTTCACACTTTGCTTTAATCTCTCTAGAAGATTATCACTGTCAAGTGATTTCAAGATCAAAAAGCGTCTCTTTGAGCACCATTTATGTCCGCGCCTTGATGCAAAAAGTTCAACCCTCAACGGGTTATTCTGTGGGTATGACTTCCTTATTTGCCATGAAATTTTCAGCCCACTGGGTTTCAGTTTTGCTATCTCTTAAATAGATTGATCTTCTTGACCTTCTCTCTGAAATCTGACTGGTGCGCCCATTATTTGGAAGTTGCGCCATTGAGACTTCAGATGAAGTGCACATTGATTGAGTGTAAACTCTGACTCAGAATCCTCTGGACACGAGTATAATGGACTTTTGCACCTGGACCAAGAGCTTTCCATACAGAGCTCGCGTCTGAGGCTGTAGACTTAGAAGAATTTCCACTCAGATCGAAGGTTTCAGACTTGAATGTAACAACCCCTGTTTATCAAACAGGGAGATGGCAATTTTCGCATCTGATTCTCTTCGCGTCTCATATTTTAGACGCAGGTGCAAACTAGACTGCGTTCGAATCTGTGTGTATTACACAACTTTGATCGCGTCTGTTTCTGTCGCAGCAGAATTTTGATTTGCTGCGCAGGTCATCCCTGCGTCTGAAGCTTTCAGCAATGGCCGCGTCTGTCACTTAGTTTTTCCGTTGAAGTATCCTGAGCTTTTAATCTTCTGATTTTTGCTTCTCGCAGGTAGGCTTAATCATCCTTTTTCATATTCGCTGGGCCCCTGGGAGAATATTTCGGCCAGCGAACCTGTTCGATGGTCGACCACTGGAGAAGAAGTCATGGCTCCTGTTCTCAGGAGACGAGGATCTGACATCCGCCGAGACCTTATTGGACATGATGCACCAGTCATGCTTCTGACATGGCGTGGTCACAGTGGGTATGGCGGTGGATATAGTGGTGGGTATAGTCTTGGATTCTCCCTTCACCTACCCCAGAAGTGGCATCGATGAAAGCTCCATGCTCATTAGATGACTTTTTAGTGGTGGAGGTGTTCATCAACGAAGGATCATAGCCCACTTCGGGTAGTCAGGTGGAATCAGAAGGTTCTGCTACCTTTCGACCTCAAGAAACACCATTGTTCTTGGTCAACAATGGACTCTTTCGATGTTCACGCCATGCATGGTGACGTAATCAGCCTCCAAACGTCATCATAGTGCTCAACCCATCTTTGGCGCCCTTCCGAACATCTTGTACTTGGAATGGTGAGAAGCTTCAAGAAGTGAGTGCAGCCTTTGAGAGAGAGGGACTTCTTTGTACTCCTTTATTGTAACACTCAATCTTATTGTATAGAGAGCGTTTTGTATCACTTTCATATGTTGGATATAAATAAAAGTGACACTTTTTTTTTCCTTCTATTGTCTTGAACTTCCCTTATTTTTTAAGTCAGACGAATAGAAGCAAAGAATCTTTGACTTGTCAAAACTATGATGATAATCTTAACGAGTCAAATTTTGTAGAGAGAGATCCTATTTCAGGAACTCAACAATGCTGTCAGAGGTGTGATATTAACTTGACAAGGGATAAGATAATTTTTGTGGACCCGCCACTCTATAAAGGAAAGTGACAGGTGGAACTTGTACCCCAAGGAAGATGAGCTTTTATCAGAGGTTAGGGATTAACTTGATTAAAATCAGCTGGGGATCTAATGAAAACACTATTAACGGTGTAATGTTAACCTAACAATGTTTTTAGGTAGACTTGTTGTTCTGTTGATGAGAATAACAAGTGAGACTAGATTCGCGGGGGATCTAGGAAAGTTTTTACCGTTAGAGGTGTGATATTAACTTAACGGGTTGAATGTAATCTTGTCAGAAGTGTGATGTTAACTTGACAAGAATGTGAGTCAGAGGTGTGATATTAACTTGACTCAAAAGCATTTCAGTTTTCTTTGAGAAAACTGAAAGTATCACTGCCATAGGTGTGATGTTTAACTTAGCAGCGAGGGTAATGTTAGAGGTGTAATTTTGAACTTGGCATTGGTCATCTCGACTTTGACAAGAAAGTCTGAGGGAAAGTCATGGCCTTAAGTGTATTGTTAAACTTAGCAATGACTTGGACGCTAGAGGTGTAGTATTAAACTTAGCATCGTTCATTTCAGCTTCGATATGGAAGTCTGAGGGAAAAATGGCTGTCAGAGGTTTAACATTGAACTTGGCAGCAACTTGATTACCGTTAGAAGTGTAATGTTAACTTAACAGTAATTTGTCAGAGGTGTGGTATTAACTTGACAAAAATTGGTTTGCGCTACGAGCAATTTGAGGGCCTGCCATTCTATTGATGAGAATTGACAAGTGAAGTTTGAAGTGCCAGAGGTATAGTGTTAGCCTGACAAATTTGAAGGTTTGCTACTCCATATAGGGTTAACAAGTAAGGTTTGTACTTGATAGGGAGTATTGAAAATTTTCATTACCAGAGGTATGGTTTTAACATAGCAATGATGATACTTTGTAGACTTACCATTCTGTGTATGAGAATTGGTAAGGGATTTTGGAGGAGAGGGTGGAACTACATCCACTTAGGATTTTTAGCAAACCCTCAGCTATCAACGGATTTGAGGTGCCTTTACCAACTACCGTTTGAGTTGGGCTAGCCATGCTATTCCCCTCAGCATGATGAGTTGTCGAAGACTTATGTTGGGCTTAGAAGCCAACATTTTCCTCTGTCCTTAGCCGTCGAAGGCGTCGGACATTAATGAAAATTAGAACCCAAGTTTCGCCTTTCGTTTCTTTATCAATATTTACATCATGCATCATGGTGCTATCAATGCGCTATTAGCTTGTCACTGATCTATCGTGATGTAACATAATGAAGGAAAGAAACTTTTCTTGGATCTGGAGTTTTGATCAGAGGTGTACTTTTAACTTGATCGGCGGAGGAGTACCATTAAGGATAGTACTTCTTCAGGAATCTGCCATTGATCGGCATCATGAGTGTATCTCCATTTGAGGTTATGAGGCGATATGATCTATTTGAGTAGACTGACTCTACTACAAATGGTCCTTCCCATTTGGGCTGGAATTTCCCCTTTGTCTTATGTGTCATCACCATAGGTCTTCTGACGGCTAAGACAAGATCGCCTTTCTTGAAAGTTCGCACTTTAATTTCTTGTTGAAGGCTCTGGTAATCCGGGCTTGGTAGAGCTCGATCTGTTGTTGGGCCTGCAGACGTTTATCATCCAAGGCCTCCAATTCTTGGAGTCGCTGTCGATGCTTCTCCTCCTTCGTCATCTCCGCTGTCAAGGCGACGCGTAGAGACGGAATTTGAATTTCCAGTGGAAGCACAGCTTCACACCCATATACCAAAGGAAATGGCGTAGCTTTAGTTGGGGTTCGAACAGTTGTGCGATAGGCCCATAAGCATTCACCTAGCTTGTCGTCCCAGTCACGCTGACTTTTCGAGACGAATTTCTTGAGAAGCTTGCCGATGGTCTTGTTAAAAGCTTCTGCGAGACCATTAGCGGCGGGGTAGTATGCTGTTAAGGATACACTCTGGATTCTGTACTTCGCGCAGAACCTCTGGAAAGCCTGACTGATGAACTGGGGTCCATTGTCATGAACAATTCGCCGAGGTACACCAAAACGATAAATGACATGATGTTTGACGAACTTGATCACATCAGATGACTTTACCTCCTTCAAAGGAATGGCCTCAGCCCATTTGGAGAAGAATCGGTTATGGCTAAGATAAACCGATATCCTTTTAATGATGGTGGGCTGATAGGGCCGACTACATCCATCCCCCACATCTCAAACGACCAGGTAGAGGTCGTAGAGTGAAGGTATCCTGGTGCTTGATGGATGAAATCACCATGCACTTGACAGGCGTGACATCTTTTGGCATAAGTGATAGCATCAGCAATCATCTTGGGCCAGTAATATCCCAACCTTTGGAGTCGATTCGCAAGTTTTGGACCAGGTTGATGGGCTCCACACATACCGTCATGGGCTTCTTTCAATATCTCCTGTGCCTCTTTTGGTGAAAGGCAGCGGAGCAAGATCCCGTCATGCGATCGACGATACAATGTTCGCGTAATCGCATTATAGTAGAATTTGGGGGCTTTTCTTCGAATGGCAGCCGCTTCTTTGGTGTCCTCAGGCAGGATGTCATATAAGACATAATCAATATAAGGGAATCGCCAGTCTCTAAGCTCTGGACCGGCTGACGATTCGAGAACTTCTTTGCCTTGACAATCTCCCGTTGGCTCCTAGTAGTCCTCAAGAGCAATTCTCGGACAATACAGGTCATGGCTGTGGATAAATATTTTCTCCACTGTTCCGGCTGGAAGAGCCAAAGAGGCAGCAAGAGACGCCAGTGCATCTGTATGTACATTTTGCTTGCGTGGTACATGGTCAATGTAAAAGTTTATGAACTTCTCGGCCATGTGGACAGTTGCATTGTAATAGGGTACTAGATCTTCATGTCTGACTTCGTACTCCCCGCGAACTTGGCTGACGATGAGCTTAGAGTCACCATATGCCTCGAGATTTTTAACGCCAACCTCATCGGCAAGTCGCATCCCAATCAAGAGGGCATTGTATTCTGCTACATTGTTGGAACAAGGCTCGGTTAATGAGACAGCTCGAGGAATCACATAGTTCTGTGGGGAGATGAGTACTACTCCTACTCCTGCCACTATATGTCCTTTTGGGCTTGTTCTCGATGCACCGTCAAAGAAAAGTTGCCACACTTGCCTTTCAAAGGATGTCTGAGTCTGGCAGACTTCAGTGACCTCGTCTGGGAGATCCTCGTAAAGTTTAGCTGCCCTCGGATCTGGATGTTCAGCCAGGAAATCCGCCATAGCTTGTCCCTTCATAGCTTTTTGTGGTAAAAAGTGCATTTCATATTGGGATAGCAATATAGCCCATTTTGCCAGTCGGCTGTTTAATGATGAAGGCTTTGTCATAAGTAACCTCAGGGGGTTGACTTTTGATATGACGTTTATTGTCTGGCCTACCAAATAGTGTCGCATTTTCTGAACAGCGAACACCAACGCCAAACATTCCTTCTCGATCAGGTTGTATCGATGTTCGGCCCCGATCATTGTTCTACTCAAATAGTAGATTGATTGCTCTCGTCCTTGATCATCATTCTGAGCTAGTAAAGCTCCTAAAGAATGATCCATCGCTCAGACGTATATCAGGAAAGGTTTTCCGGATACCGGAGCTGCAAGGACTGGTGATCGTGTGAGGTATTGTTTAATTTCCTCAAATGCTTGTTGGCAAGCGTTATCCCAAATGAACGAAACACGCTTCTTCATTAATTTGGTGAAGGGTTGGCATCTTCCGGAGAGATTTGAGATAAACCTGCGGATGTACGCCAATCGTCCTTGCAATCCCCTCAGCTCTTTGAGGTTTCTCGGAGGTTGCATCTCCTAGATAGCACGAAACTTTTCTGGATCTAAATGAATTCCCGTGGAGGTTACGACAAATCCGAGGAATTTGCCACTGGCCACCCCAGGAAGGACTTGGTGGGGTTCATCTTCAATTGATGGGCCCGCATGATGTCGAAGATAACTTTTAAATCAGTTAAATGATCACCTTTAGCGCGGCTTTTTACTGCGATGTCGTCAACATAGCATTCCACCGTTTTGCGTATGTGTTCGTGGAAAATGGCATTCATGGCCCTTTGATATGTTGCCCCTGCATTCTTTAGTCCGAAGGGCATGACGGTGTAGCAATATACACGCAGTGGTGTCCTGAAAGAGATATATCTTTCGTCATTAGGATACATTTTGATTTGATTATATCCTAAAAATCCATCCATGAAGGACATTCGCTCGAATCCACACGTATTGTCAATCATGACATCTATGATTGGCAGTGGGAATTCATCCTTAGGACAGGCCTCGTTTAGATCACGAAAGTCAATGCAGATCCGGATCTTTCCGTTCTTTTTAGTAACGGGGACGATGTTGGCTACCCAATCAGGATGTTGTTCTTCCCTAATGAAGCCAGAGTCTATAAGCTTTCTGACTTCTGATTGAATTGCTTCCATTATTTCTGGACGGAACCGTCGCTGTTGTTATTTGACAGGCTTTATGTTCGTATTAATGTTGAGGCGATGCATAGCCACTTGAGGATCGAGTCCAGGCATGTCTTCATAATTCCAGGCGAAGACGTCTATATATTCTTGCACAAAAGATATTAGATCCTTTTTCTCAGAAGTTGATAGGCCTTCGCTAATGAAGATGGGCTTAGGATTAGCCTCATCTCCTAGATTGATCTGGACAACCTTATCTTCTGTTGGTGGCTCGCGTTGTTCAAAGCAAGTATCCCAAAGATTGTTTAAGTGTTGGATCCAAGGATCTGTATCGGATTGGATTACCTCTTCACCTTTGTCTTCCAGGTGGCTTGTTGAAACCATATTCACTGAAAGTTCTCTGAAAATGTTGCCGACACTAACATCTGATTCCCACGAGGATGTGCCCGATGAGCAATCATGGCCCAATGACTCTCCAGAGTCAGAGGCTAATGTGATCGGAGTTGATACATAGCCCAACCCCCTGCGAGTCCGATGATAATAATCAGGGGTTTTCCCTTTCGGCACAAAAGATCGAAGTAGTGTTCTCCTTCCTTTGCCGAAATTCAACCCTGGTCTGCTTGTTAGATCATACCCCATGCTTCCCATCATTCTGAGTGCCTTTGGCTCATAATGACCGAACTGAGGGGATTCCTTCTCGCCTTCTGATTCTTCACAGGTCATTGGTTCGGATTCAACTCGTCCGAAAAGAATTGGTCTTTGGCCTTTCCGTCTCGCTGGAACCATGAATATGGATTCTTGCGCATTACCAGCATCTCGGTATGTTTCGAAGGACGATTTTACTGGTACATGCAATGATGTCAAAGCATCCATTGCCGACCAGAGATCATCATCCACCTCGGTACTAGTGTCTGACGGCACTGGATCAGAAGAAAATACAGAGAAATACGCTAAATCTAATTCTTCATTAATATGCCATCCGCCTACATCATCAGTGGTATTATCAACATCGAGCTTATTAATGCCCGTTACAAGTGGATCTAGTTCCCACATGCACTCTTCTTTTTCCGGCTCGGTGTCGGCTTCATTACCAAAGTCGGGCTCCTCTGGTTGCGGGATTTCATCTGTTTCCACAGAGTCCTGATATAGGAGAGAATCTGTGAAATAATTCTCAACTCCCTTGAACGGATGCCTTTCGGCAATCAACGTTCGCACCTTTCCACTCCCGTCGATGTATTTCATGATTTGGAGGAGAGTAGAGGGAACAATTGAATTATGATGAATCCATGGTCGTCCCAGCAGCAGATTGTAGGAAGTGTCGGCATCGATGACATAGCATGTCACCTCTGACCTTAGTCCCCGATCTGACATTTGAGCTTGATCTTCCCCATTGGACGGGTTCCATTGGCATTGAACCCATAAATGGTTGTCTGGGTAGCGCTCAAACGATGAGTAGGAACCCCTAGATGTTGCATGACACGGTGAGACATAATGCTCAATGCGGACCCGGGATCTACCTGAATGCGGTTCACCTCAGATGATCCAATATACCCTGTGAAGTATAGGGGTCGATCATGTTTCCCTTTGACCTGCATATCATTTGCTGTGAAAGTGATGCAGGGAGCATTTTGGGAGGTATGGAGGCAATCCTCTACATCTTCCTCCTTTGGTCCGATTGGCACCTGAGTCATGAAACCTCAGCATTAGCGAGGGCCTCTTGTAGAGCTTCTCTGGTTGACTTCGATAGCCTGAGGAGCTCATAAAGAGTAATTCGGGCCGGGATATTGGCCAGTTGAGTCAGGACATCGAAGAGGTAAGGCGCTGCGGATCCTTCCGCGATGTCTTTTGAGAGGACTCTAAAGAACCGAAGCTCTTTCTATCTTTCCACGGGTTGTTTTATGGAAGGCTTGGCTGTCTCTGTAGTGGGTTTTAGAGGAGTTACCGCCATTTCGTCATACTTTTTCAAATATGACTGCCCTGAACGGGTTTCTGCCACAAGTTGGTTGGGTTCTGTGGCTAGAGCTATTGTTTCCTCTTCTGAATCAATCAACGAGGGAACATCAGTCTCTGCTTCCCGAGAAGAGGCAGATACCACATTACAGGATGAAGCTTTAGCTTTGCATTTGGACTTCCTGCTGGTCACAGTGGTCCATTGCTGGCCATCCACAAGGTCGGGATGAACCCACATGACTTCTCCCCGAGGTGTGGGAACAGGTACCAGGCCTTTCTCTTGCTGCTGGTGAGGGTCTATGTTGACCATTCTCAGTTCTCCTTTTGGGACAGGGACTACTCCAGAGGGTGTTGGAGGTTGTCTTCCAAACTGGAGAAATGACGTCATATTGGCTGTCACCTTCTTCTGCTCTGGACGGAGTTTTAATACCTCCACGTCAATCAGAGCCTGAAGGATGTCCTTGAAGACATAACAGCTCTTGGTGGGGTGTCCCAACATCCTGTGATACAAGTAGTAGTTGGGATTATCGGTTTTACCGACTTCTTCAGGGCGCCTAGCTTCAGGAAGCTTCAGTCTGTTGCTCTTGTTGAGTAATTTGAAGAGCGAGTCGACATGTTCATCCTTGAAGGAATACTGCTTGCTGGCGCGTGGTTGGCTTGAAGAGCCACTTCCCTTAACCGGTTGAGGTTTGACGGGGGATTTGGTCTCTGTCGCCAAGTTATCCTTCCATTTTGCTTGGAGGGAGGTGTCTGGCGCACACCTTGTTGACCTCTCAGGTCTGGGTTTGTTTTCTTCTGCCCTGATCCGGGCGACAATTTCTTCTGCCTGTTCACCTTGTTGGATCAACTGCTTCCAGGTGCGGCTTTCGGCGACTCCTATTTGGGCGAGGAGCGAGGTTTGTAGATTATGGTGGCATGTTTCCACCAGGGTGACCTGGGTCATACCACTTGAACATCGGAGTGCCACATTACGAAATCTTTCTACGAAAGACTTGTCGGACTCTCCCTTTCGCTGTTTGGTGGCCAAAAGAGTAGGCATGGTGACCTCCGAGTCATCTTCAAAGAAGCGCGTTAGAAAGAGCTTCTCCAAATCGCCCCAATTCTTAATGGAGCCGTCTGGGAGCTTCATGAACCATTCGAAGGCAAGCCCTTTTAGGGTGCCGATGAACAAACGTGCCAGGATGGCATTGTTATCTACCACATTCCCTGTTTGGGATTTAAAGTAGTAGATATGTTGGTTCGGTGAGCCTTTCCCATCGAATGCTTGGAGGGTCGGAGCCTTGAACTTGGGAGGGTATGGAACAAGGTCCCACTCGGTCGGATATGGTCGGACCACCCCTGCTTCTTGCAAGCCTTTTCGGTTGGTAAGGGCCTCCAGACGTTGCTCCAATTGATTCATTTTTCTAGAATGAACCTTTTCTTGGTCTCGGTCATCTTTTCCTTGCGACGAGGATTTGGACGAATCAGAAGTGGGGTGCTCTTTCTCCTCTATATGTACAGAAGATGAGCTTTCTCCCTCTTTTCGTTTGCCCTTAGACTTTCTAGAGGAGGCTTTGTCAGCTGACTTCCTCTTGTCCTCAAGCAACTGTGCGAGCATCTGCTTGAGGGAGTCGATAGATTCTTGCTGAGCACGAATCATCTCGAATTGTTCCTTCTGGACCTGGGCTTGCTGCTCCAAGCACCTGGCGGTCTCCTCAGGAGTGCTGGTCATGTATATAAAGGCCTCTTTCTCTATAGAAGAGTTTGAAGCCTGTGACTCTGCAATAGCGGAATGCGAGTCATTCACCTCAATGCCCCGGGCTAGAGCATTGTAGTCAATCGGGGGGATTGCCCCGGTCCGGGTGCGAGTGTGTCAGTACACTCCTTCCGGTTCTGCGTCAGATCCATCATCGGAGCTGATCGTCGGTTGCTTTCCCCTGCTCCTGCTTGCCATGTTTGCAGTGAGCTCAGGATACTCAGTATCAGAGAAGACCCTCCTTCTATGGGAACGACTTCTTTTAGCTGATCGGAAAATCAGGGTCAGCTGTCTGACTAGAGACTGCTGGTTTGCATCTGAGCTGCAACAGCACTCAGAGAGCATTGTGATAAGCCGTTCGCAGCAACATGATGAAGTGATTCGATTAGCACTTCTCTTCCTTGTCAAATAATCCCTTAGATCCGTGGGGGAGGATCAAAGAGATTAGCCTCGCAATGTCGAGGGTGGGAGGCATCCTTACTTTGTACAGCTGGGACGCAGGGTTCAGAGCGGGCGCATGAACGCAGCTCTTGCGTCGTGGCTTCTGAGCGTGAGCTTGGCGTCTCTGCTGATGAGAGACGCAGCTCTCACGTTGCTGATAATTGCGTCTGGGCAGAGACGCTTGAAAATTGCAGGGCTGCTGGGCCCCATGCCTAGAAGCGCGTGCCTCTTGTACTTGACAAGGTACGCGAGCTTCGCCTTGACGTCTGGGGAGTGGGGCTTCCGAGGAGCCTGCTTGCTGAACCTCACGTTTGGGCTGCCAAACGCGGACTTCATGTCTCGGATGCGGTACGCTGGTCTGAACCTTGCGTCCTACCTCTATTGGACAATTGGTCGTTCTGACTTGTAGTTGACGCGCACGCCTCCTCTGCCGCCGTTCAGCGTTCTAGTTGCATCGTGGAGGTTGAGGGGAACCGTCGACGACCTGGTGCTGAGGAAGAGGATGGACTGGTTGAACACCAGAAAAGTTGACCACGCGGGTCTCCTGAGAGACGTTGGCGCGGGTGTTACGCCTGGCGCGATTGACCACAGCATCCTTCGGAGCTGCCGCGTCTGAGAGAATCTCAGGGCGGGCTTCGAGGCATTTCCCATAGAGACCCTGCGGTAGGCACAGGCCTTTGGGCTCTTAGAGCCGGAGGAAAGGAACTCTTCATACTTTGCTTGGTCGAATTTCACGATAAGTGATTCGACCGTTTTTCCCATGTAAATGACGTCACCTTGCGCCACCACTTGCTCATCAGTAGAGAAAGTAGTCCCCAGCGGAGTCGCCATCTCTTGTTTGGTGGGAGAAAAATTCGTGTAAAGTTTCCTTGAATCAATTGAAAAATTACAACAAACTTATACTCCGACTACAAGGGAGGGAGGATATTGAGTCTTGAATCTTCCCTTTGTTTAATGCTGGGTTCTTCAGGTGGCGGTGGAAAGTGAATCTTGTTTTCCGTTGACCGGGTGAACGTCAAGAACTTTTGGAGATCTTCTCTTCGGTTGGCGGACGGAGTAACACAGCTCTGTCGACCAGAAATCTCAAAGAGATTATAGGCAAAGATTAACATGTACGCAGCAAATTACTTGAAGAGTTGGACTCTCTTTCCTTCTCTGTGAAAATTCTTAAATCAAGATCTAATTGACCGACCCTTTCTCCATAGCAACGGGGCTATTTATAGAGGTTTCAGGGTGAACATGCCCCCTAAAAACACTCCACAATGGGGGTTAACTTCCTCATTATGTGGGTGGTGATTGACCCCATAACGAGGGAAGTTATAACTGAGACGCGGGTTTCGACCCTCGCGCCTTGGTGCTGCAGTGCAGCTGAGACGCAGATTTTAATCCTCGCGTCTTGGTGCTGCAGTGCTAGCTGAGACGCAGGTGTCGACCCTCGTGTCTTGGTGCTGCAGTGCGGCTGAGACGCAGGTGTCGACCCTCGCGTCTTAGTGCTGCAGTGCTGGCTGAGACGCGGGCTTCGATCCTCGCGTCTTGGCGCTGCAGTGTTGGCTGAGATTAGCCCTGCGTCTGGAGCGTGGAACTCTGCTTTTTGGTGACTTGTCTTTTAGTGATCTTTAGACAGCCTACAGGAGTGTGATCTTGATTTTGCTAATCTTCACTTGCATTTGCATTTGCATTTGCACACGTATAGTTTGCACTCATGGATGTCCCTCCCATGTTTGATATCTCTAGACTTGACATATGGAAGGTTCTTATGAGTTGTCATTTAAAAACCCTAGGCTTGCATGTTTACCTTGCCATTACCAAGGAATCCTACCCTAGTGATAGCAAGCATATAGAGGCCAATGCAATAGCCCTAAAGGCACTTAGAGCATCTCTTCATAAAGAATATTTACATGTGTTTTCTCACTATGATTCGGCTTTTGCAGTATGGAGCATTTTGACTTCTCCCGAGCTACCAAAGATTATTGATAAGATGAGGAGATCTAGCAGAGACGAGTCCGATGAACATTACTTCATGGTTCAAGGGAATGACTCCCTTGAGGTACACTCGGACACTCAACTAGATGCTAGCACTAGTTCCTATTGCAATGAGTGTTTAGAGGCACAAGCCATGAATGATGAACTTACTAAAAATTGTGAAAATTTGATTTCAAAATACAAACTTTTGAAAAAGGAAAGTCTTGGTTTAAAAGAAAAAAATAAAAATTTATCTTCTAGACTTGATTTGATTTTGCAAGAGAAGGAAGAGATGTCTAGTGAACGTGACTCACTTAAATCTCAACTAGACCTTACCCTAAAGGAAAATGAGATTTTAAAAAATAGAAATGATTGTAATGATGTTTTGAAGAAAAATAAAGTTATATCTTCAAAACTTGATTTTGTTGTAAAAGAGAATGATTCTTTGAAAATAAAAATTGCTTCAATTTCAAAGGATTTAGAAGTTTGTTTAAAGAAAAATGAATCTTTAAAAATTGATATAGATTCACATGTTTGCCATGCTAGTGTAACTTCACCTAGCTCACCTATTGCATGCTCCACTTCTTCTGAAATTGTAAATGATATAAAATTGTTAAAGAAGAATATGGATTGTTTGGGCTCCACTATGAGCCAATGTGCTTTGAACCATACACGTTTGGAATCTATGTTTCGAAAGAAAGAAGTTCCTTCTTTGCATGCACACCATACACGGCATACACATGCTCCTCACGTTCATGTACACAACACTATGTATGCTCATGTGTACACTTGTACACATTGTGGACGTAAGGGTTACCTTGCTACATTTTGTTATGATCGTATAAATGATTCTAATTTAGCAAATAAGTTTGTTTGGGTTAGGAAAGATGCTAACCCCCATGGACCCAAAAGAGTATGGGTACCAAAGACCACCCCTATTGTATTTGATGTAGGTGTGGGCTCTCGCATGACGTGAGAGTGATGGTACCTTGAAGTGGATGCGTTCCGAGCTTAAAGAGGACATTTTGGATGCATCACTTTCAAGGGGAGTTTGGTGGGAGGATCACCTTGTTTTTGAAGACTTGGAGAGTTGCCTTCATGGTTTTGGTAACAATCTCTAACTCCCATTATGTTTACATGCATTCATATCATTGATTTTTAGCATGTTTTGATGTTTATTGATTAGTATGTTATATGCCATGTTTATTAGATTAGTGATATACATGATTAGTAGTTGAGACACCCATGTTTAATATGGATTTATATCTTTGTGTTCTCACATTTGTTTTAACTAATGTGTATATCCTAGATATATGCATGTACATTTACATAATGATCATATGGTTTTTTATCTTGTTTTCTATGCTTCATGTTTTGATTACATGTTTAGATGTTAGTTTTCATTAAAACTTAGATATATACTTGTACAACTAGTGAGCCACAAATAGACTATTATATGTTTGTGCTTGAACGCTCATTTGTACTTATTAGATGTACTAGTGTAGTCTAGTTTTGATGATTCATACATTTGACTTGTATTCCCATTTTGTACATGTTTTCATGTTTGTGTTTTAACTTCATGTATATGTCCATCTTGTCTAAACTATTAGCTATACATATACATTCCTTGAGCCACTTGCCTTTATGCATATACTTTTGTGGACTCACTATGTTTGGATATGTATGTATACTTTAGTTTGTACATGACATATATATACCTTGAAGATTAAATCATTTTGATGATTTTCATATTTTAAAGAGTTTTGAGCTTAATTGACTATTTTCATGATAATGTGTTTCACATAACTTGTACACTCACTTCATTTAAATGTTTTCTCAAGATTTTGTTTTCATGAGTACAATTTGTGCTTTATAGACCATTGAGTGTTTAATGATCATGTGATTTACATGTTTTTCATGAAATATAATTTTGTTTTATTCCTTACTTGAAGGATTTCGTACTAGTTTACAAATTTTTCACATAACTAGTTCGGATTCTTTATATAGTAGATTTTTCAAACATACTTTATTTTCAAACCTATTTTTGAAAATCCTACCCATTTAAGGGCGGTTGGTTGGGCGACCATGCCTTGTATGCTTATTATTGAAAATCTTTTTAAACTTGTGTATGAAATGGGTGGTAGGTAGTATGAGTTATACACTTGATCATATTATGTTTTCAATTGGTATCATTGGATCGTTTCAATTGTAATCAATATTGACATTTTTTTTATATACTCATATAGATGTTTTTGATATATGTATGCTTACACTTCATATAGTATCAATTTCGATTGGTATCTAACTTTTCATACAAATATAAGCTTTGTTTGTGCTCAAAGATATATATGAAAACACAAATTTTGGTTTTGCTAAGCTTGATTTCTTTTATGACTATCTTATCTCAATTGATTATGTTTCAATTGGTGTCCTAATATAAGCTTATGCATCGTTTTTATTTGGTATTTCATAAAGGGGAGAAAATTCGTATTTTATCTTTCAATTGGTATTTTGTTTACCTTTGATTTCCACTCCCATACTTTATGATGAAAAATAATTGAAAAATGAATATTGATTTTAATTTGGTATCATATGTTCAAAATGAAAAATACTTTCAATTGGTATCAAGATGTTTATTTGTTTACCTTCAATTTGGTATCACAAATGATTTTATTTCATATGGTATCTATATCTTGTGATATCTTAATTTAAGAAAGATTCAAAATTTGTAATGTTTATTTACAATTGATATCGTAAAATTTGATTTACTACGATATCTCAAAATTTTATTTTAATAAAAAATTAAAAATGTTTTGATTTATATTGCCTATATGCAAGGAGAGCTTAACATCTCTTCTACATATAGATTCATGTTGAGTGTATCTTATATTGAGGAGCTTGATAACTCTTCTTTATGCGGTACATGTGTGTAGGGGGAGCTTCACATCTCCTCTTATGCATTGCATATTATGTGTTACGTGAATTAGGGCTTGTCATCCCTTTTTCATGTAATGCATGTATGTAGGGAAGCTAACTTAGCGTCTTCCTCTTCATGAATGTATATCGCATATATCTTTTATTGATTGATTTGAGTTCACCTCTTTGTAGGGGAGAACATTATTTTTGTGTTTACTTTAACCCTTTGTTGATGATTGACAAAAAGGGGGAGAAGTATTTCTGTATATATGCATGTTTTGGAAAAGATTTCTTGTTATGCATATTGTTTTGTTTTGTTTTGCAAAAAGGAGAAAAGAATTTGATGTGTTTCATACTTGTTTATGCATGTTTATCTCCTTATATTTGAATACATGTTTGTTTAGATTCATGTGCTTCATTGCCATATATTATTATTTATTGTGATGCATGAGTTAAGGGGAAGCTTCTTTGAAGCTCTACTTTAATCTATGCATATATAACTCCATGAGTTTTGTCATCATCAAAAAGGGGGAGATTGTTGGCCCAGAGGCCTTCCACTCTAGATTTGATGATGATTAACTCATGTAGTTATGTTTACTAATAATCTTGGTGATTAGCTTCAACAAAGGTGTTTTGGAGCTTCTCACATGGTGATTCAAGAGTCCGAGCGTCAAAGATCATATATAGCACTCATTGGAGTTAAGCTCAGTGGATCACGGTTTGGATCGAGTCGGCTTGAAGACGGAGTTCGTCAAGAAGACTTTGGTACTTAGTTTAGTTTATGTTTTAGATCCATGTGTAAAGATTAGATAGTGTGGTATGCTCAAGTTCACAACACACACACTTGTTTAAGTTTTCATGTTTATTGGTTTTCGATTTTTGGTTTAACAGATCTTGGTTTTCATGAATAGATAGTATCAATACAAGTTTACATTGTTTAATGTATATTAGATTTGTTCTATATACATGTATGCTTCATATCTTAGACAAACTTATTTTGATATGCCTATTCATGTGTTTGGAGTTATGTTTTAACAAAACATATTTTCGGATTTAATATCAAAAACATGGATATATATATATATATATATGTTTCATGTATATTGGATTATATCCATATACAACATGCTTCAAGTTGTTTCAATATCATGTTTTTGTATTTAGATGAGTTTTGGACAAAACGAATTTTCAATTCAAAAACTAAGTTTTAGAAAATACAGTTTTTGGTTTCGGCAAAATTTGTAAGTCACAAAAATGGTTCAAAAAGTTTGAAATTTGTGTTGAAATTTTTCACACAAGTTTGTATATCAATGTATTATACTGAATTTATTTTTGTGGATTTTTAGAGAATTTTATGGGATTTATTTGTCAAATAAAAACTAAGTTTTCAATCCCTTACTTAGTCCTGTTCTGGCTTCTACCGGTCGACCGGACCAGTCGACCGAGCTAGGAGTCGGTCGACCGAGTCGGTCGACCGACGTGCACAGCCGTGCACGCCAGCTCTGGCTGGAGGGCCGGTCGACCGAATCGGTCGACCGCCAAAGAGCTTCTGCTCTCTGGAAAGCCCTGGTCGACCGGGTCGGTCGACCGGCAGAGAGCTCTGCTCTCTGTTCCAGGCTGTGGTCGACCAGGCCGGTTAACCGAGGCTCCAACGGTCGGATTTTTGACCGTTGGCGGTCGACCGGCAACGGTCGGATTTTTGACCGTTGGCGGTCGACCGGGCCGGTCGACCGACAGCCGTCTGGGCTGAAAAACAGCCCCAACGGCTAGTTTTTCATGGGGCTTATAAATACCCCATTTGTAGGGGTTTTGATAAGATTTTTCAGAAGAAAAATTTCCTACTTCTCAAGTGTTTTATACAAGTTTTCAAAAGTATTTTTAGAGCCAAAAAGGATTCATCTTTATTTGTTTTAAAGGGTTGGAAAAATTAAAGAAAATTGGATATTTGGGATATTGCTTTTGATCTTCATTTCAAACTTATTCTAGTTGTTTCCCAAGCATTTTTCTTTGAGTTTTCGATTTTCAAACTCTTTGTTTTTCACACTTGAGCCATATCATTCTATCCTATCTATAAGATCTTTTGTTTGTGGGAAAATTAGTTTGTGGTTGAGATATACCACTAAGTTGTAAACCCTCATTTTTTGTTGACATCCCTCTTGTGTAGAGGTTGATTTGGAGTGGTGTTTGGCTCCCTCTAGTGAGAGGTAGAGATTGTGTGTTGCTCCCTCTAGTGAGAGGTGGAGTTGGTGTTGGATTTGTATCCCTCTTAGTGAAGAGGTGGATTGTGGTTGTTTGGCTAAGGGCCTACCCCTCTTGTGTGAGGTGGTGTTTGTGTTGCCTCTGTATGAGGTTGTTTTGGTTGAGAGAGGAGTTGTGTACTCCATATTATAATTGCCCCAAATCCTCGGTGGAGGTTCCCTATGTGGGAGTCCTGTGTGGACAAGTTAGTAGATTGAAAATCCTTCTGGGTGAAGGCGGGACGTAGAGCTGGATGCTCGAACCTCGAAACAAATCTCGTTGTTTGCGTTTGATCCATTGACTCTAACTCTCTCTCTTTATATTGTGCCATTGCATCATTTCATATTGCTCATTCATATTATATGCTTGGCTTGTTTGTTTGTGCCTCACTTGTGCTTAACCACGAGAGCTTCATATAGCGCCTCAACTCTTATTCAGAGGAATCAAGAGGAGTTAGTCCAGAGCCCTTCACCGGGAATTCGGCTACACTCGTTGGTTGCATTAAGTGTAGTTGCAATTAAGTTTTAAATTCCGCATTTAGTTCACTAGATTAGCCGTACACCTATTCACCCCCCCTCTAGGTGTACCTTCACAAATCACTCCTTAATGTCACTGCGAGCAGCTCATCTCAGTACTACTTTTTGATTGTCATTGCGGCTTTCAGATAACAAGCCCACTGATTTTTAGCTGATTATCATCAGCTTCAAACTCGGCCAAAAGACAACGATCCCAGAAGAAGAAATTGTTCTCCGACATCGAATACCCGGAAGTGACTACAAACATAGTGGGGCCAAGTTCCACACCAAGAGAGTCCAAAGGGAAACAGCTGGCTGTCAGTTCAGAGGAGTCGGATGTTGACCAATCTTCAGGTTTGAAGGATATTCTTATCGAACCTGAAGGGGTCTACTGATACACTCGGATTCGTACGGGAACAATTACCCCAGTCAACTACAGTCTGTTGACCAGAAAAATTGAGGAGAATGATGAGCACTCCGCCATCATCGATTCTCAGTCTTCAAATTCTAGTTCGGAGACAACAACCTTTGCTTACATGGTTACAATCCCAGTCTTCGAATTCTAGCCCAAAGGTTACAACCAACGGTTTCATTTTTTTATGATAACAAAATGTATGTAGTTATTTAGTACTAATCAAGTTCTAGTATTTTAAGTGTGTTTCAGGGTTCAAGAAATGTAATAGATTTCTTCCTCTAAAGAAAGGTATTGATGGTTCAAGGGTACTCAAGAAAGGGATAGAAACTCAAAGCACTCAAAATCGCTATTAGAGAAGCCCGCTTGAAAAATCTTGTAGTCGCTTAGAACCTTATAAGAACTTAGTTTGTTAAAGAGTAGAAAATAGATTTGATGCTCAAAGATATACACATACAAAAATGCACGTTTTTGAAAGAACAGTTTATTTTATATTGGTGTTTCTGACATGTTTAGTCTTGATACAAGTTCCAAATTTTCTTAAATATTTTTATTGAAGTTTAGAACTTGTATCTCATTGCTATACATGTTTTTCCCCTTCAAAACTCATACAAAATTATTTATAAAATATTTTATTTTCAAAATAGACCTTAGTACTGGTTTTGGCCTATGTCGGTTGACCGTGCTTATTATAGGCCAGAACGATGGACCGAATGTCTAGCAGTGGAGAGTGCATGTTTGTGTACGTTCACAGTCGATCGACCGGCCGACCGCTCTCCCCTGTGGTCGACTGATGAGTCGACCGACTGTCATCAATTTGGTCTCGATTAAACCCAATCGACTAAGTAGTCGACCGAGTGCCAACTGTCATATTTTTTAAAAGGGTTGGTCGACCAACAGACTGCCAGAAAGACAGTAATAGCCAGATTTTAAATTCTGTATTTTAAACATGTTTTTAAAACGTGGTGATTTAAATTTTGAGGGTCAAATTCTTCTCTTTATAACCTGGTAAATTGTTCTAAATATGTTCTTTACAGCCTATATAAAGGGTCCTTGGGATTGAATTAATACAACAACAAATTCTATTGAAAATCAAAGTTTTGCTTTCAAAGTGAAAAAGTTTTCAAAGTTTTCTATTGTGTTTTTAATTTCAAAGTTTTTAATTGAGTTTTCTACTCTTAAAATCTCTCTATTCTGATTTTCACTCTCACATACATTCTTGAGCTTCAAATCTACTTTTTACTCTATAGGGATTTGTAAGAGAGTTGTAAGAGAGTGTTTGTGATCTCTTGATTACCAAGAGCTTATAATCTCAATTGGCTTTGTGCTACCTCTGGTGTAGAGGATTGAGTTGGGGAGTTTTATATTCCAAGGTATTGTAATTCCTTATTGTAAGGTCTCTTTGTGGAAGATCTATTAGTAAATAGTAAAATCCTTCACAGTGGTGAAAGCGGGGACGTAGAGCAATGGCTCGAACCTCGAAACAAATCTTTCTTGTTTGTGATTGCCTTATTGTCTCTATTTTATTTACTTGTTTATTATTTATTTATTTTTGTCGATCAAAAACTCATCTCAATAAGAAAGCAATTGAGCATCTCAACTTATATCTAGAGGAATCACGACGAAAAGTTTAGAACCCTTCACGGGAAATCTGGCTTCAATTCTTGTTTTGAGTGATCGGTTTGCATCATATACTATAAATTGTTTAGAATTTACATTTGATTAGCTTTACATCTAATCACCTCCTCTAGGTGTATTTTCAATTGGTATCAGAGCTTTGGTCTCTAGAGTTTGCCTTAATCACCTTAGAGAGATTATATTTGCTAATCACTTCATTAACATCTTCGTTCTCATCGATTATAGTAAAAATGGCCGAAGGGATTAAGACCTCTCCCAAGTTTGTGGCCTTAACTTTCCTATATGGAAGGTTAAGATGACCGTATTTTTACAAACCCTAGGAAGCCGGTTGCAAAGGCGGTGACTAAACCCTTTAGTGGACCCGCTGGTGATGAGGTCATTTGGGCCGACATTGCCACCAAGGAATTTGATACCAATGCAAAGGCACACTAAGCATTGCTTGAAGCATTGAACGATGACGACATAACTAGGATCATTCATTGCAAATCTGCCTTTGAGAATTGTTCCCACTTAGTGGTCACTCACGAGGGAACATCACAAGTTAAGAGGGCTATAATTGATCTCTTGCATTCCCAATATGAGAATTTCACTATGCATGAATATGATTCCATTAATGATATGGTTACAAAATTTACTAAAATCACAAATGATTTTTCTTCTTTTGGTGATGCCATTGGGAATGATCAAAAAGTAAGGAAGGTCATTCGTGCACTTCCACTCTTATGGGAAGTCAAAGATACTACATTGAAGGACCCAAACGACAAAGAAGAGATGGAGCTCATCAGTCTTATCGACAACCTTAGGACCCATGAGTTGGAGAGGAAGGTTAGAGAAAAAACGGCACCGCAAAAGAAAAAGATGATTGCCTTCAAGTCTACTCCCACCATCTCTGACGATGATGAAGAAGAAGAAGATGATGAAAATCTTTCCATCTTTGTAAAAAATATAAGAAGGATGTACAACAAGGCCAAGTTCAATAATAAAAGATGATGGCAGGGTAAAGAAGACAAGAAAAATCATTTGTTTCAACTGTCAGAAACCCAGATATATTATTGTCGAATGTCCGAAAATCAAAGACAAACCATCTACCTCAAACAAGCAATCTACCTCAAAGAATCCATTTAAGAAGAAAGCTATCAAAGCAACATGGGATTCAAAAAGTGAATCCGAAGAAGAGGTAGACATGACAAACGTGTGTTTCATGGTAAATGATAACACACCTAAGGTAATCTTTGAACCATCCTTTGATGATTGTGAATTAACTATGGATGAATTAGGTGAAGCATTTGAATAATTTTTAAATAATTATAATTTTATAAAGAAGAAATACCTAAAAATGAAAAAGAAAAATGAAACTCTTCAAAATAAAATTATCACTCTTTCTAAAGAAAAGAATGTTTTATCTTCCACACTCATATCTACACACAAAGATTTTGATGCATACAAGATTTCATGTAAAGTAAAATTTCTCATGATTGATGAAAATGAAATTTCTATTTTAAAAACTAAAATCAACACTTTGGAAATTGTTTTAAAGAAATGTGAGTTTGATAAAGTTAGATTAGAGGCCATATTTTCTTTTAAAAAAAATACTTCAAAGAAACATACACATGCTCACACTTCTAAATCACAACACATTCATACTCATAAACATGCCATACACGCTAAGTATGCTCATGTTTCACATGCTCATCATACACATCATGCATTTATGTATCGTAGAGTATATTCATGCACCTACTATGACTGGAATGGTCACTTAGCTAAATTTTGTTTTGATTGTATATATGCTTCTAATGATTATATTTGGGTTTGAAGTACTAACATCATAGGACCCAAGAAAATATGGGTACCAAAATCAATAAATTTATTTTTTGATGTAGGTACACACCAAAACTCCAAGATGTATGGAGCGGTAGTATCTTGATAGCGGTTACTCAAGGCACATGACTTAGGATATCAATAATTTTACAATCCTATCAAGATATCATGAAGATGGCACCGTCACCTTCAAAGATGACTCAAAGGGTAACATCATCGGTATAGGTAACATTAAAATTGGCTCATCTTCCTTGATTGAAAATATTGTTTTAGTTGATGGTCTCAAGCATAACCTCTTGAGTATTAGTCAACTTTGTGACAGAGGTTTTAAAGTTATTTTTGATGATTTTTCTTACAGTGTTTTAGATAGTAAAACCAATGCATGCATTCTTTCCGAATTTCATAAAAATAATGTATATATTATTAATATATTAAATTTAAATTGTAATGTTACATGTTTAAATGCTTTCAATGAGGATTATTGGTTATGGCATAGAAGATTAGGCCATGTCTCTTTTAACCATGTGTCTAGAATTAACTCTAAGGAATCGGTGAAGGGTATTCCTTACTTGAAGTTTGAAAATCACATTTGTGATGCGTGTCAACTTGGGAAACAAACCAAATCTTCTTTCAAACCAATCAAGGATATCATGACATCTAAACCATTAGAGTTAATCCACATGAATTTGTTTGGTCCTACTAAAACCAAGAGTTTAAATGGAAACTGTTTTATTTTTATTTTGGTTGATGATTTTTCTTGTTTAACATGGCTTTTCTTTTTAGAACACAAAGATGAAATTTTTTTTCATATTTCCATATTTTTAGAAAAAGAGTTGAGAAAGAAAAAGGTTTTTCAATTTTGTGCATAAGAAGTGATAGATGTGGTAAATTCATTAACCATTTTTTTATCACTTATTGTGAAGAAAATTGAATTAATCATGAATTATCTTATCCTAGAACTCCACAACAACATGGAGTCGTTGAAAGGAAGAATCGAACTCTTTAAGAAATGGCTAGGACAATGATTAGTGAATATAAACTCCCTCAATATTTATACGTGTTACATATCAAATAGAATTTATTTTTATAAAAATACTTCTAAAACTTTATTTGAAATTTACTATTTGAGAAAGCTTATTGTTTCTTACTTTAGAGTTTTTAGATATAAATGTTTTGTTTTGAACAATAAAGATAACTTAGAAAAATTTGATGCCAAAGCTTTTGAAGCTATTTTTGTTGGTTATTCTAACATTAGCAAGGCTTATAGAATCTTCAATAAATTTAGTTTGACTATTGAAGAATCTATACATGTTAAATTTGAAGAATCTAATATTTTTGTTAAGAATATTATAGAGATTGATTCTTTAGGTGAAGATATGAAGAAAATAACCTTGAAGGACTCACTCATCTAAGAAGATAAGCTAAAGCTTGATGAACAAGGTAAAGTTCAAGAGGTTGAAGTGGCACAAACTCAACCACTTTCAAAAGATTGGAGATATGCTACAAGTTATCCTAAGAAACTCATCATAGGTGATGTATCAAAGGGGGTAACTACTCGCTCCAAACCTCATGACTTTTGTGGCTATTTTGCATTTATTTCTCATATAGAACCAAAGAACATCCTCAAAGCCGAGGGCGACTCATATTGGTTACTTGCTATGCAAGAGCAGCTCAATCAATTTGAGCACAATCAAGTTTGACACTTTGTCCCTAGACCTCATGATAGACCAATTATTGGTACTAAATGAATCTCTAGGAACAAGTTGGATGAGTCGGGTAATATTGTTAGGAATAAAGCTAGGTTAGTGGCCCAAGGTTACACCCAAATCGAATTTATCGATTTTGAGGAAACCTTTGCACCCGTGGCACGGCCTTAAATCATACGAATTACACTTGCTTTTGCTTCTTTCAAAACTTCAAAAAATTTCAAATAAATGTCAAAAGTGCATTTTTAAATAGTTTTAATGAAGAGGAAGTGTATGTTGAACAACCCCCTGGGTTTATTGATCCTACACATCCAGATTTTGTTTTCAAATTAGACAAAACTTTATATGGTTTAAAACAAGCTCTAAGAGATTGGTGAAAGACTTTCAACTTTTCTTATTTCAAATGGTTCTGTAAAAGGTAAAGTAGATGCCACTTTGTTTACAAAGCATGTAGATAGTGATATCTTAATTGTTCAAATTTATGTTGATGATATTATATTTGGATCAACTAATAAAAAGCTTTGTAAAGATTTTGAATCATGCATGAAGAATGAGTTTGAGATGTCTATGATGGGCGAGCTAAACTACTTCCTTGCACTTCAAATTAAGTAAAGGAGTGATGAGATTTTTATAAATCAAGCCAAGTATACAAGAGAACTCATTAAGAAATTTGGGCTTGAAGGTGCAAAGTCAAGCAAAACTCCCATGGGTACCACAACAAAACTTGACAATAATGAACAAGGTATAAATGTAGACATTAAACTTTATAAAAGTATGATTGGTAGTTTACTTTATTGAATGGCTAGTAAGCTGGATATTATGTTTAGTGCGTGTCTATATGCTAGATTCTAATCTTGTCCTAAAGAGTCCCACTTGATTACAGTAAAACGCATCATTAAATATCTTAAGGGTACTATTAGAATGGGCTTGTGGTATCCGAAAATCGGACAATTTTCCATGACGAGTTTTTCAGATACTGACTATGTCAGTTGTATAGTGGAAAGGAAGAGCACAAGTGAAACTTGTCAATTTTTAGAAAATTGTCTTGTTTCATGGTCTTCCAAAAAATAAAATTCTATAGCCCTCTCAACCGCCGAGACGGTGTATGTTGCGGTCGGGGCTTGTTGTGCACAAGTCCTTTGGATTAAACATACTCTTCTTGACTATAGTTTGCATTATGATCATATTAAGATATTTTGTGATAATACTAGTACTATTTTATGACTAAAAAAGCAAATCAACATAATAAGACAAAGCACATAAAAATTCGATATCACTTTCTTAGAGATCACTATGAGAAAGGAGATATTGAAATTGATTATGTTTCAACTGATTTTCAACTAGCAGACATTTTTATAATGCTACTTGATTTTAATATATTTTCTTTCATTTGTAGTGAACTAAATATTTATATTATAGATTCATGAGTTTTTCCTTATACTGAAATCTATATTTGTTTTAAAAAAAATTTGGTTGTTTTGGTTACCCTTTTTGATGCATGACAAAAAAGGGAAGAAGTATTTATTGAGTAACTATTATTAGATTCATGCTCATATACAATGCCTTTATTATACATTGTCATAATAATCATATAACTTATTGATATCTTGTACTTGATAGTTAAGTATAACTTGAGGGGGAGCTTTTTTTTCATCTCTTTCCTTTCATTTGTTTTAAATAGCTCATATGTTTTGTCATCATCAAAACGGGGGGAGATTGTTGGCCCAAAGGTTACAATCACGGGTTTCGTGTTTGATGATAACAAAATGTATGTAGTTATTTAATACTAATCAAATTCAAGTGTTTTAAGTGTGTTTCGGGGTTCAAGAAAATATAATAGGTTTCTTCCTCTAAAGGAAGGTGTTGATGACTCAAGGGTACTCAAGAATGGGATTGAAGCTTAAAGCACTCAACATCGCTATCAGAGAAGCCCGCTTGAAGAATCTTGTAGTCGCTTAGGATCTTACAAGAACTTAGTTTGTTAAAGAGTAAAATATACATTTGATGCTCAAAGATATACACATATAAAAATGCATATTTTCGAAAGAACAATTTATTTTGTATTGGTGTTTTTGACATGTTTAGTCTGATACATGTTTGACATTTTTCTTAAATATTTTTATTGAAGTTTAGATTTTGTATCTCATTGCTATACATGTTTATCCCCTTCAAAATTCATACAAAATTATTTTAAAATTTTCTTTATTTTCAAAACAGATCTTGGTACTGATTTTGGCCTAGGTCAGTCAACCGGGAGGTCGACCATGCCTATTACAGGACAGAACGGTCGACCGTCCGGTCGACCGAACGTCTGACAGTAGAGTGTGCATGTTTGTGCACATTCACGGTCGACTGACCGGTCGACCGCTTTCCCTTGCGATCGATTGATGAGTCGACCAACTGTAATTAATTTGGTCTCGGTTAAACCCGGTCGACTGAGTGGTCGATCGAGCGCCAACGGTCGAATTTTTTAAAAGGGTCGGTCGACCGACAGACTGTCAGAAAGATAGTAACAGCCAGATTTCAAATTCTATATTTTAAACATGTTTTTAAAACATGGTGATTTGAATTTTGAGGGTAAAATTTTTCCCTTTATAACCTAATAAACTATTCTAAATGTGTTTTTCTGTAGCCTATATAAAGGGTCATTGGGATTGAATTAACGCAACAACAAATTCTATTGAAAATCAAAGTTTTGCTTTCAAATAAAAAGTTTGAAAAAGTTTTCTTTTGTGCTTTCAATTTCAAAGTTTTTAATTGAGTTTTCTGCTTGTAAAATTTCTCTATTCTGATTTTCACTCTCACATACATCCTTGAGCTTCAAATCTACTTTTTACTCTATAGGAATTTGTAAGAAAGTTGTAAGAGAGTGTTTGTGATCTTTTGATCACCAAGAGCTTGTAATCTCAATTGGCTTTGTGCTACCTCTGGTGTAGAAGATTGAGTTCGGGAGTTGTGTACTCCAAGGTATTGTAATTTCTTATTGTAAGGTTCCCTTGTGGAAGATTCATTAGTGGATAATGAAATCCTTCACAGTGGTGAAGGCAGGGACGTAGAGCAGGGGCTCAAACCTTGAAACAAATCTTTCTTGTATACGATTGCCTTATTATCTCTATTTTATTTACTTGTTTATTATTCATTTATTTTTGTCGATCAATATTCATCTCAACAAGAAAGTAGTTGAGCACCTCAACTCTTATCTAGAAGAATCACGACGAGAAGTTCAGAGCCCTTCACGGTGAATCCGGCTTCAATTCTTGTTTTGAGTGATCAGTTTGCATCATATACTATATATTGTTTAGAATTTGCATTTGATTAGCTTTACACCTATTCAACCCCCCCCCCCTCCAGGTGTATTTTCAAGGCGCTCCCAAAGAAGTGGGCTGGCAATTTGAAGAACAGGCGCGAGTTCAAAGGGAATAACTCGATATGATTCGAGCTCAGTAAGAATCTATTGATACCCTTAAGCAGATGCTTTCACAACTACTGAAGGAGAAAAAAAAACCAAAGGGCAGAACTTCTTTCAAGAAGTTCAAGCGCAAATGAAAGGAAAGAGCGAGCTCATCTTCTGTAAATACTGAGAGTGAAGAGCATTTCAAGTCCGAGCCACCCAAATCTTCATCTGAAGAAAAGGATAACTCAAAAAATGAAAGCAGTTATTCCAAGAGGATAATTAAATTGGAGCAATGTCTCAAAGCCCTAGCAAACTGAGGCAGCCTCCAAGATGTGGGGGTAATCCGACCATACCCAGTAGAATAGGATACGACTTCCTCCCCTTCCAAGTTCAAGGCACTGACCCTCCATACTTTCAATGGTAAAGGGTCACCGAACTAGCACATACACTACTTTAAGTCCCAAACAGGGAATGTAGTAGCAAATGATGCTATTATGGCTCATTTATTTATTAGCACTCTTAAGGGGGTCACTTTTGAATGGTTCATGAAACTTTCTGCCGGCTCGATTAAGATATGGGCTGACCTTGAGAAGTTATTTTTGGCTCGTTTCTTTGAAGGTAGTACAGAAATTTCAGTGTCAACTCTCCTTGCAGTCAAGCAAAAGAAAAGAGAGTCTACTAAGACTTTTGTCAAAAAATTCCATTGCATGGCACTCCGTTGTCCCAGCAACATAACCCAGTTTGCATTGGTTGAGACGTGTCGCCATAATCTGCAAACTGCCCTACTCATTTAAATTGGAGTAGTATAATATCACACTTGGAAGCAGTTGGTGTTACAAGACAAACAAGCGGAAGAAATTATCGATAGGGTTAGGGCTGAAGAAAAAAACAGCAAACTAAAACCTGACAAATCAACGCGGCGCGCTGCAGAGTCGTCTTCTCAACCTAGATGAAGAGATACTAGCAATAGAGGTCAAGACACCTTTGAAGCCCAATCAGTCAGAGGGGGTGGGACTCCCGACCAAGCACGTGCCAATAAACTATACTCCTTCAAGGATGAGCACGTGGTCTCTCTGTTCAAGTTACTCCAAAAAAATAAAAAATTCAAATTGTCAGAGGTCAGACATCCTGAAGAGGAAGGCAAGACTAATAATCCTAGCTAATGTTTATATTACAGGATGCTGGGACACCCTACCAAAAATTGCTATATCTTTAAAGATGTTCTTCAGGTTTTGATCGATGTAGAGGTACTTAAGCTCCGGCCAGAGCAGAAGAAAGTAACTGCCAACATGATAACTGCATCACCTATTCAATTCAGCCAAGATCTCCCGCTAGTGCCAACCAGAGTGGTTCCCATCCTAAAGGGGAACTAAGAGTGGTCAACACTAATCCTCATAACCATAAGGAGAAAGATCTTGTTCCTGTTCCTACTCCTCGAGGAGAGACAATGTGGGTTTATCCTGATATTGTCGAAAGCTAACAGTAGATAACTGTCATAAACAGAATGTCCTAAGGCAAGGCCAAAGCATCCTCTAGTAATGTGGTAGGTATCTCTACCAGAGAAACTGAGGAGGATGTTGCTTCCCTCATCAGTTCAGGAGAAGAAGAGTTCGCTTTTACTGCTGACACAGGTGCACCTCCCACATCGAAGACTCGATCTGGTAAGCAGTACTTGAAACAGTACGGCAATCCAATGGTAGACTCCCCCCAGCCAACTGAGAAAACAATCGAGCAGTCCACGAAGCTATCTGTGGAAAAACCAAAAGAGCTTTGTTATGTCAAAGCTCCCCAGAAAGGAAGAGTGGGATCATCAACTCTCTTCTGTTTTGATGTTTTGGCTCAGCTAGCCAACATCCCTACTCGAATCACCCTTTATGAACTCCTAAGGCTGTCCAAATCTACAAGGGATACCTTAAGCGAAGCATTAGCAAATGCAGAGGTTTCATGGCCCAGATTCCTGCTATATGCGGAGAGGAAGACGACAATCATTGCCACCACACCTAACAGTTTCCCTACATCACCTTCACCCCAGAAGACATGCAAGTTAAAGGGAAGCATGATAGTCCCTTGTATTGAAGTGAGTCATATTCAAGTTGATCCTGGATCCGCGTTGAGCATTGTGCCCCGCAGGATCATGCAGCATTTGAAAATCCCCACCCACCGATTAAGAGACACTCAGATAACCATCTATGACTTGAACGCAATGGTACTCGCCCGATGGAGAAAATTAAGATCAGATGTCAAATTGGGTACCTGATCTGAGGTGACATGTTGTGTCATTGACACTGACACCTCATACAACTTGCTGCTGGGACGACCTTGGATTCACCGCAACTCCATCGTCCCATCTACTTTCCATCAAGTGATGAAATATATTGATGAAGAGGAAAAGTGAGAACGTTGATTGTGAGAGGCATCCGTTCAAGGGAGTTGAGAATTACTTTACCAATTCCCTCCCCTATCAAGATTCTCTTTAGATTGATGAGAATCCACACCCAGAAGAACCCGACTCTGGCAGCAAAGCAGATACGAAGACAGAAGAAGAGTGTCTCTAGAAAATAAATCCCCTTGAAACGAGCATTGATAAGCTCAATTTCAATACTTCTGCTAATGTTGAAAGCGAGTAGTTTATCAATGAAAATTTAAATTTGACTAACTTTCTGCATTTGCTTCGATTCTGTACCGTCGGATACTAGTACTAACATAGACAATGACCTTTGGTCAACAATGAATGCCCTGACATCATTGCATGCACCAATAAAGTCATCCTTTATGGTACACAAAAAGATCAAAGATGCACACAAAGCTTTCTTTGAAGTACCAGCCAAGCGGGAGGATCAAAAGCCAATTCTATTTGGAATAATCGAGTCTGAGCTCATAGTTTATGAAAGCTCAGGGGGCAATTCTAAGTCTCCACAATTCTTCCACTATGGACAAAAGTCACGTTACATGATGAAAAGGATGGGGTATGATTTTACCAAAAGATCGGGCCTTAAATTCGGTAAAGGAAAGTAAGCATTACTTCATTCATTTGTATCAAAAGGCAAAGATCCCGACTACTATCACAAGACCCGAGGAGGACTCGATTATGTATCTACGCTAGTCTTGTCAGACTCTAAATCTGAAGAAGAGATCTATCATGATAGCTCATCAGCAACATCGTCGTGGGACTCAGACGTCAGCGTCGGTGTTTTCTTCGAAAGTCTCTCAGCGAACTTGGTATCAGCCAGCCATTTAGAAGATGATGAAGAAGATACTTTTAAATCTGAAAAATTGATCCAGTCGGACTCTGATTCATGAATTGAACACTTAAATACTCTTGGTGATTTACATTTTGAACAACGAATCACCCACTGAGGATAAAGTGACTTAGATAAATCTTAGAGATGAGACTAATCCCAAGCCTATTTTCACAAGCGAGTGCTTGTCATCTTTTGAGAAGGAAGACTTAATACATCTCATACGAGAGTATAAAGATGTCTTCGTTTGGAATTATGAGGACATGCCTGGGCTCAATCCTCAGATTGCTATGCATCGCCTCAACATCAACCCGACGCCAAGTCAGTCAAACAACAACAATGACGGTTTCGTTTCGAGATCATGGAAGTAATCGAATTAGAAGTCAAGAAGCTCATAAACTCTGGCTTCATCAGGGAAGAGCAACATCTTGATTGGGTGGCCAATATAGTTCCTCTTCCAAAAAGAATGAAAAGATCTGAATACGCATCGACTACCGTGATCTAAATGTCGCTTGTCCAAAAGACAAATTTTCTCTCCCGATCACGGATGTTATGATTGACAATACGTGCAATTTTGAGAGAATGTCTTTCATGGATGATTTCTCAAGGTATAATCAAATAAAGATGTACCCTGGAGATGAAAGGCACACATCTTTCATGACGCTTTTGGGAGTATATTGCTACACAGTAATACCCTTTGGCTTGAAGAATGCTAGTGCAAATTATCAACGAGCGATGTATGTGCTCTTCCATGAGCATATACGCAAGACCATTGAATGCTATGTCGACGATATCGCTGTAAAAAACCACAACAAAGGTGATTATCTCGCAAATCTGAAAAGAGTGTTCGACATCATGTGGGCTCACCAGTTGAAGATGAACCCAACTAAGTCCTTCCTTGGGGTAGCCAGTGGCAAATTCCTTCGATTTATCGTTACATCCAAAGAAATTCACTTGGATTCGGAGAAAGTCCGTCACGTCCAATAGATGCAACCTCCGAGAAATATTAAAGAACTCAGAGGCTTATAGGGATAATTGGCTTATATCCGGAGATGTATATCAAATCTTTCAGAACGATGTTAACCCTTCACCAAACTAATGAAGAAGGGAGTCTCATTCGTTTGGGACAATGCTTGCCAATAAGCAATCGAAGAGGTCAAGGAGTATCTCACACACTCTCCCGTTCTGGTAGCTCCAGCATCAGGAAAACCTTTCCTGTTATATGTCTGAGCTATGAATCATTCCTTGGGAGAATTGCTAGCTCAAAACAATAATCAAAACCATGAATAGGTAATCTACTATTTGATTAGAATAATGATTGGGGTGGAGCACCGTTATAACCCGATCGAGAAGGAATGCTTAGCCTTAGTCTTCGTCATTCAAAAGATGCGACATTACCTTGTGGGGCAACGCATTCACGTCATTTTAAGAGTTAATCCTTGACAAGACCATTTTCGCTGAATTACAGATTAGCGAAATAGGCCATATTGCTCTATCAATATGAGATGCAATTTAGACCACAAAAGGCGATCAAAGGTCAAGCTGTGACAGCTTTCCTGGCCGATCATCTAATTTCAGGAAGGTCAAAACTTTATGACGATCTCCCAAACGAGATTGCAGAAGTTAACGCGACCCGTGTCTCCTCAAAAGAATAACTCGTTAAGCCCACCACCCTTTTGTCTTATTAATATTATTATTAATATTATTATTTTTTGTTTATTGATTAATTTATTTTATATGTGTGTATAAATACATGTGTATGCGTATAATGTATTTATGTTCGTGATTTGTGTGTATACTAGGATATGGGTGGTTATAAGTGTATGCATGTATTTTATCTTATTATTATCATTATTAATATTATTATTTAAATAATTTTATGATGAGTTTTACTTGTTATTTGTTAACCTTCAAAATTATTGTCAGTATTATTATTAACATTCTTCTTCTTATTATGAGCCTAGCCCTCTCTCTTCCCTTTCATTTTTTTTCATTTCCATTTTCATTTTATTATTTTTCAATTTTCCTCAAGATCCAACTCGTTAAGCCCACCACCCTTTTATCAATAGCCCATTGATCTAACTCATAGCCGAAACCATAGAGGCCTAAACCCAATATCCCATTACCCAAATCCTATCCGTCAATTTCAAATCTTAATATATCCTAACAACTAAATCTCATAGTTAACTTAACTATCAATCCTAACTAATCCTATCTAAACCAAATCCCTCTTCATAACTCTACCTTCTTTTTTCCTTCTCTCTGCACAAGCACTAAATTCCCTTGGCCTTGCTGCACCATCACCCACCCAACTCATAGCCGCCGACACCATCAAAAACCCCACTGCTCCATCCTTGCCACCGCACCATCCCAAAACCAGCAGCCCTACCGATCCCCCTACACACATCACAGCCACCGAACCATGCTCAACCTCCATCATGGCACACCACCTCCCCATCTCCTCCTAGATCACATCCGCCAACCCAAACTCCACAGCCAAGCACCAGGCCACGCCATGCTCCCCCACCTCCCATGGCCGAGCACCCTCTCTTCGGCGAGTTTCGTGACACGCCAGCAGCCCTGGACTGCTCCGCGGCAGCCCGTTCTTCTCCACGGGCTCTCCAACGAGCCCTCGACCTCCTCCGCCACCCCTCCGTCATTCTCTGCCACCCTCCATCGGTGCACCACGGCCTTGGACTTCACATGTTATGAGTCTTCACATCTCTTTCAATTCTTTGTTTCCTTTTCTTTTATGTTATGTTTTATGTATATGTTATATGTGTAGTGTGTTAATTTAGATGTGCGTGAGTTTGTGTGTGGGTGCATGAGTTTGTGTGTGGGTGCATGATGTATTTATACATGGATGTATGCATGGGTATGTGTATATATATAATATGTTATGTGTATACTTATATATATATATATGTATGTGGGTGTACAGTGTGTGTATGTACGTAAGGGTATACATGATGTGTATGTTGTGAATGTATGTATGTGTATACTGTATATGTATGTATGCTTGGGTGTATGAATGAGTATGTGTATGTATGTAGTGTATGTAAGTGTATGGGTATATGTTTGTGTGTGTGTTTATGTGTTCAGTTGCATGTTGCAGCGATGCGGACTCGTTCGTGAGATCCAAACTCAGTAATCGGAGATTCAGAGTTGTGCCCGTTATGGACCCGACTATGGCGATTAAAAAATCGGCCCATAGGATGATCCGGAGATTCGTACTAGTTCATGCAGTGGAGACCAGACGGCGATTCGGTTCCGAAACTGCGTCATTTCATGTTAGCGTTTGCTTTTATGTCATTTCTTTAATTACTGTTGTCAGTATTATTTGTATGTTACCTATATCATTTCATGTGATTGTCTGATGCATTTGATCAGCATGATTTTCCATACCATTTCATATGATGTCGGTGAGTGAACACTTTTATTATACAGTTTATCTGAACACTTATCAGCTTTATTTCATGTGATGGTTGTGTTGGCCCAAAGGTCATTAGCCCTAAGTTTTGATGATTACAAACCATATGAAGTTAGGAATTAACAAGATTGTTTTAAATAAGTTTCAGGTAAAAACATAGGTTGATTGACGGCTCCTACACAAGACTCACATTTGGAAGCCGCGAGGATTTAGATCCGAGAGCCTAGCACACTAGAAGAGTTTCAGGATCAAACAAAGATTGAGAAGACTAATACAAGATTTGTATCTTTATATTTTTCATTTTTGGTTAAGATTTATAGTCTATTTGTCAAAACCGAGATGATAGAGGTTGATAACCTTGGGATTGCCACACACATATTTGATATTGCTTCATGCCTTCAAACAAAATTTTATGACAAAATTTCTTATCAAGTTTCAGAAATATGAAGTTTGAAAAAATCGGTTTTTGGAAATCAAGTTTTTGGAAAAACGATTTTTTTAGACTAGAAAAAGAATTTTTATCAAAATATAAGTTCAAATTATTTTGGAGTTGATCTATGATCACACTATGATCTTTCCATGCCCTAGAACTTGATTTTGTATCTACCCGTCTAAAGAAAATTTATCGAAAAATTTAACACTTCAAAAGTTTTTCAAAACTATAATTTGGCCTTGTCCGGTCGACCACACAGTTGACCGTTGGCAGAGCAGAACTGCTCTGTCGGTCGATCAGGGTGGTCAACCAACATGCACCAATGTGCATTATGCACATCAGTCGACCGTCCCGGTCGACCGACAGAAAGAGCAAAGCTCTCTGTTTGTTCCGGTCGATCGGTCCGGCCGACCGACAGAGAGTGGTCACTCTCTATTTGGGACTTCGATCGACCGCCCGGTCGACCGCTTTCCCAACGGTCAGAAATCTGACCGTTGGTTGTCGACCGGCAGCAGACAAAGTCTACTGACAGATTCCAACGGCTATTTTTTGTTTGTCTTTTGTTGGGAGTTCTCCCAACGAATATTTTGGCTTGTTTAACCCTATTTTTATCCCCTATAAATAGTGGGAGTGTTCTACAACTAATATACAACATTTACAAGAGTAAAATCAAAATTTCTCAAAGTTTAGCCTTTTAGCAAAAGAATTTTCTTGAGCCAAATTCTCAATCCTTTTGTGTTTTAGCTTGAAGCTTCCCTCTCTTCTTCTCTACTTATTTTAGCACCACACAATCCCTAAAGTTTCATCTCCTCATCTTGGTTATAGGATTGTGCATGTGAGCTTTGTTTGTTGTCAAGTGTTGATCACCGCTTCTTCATATTGAGAAGTTGTAAAGGTTGCGGTCTCAAGCGAGCTAGTGAGCTCTAAGTCGGTGTTGCGGCACTATGAGAGAGGACAAGTCTGTCCGAAGAGTTCTAGTGAGAACTTGTATTGACGATCCGGTGGGATCAAGCATAGTAGAAAACCTTCATCGTGTTGAAGGCGGGGACGTAGAGCAGTGGCTCGAACCTCGAAACATATTCTCGTGTTTGCGATTGTCCACTTATCTCTAAACTCTACTCTGTCATTTACTTGCACTATTATTTGTTTACTTCCTTGCAAGTTTCAATATTGTTGTTGTTTATTGTTAATTAGTTTTTAATCCACATTATTTGCAACTTAGTATAGCCATCACCTATTCACCCCCCCTCTAGGTAATTTTAATTGGTATCAGAGCCAACCCTACTATTTGGTTTAACCACCTTAGGGAGATTCTCATTATTGGCTATATCTATTTGTTGCATTTATTATTTGTTGTGCACTATACTTGTATTCATGGCATCAGTTGACTTTTCTAGCATTAAGTCCCCACCCAAATTTGATGGGCTGAAATTTCCCATTTAGAAGGTCAAAATGAACCTATTCCTAAAATCTCTAGGAGTTAGAGTTGCCAAGTCCGTCACCAAAGAATTTATTGAACCTCTCACTGATGAGAGAACATGATCCAAAGAAACCTCTAAGGACTATGAGGCCAATGCTAAAGCCCAATATGCACTCACTCAAGCTTTAAATGAAGATGATCTTTCTCGCATCATAAATTACAAATCTGCTTATGAAGTTTGGAATGTGTTTATTGTTACTCATGAGGGGACGTCGCAAGTCAAGAGATCTAAAATTGACTTGCTCCGTTCTCAATATGAGAATTTCTATATACTTGATAATGAAGGCATAGATGATATGCTCACTCGTTTCACCAAGATTACTAACGCCTTATCTTTTTTAGGTGACAACATCGACAATGACCAAAAGATCCGGAAGGTCATTAGAGCTCTTCCTAAGTCTTGGGAAGTCAAGGCAACCACCCTCAAAGAGCTAAATGATAGGGAGGAGATGGACTTCTCCGGCTTCATCGGCAATCTCAAAACCCATGAGATGAAGATGAAAGTAAGAGAAGAAAGGAAGGCACCAAAGAAGAAAGCTCTTGCTTTCAAGGCGGCTCCATCCTCCTATGATGAAGAGGATTTATCGGAAGACTACGATGAAGACTTTGCCATGCTCATAAGGAAGATGGGCAAAATGTTCTATAAGAAAGATAGACAAAGCAACTTCCGTAGAGGGAGATCTTAAGGAAGATTTGAAAAGAAGAGAGAGGAACCGGGTCCATGTTTTCATTGCAAGAAGACGGGACACCTAATTGCCGATTGCCCCTCTCTACAAGCTACTACTTCCAAGAACGGGCAAAAGAAGAAAAATGCAATGGTGGCCACGTGGGATGACTCGGAGTCGGAATCCAAAGAGGAGATCAACACCGCACACATGTGGTTCATGGCACATGGCGATGATACTTCCAAGATATGTGTAGAAAAATCTTTAGATGATGAAGACTTAACCATGGATGAACTTGCTCATTTTTTTGAAGAATTACAAAGTAGGTATGAAATATCTCTTGCTCAAAATAAAAAATTGAAAAAGGAAAATGATTCCCTAAAGAATAAATTTGAGCTTGTTTTAAAAGAGAAAAATGAATTATCAAATTCTTTTGAGAAAATGAAAAAGGATTTTGAAAAATACAAAACCTCTTGTAAAGGAAAAAGCCCTATTTCTACTTGCAATAAAAATGAATTTTTAGAGATCCAAAAACGTATTGAAGTTTTGGATACAACTTTAAAGAAATGTGCTTTTAACATGACTAAATTTGCATCTATGTTTCCTAAAGGAAAATCCAAAGGGAAACATACTCATCATCAGCATCTAACACACACGCACAAGCATGCATTTATGTATGATAAAATTTATACATGTGCACATTGTGGCCGCAAAGGCCATTTAGTTAAATTTTGTTATGCTAAGCTAAACTTGTCAAATAAAAATGTTTGGGTTCGAGAAAACACTAACCCTATAGGACCCAAAAAGATTTGGGTACCAAAAGACACGCCGAACTTAATTGATACAGGTGCGTCATCCTCCTCCAAGACTTAGGGGGAGATGGTGCCTGGGTGGTGGATGCATCAAGGCTCAACGTATACATCGTCGCTTGCATCTCTATCAAAGAGGCACCTATTTTTGGAGATTACCCATGGTTTGGTAACTTCTCCACCTAATATTTCTTTTAATATATATAGGATTTGCTAGTTGCATATTTATGATAATATGCCTACATATGTAAACTTGCATATCCATTTTTTGTATCTTAACTTCGATTGGATTGTTTATTAAATGTGTTTTGATTGCTTGCCATATTTTGCTTGTCCATATATCAAGATTTTGTTAACATAATGTTTTATAAGAATATTGTCAAAATAAAAATTTATTTAACCAAATTAAGCAAATAAATAGAGATGGCAATTGCGCGCCTCAACTCTTATCTAGAGGAATTTTGAGGAGAAATTCAGAACCCTTAACGGGGTATTTGGCTTCAACATCTCATGTTTATCGCTTAATTAATAAATAAAAATATATTGTTGATAAAAATAAAGGAAAATAAAATAAAACCTTCTACTAAGTTTTTCATGCCAAATAAAATTTTCAATGTTATTTTTTATATAATATATCCTTTGTTTTAAAAAGAAATTTTTTTTAAAAACTCAACACAGCTTTTGATCTGGTTTCAGTTGTACAAGTCGACCGGCCTGGACGACCGATCTAGCCTGGCATAAGGCCCGGTTGACCGGCGCGATCGATCGATATAGCCTGGAACAGAAATTAGTTTTCTGCCCGTAGCCGGTCGACCGACGCGGTCGACTGACTGAAACCGAGTTTGCTCTTGGTTTCCACCGGTCGACCAGCCCGGTCGACCGCCAGTCGGGTAAACTGTTTTTTTTAACCCGACTATATAATACCCTAACCCTGTTTTTTCCCTCATCTCTTCCTCCCACCGTCTCCAACTCCTTTCCTTCTCTCTTCTCCCAACCCTAAACCCATTCCAACCACTCTCTACCTCACCCAACCTAAAATTTCTTCCACAAAAATTTAGAAAATTGGTTTCAGGCTCCAGATCTACTCTCTCTTTCCGGTATTTCTTTATATTTTCAAGGTATAATCTCATATTCTCTAAATCTCTTATTTTTCCTTGAAATTTCTAAGTCTATTTGTTTAGATCTTGCTATATTTCGTGCCTATCTTACTAAATCCATCATCATGTCTAAAAGATCCAGATCTGAAAAGGGAAAACCCCCAATCTTCATCTTCTCCTTTTGTGTCTCAAAATGCATCATATAGGTGTGCCATAATGGTACTAAAAATGTGAATTCAGGTAGAACTGTGGTGCTTAGTGATTTTGAGCACCTTAATCTTCCATCTATCCTAGTATCTAGCTCCTTAGAAAATTATGTCACTATTAAAGAACCTGTCTATCCTGCTTTGGTGCAATATTTCTATTCAAATCTCACATTTAAACAAAATCATATCAAATCCAGAGTCTTGGGCAAAGACATAGATATCTCACTTCAACAATTTGCACGTCACCTACACCTCTCCTGTGAGAGGGTAGACATTTATAACGTCGATTTGCATGATTTTGAGTATCCTGACGGTGAGTCTGCCCACACCGCATCTACACTGCTTCATGATGATGATAACCCTAGTTTAGTTAGGAATGAGGAGGTGAAGTACTATACTCTTACCGCCCAGGTCCTGGCCAAAATTGTGTTCTATAACCTCCTGCCAAAATCGGGAGAATATAATCACGTTAGGGGTTCTGCTCCTCTTGTCATCTATTGCCTTCTGAAAGGCATTAGAATTAACATGCCTAAACTCATCATCAACTACATGACTTCTGATTATCTCTTTGTCCCAAACCGGCACTTACCCTTTGGGATGCTCATCACCCGTCTTTTGAAGCAGCTAAATTTTGATCTTTCCTCTGAATGGTCTATTGAACCGTCAGTAGACATCAACAGCACCCTCCTCAAGAGGATGCGTCCTAGGGAGCGTCATCCAGCTCCTCAGCCGCAGCCTTTCTTTCCTGCTGTTCCTGGATCATCCTCTGGCTATTCTGCTCCTTTCGACCCCTATCTTGCCTTATCTGCTCAGCTTCGAGAGCACCACCGGTAGCTTTCTGCTGAGATGACCGAGCACCATCAGCAAATTTCAGCTGAGATGACCAAGCATCGCCAGCAGCTTTCCACTAAGATGACCGCACACTATCGGTGGCTGGAGCAGCGTTTGGACAATGATCTCAGCCATATCTGTGACTCCATTCGCTATATGCATACCTGTCTCGGCGGCATCTACAACAGGTTAGATTGGTCGGCTCCTCTTCCTAGTGAACGTGCTCAGCCACTTCCTCCTTCCGGCCCTCCGTTCGCCGCCTGGGCTCCTGCTCCATCTGCTCCTCCTCCTTCTGCTCCGCCACCTACTTCCCCGGAGGACCCTAATTTTGGGAGACATTGACCCCTTTTGATGATATCAAAAAGGGGGAGAGATTTCTGGGAGTTATTTCTGGGTTATGTTGTTATGTTATTTTGGACATGTGTTATGTGTTATGGGTTGTTTATCTATGCTATATTTGGATATTAGTTTGCTTTCTTTATGGACATGTGGACATGTGTTATGTTTTTGGTTTTGAGGTTGGCATGAACCTCTTATCTTGTATAGACACCTATTTATTATGACATGGCAGTTATCTTTGTTATCTCCATGTTATATATATATATATATATATATATATATATATATATATATATATATATATATCTGGTTGGTTGTCTATTGCTTATTGTTCTATGTTTGTTCCAACCTTCTACCACTCACTTTGGAGGCTGGAGGTATTTATGGATAGATGGAGGTAACCATATATGCATACATGTTTTATATTTCTACATCTTTGGTATGCATAGATGGTTGGCATACATGTTTATTGACATATCATGTATATGCCCTTGTTGTGCATTTAGATCTTTATATCATATTCTTTTATATGCATATGTTAAGGGGGAGCTTCACTTGAAGTCTCCATCAAAAATATTTGTAATAACTTCATATGTTTTGTCATCATCAAAAAGAGGGAGATTGTTGGCCCAAAGGTCTTTAGCCCTAAGTTTTGATGATTACAAACCATATGAAGTTAGGAATTAACAAGATTGTTTTAAATAAGTTTCAGGTAAAAACATAGGTTGATTGACGGCTCCTACACAAGACTCACATTTGGAAGCTGCGAGGATTTAGATCCAAGAGCCTAGCACACTAGAAGAGCTCCAGGATCAAACAAAGATTGAGAAGACTAATATAAGATTTGTATCTTTACATTTTTCATTTTTGGTTAAGATTTATAGTCTATTTGTCAAAACCGAGATGACAGATGTTGATAACCTTGGGATTGCCACACACAAATTTGAGATTGCTTCATGCCTTCAAACAAAATTTTATGACAAAATTTCTTATCAAGTTTCAGAAATACGAAGTTTGGAAAAATCGGTTTTTGGAAAAACAAGTTTTTGGAAAAGCGGTTTTTTTAGATTAGAAAAAGAATTTTTATGAAAATATAAGTTCAAATTATTTTGGTGTTGATCTATGATCACACTATGATCTTTCCAAGCCCTAGAACTTGGTTTTGTATCTACCCGTCTAAAGAAAATTTATCAAAAATTTACCAATTCAAAAAGTTTTCCAAAACTGTAATTTGGCCTTGTCCAGTCGACCGCACGTCGACTGTTGGCAGAGCAGAACTGCTCTGTCGGTCGACCGGGGCGGTCGACTGACATGCACCAATGTGCATTGTGCACATCGATCGACCGTCCCGGTCGACCGGCTGAAAGAGCAGAGCTCTCTGTTTGTTCTGGTCGACCGACAAAGAGTGGTCACTCTCTGTTTGGGACTTCGGTCGACCGCCCAGTCGACCGCTTTCCCAATGGCCGAAAATCCGACAGTTGGCGGTCGACCGGCCCGGTCGACCGGCAGCAGACAAGGTCTGCTGACAGATTCCAACGGCTATTTTTTTGTTTGTCTTTTGTTGGGGGTTCTCCCAATGAATATTTTGGCTTGTTTAACCCTGTTTTCATCCCCTATAAATAGTGGGAGTGTTATACAACTAATATACAATATTTACAAGAGTAAAATCAAAATTTCTCAAAGTTTAGCCTTTTAGCAAAAGAATTTTCTTGAGCCAAATTCTCAATCCTTTTGTGTTTTAGCTTGAAGCTTCCCCTTCTTCTTCTCTACTTGTTTTAGCACCACACAATCCCTAAAATTTCATCTTCTCATCTTGGTTATAAGATTGTGCATGTGAGCTTTGTTTGTGGTCAAGTGTTGATCACTGTTTCTTCATATTGAGAAGTTGTAGAGGTTGCGGCCTCAAGCGAGATAGTGAGCTCTAAGTCGGTGTTGCGGCACCATGAGAGAGGACAAGTGTGTCCGAAGAGTTCTAGTGAGAACTTGTATTGACGATCTGGTGAGATCAAGCATAGTAAAAATCCTTCATCGTGTTGAAGGCGGGGACGTAGAGCAGTAGCTCGAACCTCGAAACATATTCTCGTGTTTGCGATTGTCCACTTATCTCTAAACTTTACTCTTTCATTTACTTGCACTATTATTTGTTTACTTCTTTGCAAGTTTCAATATTGTTGTTGTTTATTGTTAATTAGTTTTTAATCCGCATTATTTGTCACTTAGTATATCCATCACCTATTCATCCCCCCTCTAGGTGATTTCAGGTTGGTTGCCAGTATTGATTCAGGACTTGTTGTTGTATACAGTAGACTGTGACTTGATTCGATCTACTGATCAGATGACCTAGTTATGATAAATCTTAGAATATAAATATATTGATCTTGAAGTTGATTGGTTTGTGATTGAGGTTAGTGACTCTTATTTTATGTAAAGTATTTATCGGACAAATTGTTTGGTGATTATTCTGACTAGAACTCTTGCAAATATTGAGAAAGTATCAGATATGACATTGCTTTATCCATAGACTGATTTACCGATACTTGAATTGGTATTGACTTGGTTAGATATAAATGATTATGTACTCTTATATGTTTGGACTTGGATATCGGTGACTTAGAGGATGGATATACTGATCATGTAGAGGAGGGATATACTGCTGAGTTGATTGACATGAGCTTGGTGTTCGTTTCTGAGGATTTTGATTAGTGTTCTGATGATTGATGTAGTTGGATTGATATTTGTGAGTATTCTCGATTTTATCCTTAATTATAATGTTTGAGTATTGGTGATCTTTTGATGTTGATTATCAGATATGGACCATTCTGAGTTTCATGTCTCTTGAGGACGTTTCATTATTTGGATATGATTTCGGCATCTGCTGATATAGTTGACTTTGAGGATATTCAGTAGACCTCTCTTTGGTTCTTAACTACTTTAGTTTTTCGGTATAGAGATAGAGTTATTGTGAGAGTGATTTCATTGATATTGGTGATAACATATATTTAGAGTTTGACATTACTTATCACTTGATCTCATTTAATGGTGACCTAGAGGATTAAAGTAAATTGGTAGTGATGAAAGAGCTGATTAACTATTTACTGAACTCAAGGTTTACAATATCAGATATTCTGACACATATCTAGTATTTGATGTTCATGATGATTATCGAGATTATATGTAACATGGATTGATACGTGATGTTCACGAGGATTATTTTTGAGATTATGAGTTGATGGATCAGTTAGAGATATAATATCAGTGGATTAGATCTTATCAGTTTTATATGAGAGCACATTGATTAGATGGTACAAGACATGTTATTGCATTATTTCATGTTATAAAAAGTTATTGGGAAAGAATTAATTGACCGTAACACCCTGTACAGTTCTATTGTTCATCGTATACACGGTTACTATTACTGTTCACTGTTATTATTACTGTTCACCGTGTATACGATTACTATTACTGTTACTGTACTATTACTGTTACTGTCACTGTTTTGTCCCAGTATTCTAGTAACATGGAGATTGATTATTTAACTAAATTAAATAATAATGTAAATGGACAAGTTACACTGGAATTAGAAAAATTGATGGAGGAGACAGCGTTTGTATTTTAGGTGGACCTAGGATACAGGTTGCGCAGTCGACTGAGGGTTCCACTGCAGGGTTCCTAGGGGATGACTGACATCACATATGTACTGTTATTGTTCCACTGTTTTCACAGTGAGATTACTGAACTGTTACTGAGTACCTAGCGGTCCGGCTTGGTTTAGCTCCAGGAAACTGGCCGTAGTCCTGGGTATGTACGAGACTCACCTAAAGTATGGACAATGTCTCCAACCGATCAGTTTCAATAACTTAGGACCCTGATTGACACGTGTAGTAGGCGTAGTATGGAATGCGTCTATTACATGTGGCAATTGGTGTTCGCTGACATAATTAATAATGATAAATTTCTATTGATTGTATTCACCTGACTGTACTCATGTAAGATATGTCAGACATCTGATACATGTATACTATATTGGACACCGATGGTATACATGACTTGATTGCACAGTGGATTCTATCACTAACTGACTCTACCCACCTGATATATATATATAATATATATATATATATATATATATATATATATAATATATATATATATATATAGAGAGAGAGAGAGAGAGAGAGAGAGAGAGAGAGAGAGACCTGGCATCTAGTTCTGTTACTGAATGACTTATTTACTGTCTATTTATGTTCTGCATGTTATTATTTCTGTATTATTTTCAGCATAATTTTTCATCATATGTACACACTGTTTCTGCACGTGCACTTTCCTTTTTATTCTTACACATTCATTAGGAGTTCTAACTCTCTGGATTTGCATATCCAGATCTAGAGCTATTTATTACTGATTAGGTATTTGGAGAGGATCACAGACATCTTGAGGAGCTGGAGTTCTCTTACTTGACCATTTCTTTTTTGGTACTATCTCGCTGTTCTTTATCCTTATTACTTTCATGATTCTATGCCTTGAACTCATACTTGTTCTATTCTCCTATTCATCTGTTATCATGTGTGCTCATTTATATGTTATTGCAGTGATATTGATTTATCATAGCGATTATATAGCTTGTTCAGGTTACTTTAGGCTTAGTGTATATATGTGGGGTATTTATCTCGCGTATATATGTCGCCGATTCTCGTCGCGACTCTGTTTTCGCGTATTTTAGGAAGCGGGGCATGACAACTATGAGAGAGAACTTTGACGGTGATGCACAAGGCAAAAAGTGACCCGATCGTAGGCACAGGCTAGATGATTGTTGCCCAGGCAGGCTCGAAGACGGTGAGAGAACAACGATCAATTGTGAAGAAAATAAATGACTTGACAGTTTACCTTGAACGAGATTAGCCTCTCTTTCATATAGATAATAAGTAAGGAGAAGATTGCATTAATACCCTTTCTTGTGTTGCTGTAATACCCGTCCTCAGAATACGTGCTCAGATACGTATCCTGATTTTTTATATACTGTGTTATGTTTATTTATTATTTTCTCGTAATTTGGAAGTACTACATGATTTCATGTTTCTGGTAATCAGATTGGGTCAAATTTAGTTTTAAACACTGTTTCCCAAGATTTTATATTTTTCATGATTTTTCAGAATTTTCCTGAATTATTTTAGAAATATCCTAAAATCAGGATTAATCAGCACCGCTGGGTTATTCCTGGATTTTTAATTTGCAACTGAGGTCAAATTTTACAAAACCGCTTTCACATATCTTCTTAGAATAGTATTCTCTATCTTAATTCATTTTTTTGGGAATTTTCAAAATTTATTAGATTTCTGTCAAAATTGGCATCGACCGACATTGACGGCCGATTCCAAGATTTTTAATTTCAAAACGATAAATAATTTCTTAAAACGAATTTCACCATGAGTCTTCAAATAATATTCTTGATTTTTGTGAATTTTTGTGGGTCGTTCCGAGATACTTGATTTCGGGACGATTTCGGTATTTTTCCGAAAGTTTTCCGCAACCGCGACCGAATCCCGGGAATCCGCCTTTTTCAGAATTTTCACTTTGGAGTCCAAGAAAATATCTTTCCTCTTTATTTTCTTTTCTTTTTTCCTTTTTCTCTTTTCCCTTTTCCTTCCACCACAAGTTACAAACTTCTCCAATCTTCTCCAACTTTCCACCACAAATATCTCTTCAAAATATCTCCACCACAAACAAAATATCCAACCTCTCAAGCTCTCTCTCTCTTCCATGGCCGCATGAGTGGCCAAGAGAAACACCTCACCCCTTTTATTTACACAAAACCCCCTCTAAATTCTTTTTACATCTCCTTCATACTTCATTCAACTATAAAAGGTTTTCTTCTTCTTTTCTTTTCATTATCTTCATTCTCCACCAAGAAAGCCTTCACCCTCACCAATTCCTCCTTCATCTCCACCACAACCACAACCACTACAACCTCCTACCTCCATCTTCTTCCTCCTTCAACTCCATTAAACCAACTACAAACCACAAACCACCACCAAAGCCTTTACCTTCTCCAAACAACAACCACCACTCCATCATTTTCTTGAAGGCCGGCCACCTCCTTTGGATTGGGGGCCGCGCTCCTCTTCATCATCGGCAAGACCTTAAGGCCGGTACCCTCCTTTTGGATTGGGGCCGAGCTTTCTTCGTCGGTAATATCACCGTAGATCATTCCGGTAATCGTTCGTGATTATTCCGGTGATCGTTTTAGTGATATTCGGCGACAACGATCATTTCGGACGCCTAAAGCTTCAAGTATCGGTTTTAGGCGAGTAACTTTACTCGCCAATACATGGACTTGTAAACTCAATTTTATTATTGTATTTTATGTCGTGCGGTGTGGCTGTACTGTTAGACGCGGAGTTACCTCCTGCGTCTAGGCATTTCCTTAACGCGGCCTTCGCGTTATTGTATCGATGCGACGCAAAGCTAAAGCTCGCGTCTGTGTTCTATTTATATTGACATGACGCGGAGTTATACTCACGTCCGCGTTCTCCTCATGCCCTGATTTAAACGCAGGTCACGAGCCTCGCGTTTTGATACCTTCGTGACGCGATCCCCGCGTCTGCTACTTTCGCGTCTGCTATGCCCATGTCGATGTTCTTCTTGCATTAACGCGACGCAGAACCCATGTCCGCGTCCGCGTTCACCTCGCGTCCTGACTTGAACGCAAACCTCGCGTTTGCGGCACCTTTGCGATGCGAACCCCGCGTCTGCTATTTTCGCGTCTGCTACTCCCAGACGAATATCACCTCTTGTCATGCTATCTCTTGACACCAGGCATGATACACTTGACTCTTATAATTATCACGATAATGGGAATGATAACCGGACATCATGCTTTACCAACTTGATTTACATGATAGTACGAATTGTACTCCTAATACTCCTGACTTGCTCCTGTTCATTCCCGAAATCTGATAATTATCTAAAGAACTCATAAAATGAGACAACTTTCATCGGGTCGGGGGGGAAACATGCGGCTATCAATATATGTTCGTGTTTACAGTGGTGTTAGGTATGTTGTGCAACTAAATATCCGGTCTGACCTGTGGGCCTCCAGGCGACCGAGGGGAGTGCTGGCTCCCTCCTCCTGATACCATCATGATAAAGGGCATACATAAGACCCTCCTGTTAGCCTTGCGGTTGGTTCCGTTACCAAGCAACGGAACAATCCTGGCCGTGGTCCCGGGTATGTACGGGACCCACTGTAAACATAGTTCGTTGATACCCCCGCTAGTTTCTAATAACAACCTTGCTTTACTCTGATATGGATCTATGTGTGCTGGGACGCTAGTCCACATAGCTAGATATCAGTGTAAGACAAGTAATAATAATAAAAGACGCCAACTATTGATCCGTTGTATGCGCTTGAGTTACGGTGACATGAGGTAAATGTATATAGATGAGGGTTTCCTTGTTTGGATTATTCTCTCGAGGTACTAGTCTCATGAGGCCGTAATCTAAGCTAATATAATGTCCTTCCAATATTAACTTGTTATGCTTCCTTTACTTGCTGGATGATTATTCATAGTACTGTACCAACTCTCATACTCTTATCTCTTATGCCACTCGGCTGTAACCTGATCATTTGTTTGGGAGGTCCTGACTCTCTTGAATTTGTATATTCAGGTTCCGGAGCTTGGATTGAAGTGGAGCCTTCCACAGAAGATCAAGCTTTCATTTCAGAGCAGGCTGACTAGTTTCAGTTTCCTTTGTACCAGAATTTGCTTTCTTGCTCGCGGGATCTTCCTCCAGCTCGTGAGCATCTTGTGTTCATATTGTAAATAGTACTTTTGGACTTGGCTGTGATATAAGATACATGTATTATGTAATAGTATATCACACCCTGTGATAACTTTGTAACTTGTACTTCTCATGTTGGCATATGAATGAATACTACGTTTTGTCGTACTCTGATTCTTACTTGTACTAATGCTTAACGTATATACGTGAGGGTATTTCTGACCTGCGTATATACGTCGCAGTGACGTCCCCGTACCCGTAGGATCGGGGCGTTACAGTTGCACACTAATAATTATTATTTTAATAAGAGATAGTTTTACTAATAATTGTGGTGCACCCTCTCTTGACATGTAAGATATGTAGCCCACCTGAAATGGATTGTCTGCCCTTTTATGTTATTCCAAAGGAATCATAGCTTCCATCCTCTTGTTTCAAGGAAAGACAAACTGATTTAAGTCCCACCTCTCATGTAGTGTACATGTACATATATGTATCTAGAATACATGAAAAAAGAATTTGAAATCAAACTGGTCTTAACTGGTTAAGATAGTAGTGTCAAAATTCTAGCCGAGAGACCCATGCGCTAGAGAGCTACTATAATTTCGAATACCAATTAATGTCCTCATTTTTTGTGAATCGAAGAAGGAAAATATGATAGATTTACTACAAAAAAAAAAAATTACTATCAAGCGACAAATAATTCCATCTAATTAATTTTTGAGCAAGTTGAATTTATGCCACGATATTCTAGAAACTTGAAAATGTTGAAATAAAAACAATTTCAAAGTTACTGATATGCATGATTCACTGATAAAAGAGTTAAGAGTGAGGTGTGCCTCTTGTGAGAAGTCTCAGTTTCAAGTCACAGCTGTTCCGAAACTAAAACCCCAATTGTTCCCTAATTTATCTCCATCTTCACTGAGATGGGAATGAATGTGGGGGCACGGGAGTGGTGCCAGACCCAATAAGCCCCAATAACCCGATAGTTCAACTGGCAATCATATTTTATCTAATAATATGCTAAATGAATCTTCGAAACAAATCTAATTCTTTAAGAATTAAAACCCATAACCCGAAAAGTATTTTCTAGCCATTTTCAAATATGTCCAGTAGTAATTAAAAAAAAAACAAGTCCAACACATTTGTGAAAGAAAATCTTACTAGTTTTTAGTAGGTTATAACGAAAATTGGTATATCCAACAAATAATATCGAGTCTCGTTGCTAAAAAATTCAAATTTGACTTCAGTACTCCTGAAATTAGATTCTGAAATTAGAAGTGATTTAACAAATTTATATTATCAAAACCGATCAAAGAGAGGCTTTTTCTTGTGACTCCTTCACAAATTTTGTCCGTCCGTCTCGTCCCTCTCTTGCTCTCCTCCTCTCCCACCCCCCCCCCCCCCCCCCCCCCCCAACCCCCCACCCCCCGCAGTAGTAGTCACCGGTCGGTTTCCCACTGCTACTAGTATAAATAATTGCTCTGCTGGTGGATCCTGTTTGCTCCGCCAAGGACCCGGATCCGACCCGTTTTGAGCCCGAGGCGGGTGGAATAAAAATATCCCAAGGGCCAAAAATTACATTGCTCCACAAGTTATCCACGTATATAAAATCCCACCGTCCTTTTTATTAGCTGATCGGTAGAGAGGAGACAGAAAGAGAGAGCTGGAAATAAAAAATAATAATTAATTATTAAATAATTCGCACCTCCGCTCTCTCTCCACCAAAATTCCTCGCCCCCTTTTTCTCGCTCCTCTCTCTCGCTGTCGCTCGCGATAATTTTCGATAATTTTTAATCTTTTTTTCTCTGTTTTTTGGTTCTCTTTTCTCGTTTGTGGCTCTGTTGTTGCTTAATTTGTAAGTCTCAGTGCATCGCGAGCTCGGGCTCTCTATCGCTCTTTCTCCCACTCTCTCTTTCGTTGTCATCTCTGCTCCTAGATCTCTCAGCTCAGTAGAAAACCCTAACCCTAGAATTAAATAGGGAGGGGTTTTGTCCGGTGAAGTTTGCGCTGTTTTGTTTATGATTTGGGAGTGTTAGGGTCTTAGGTTAGATGGCGGGGGTCGACGGAGATGGCGGGGGCTCGGGAAACCCTAGTTTGGGTGCCGATCTTAAGGAATTAGGCGATAGCAGCGGAGGTGAGCTTGTGTTCTTCTGCTTATTCGTGATCTCGTCTGCTTGTTTTTTATTAGAATTATGGTGATTTTGGGTGTATGCTTGCTTGGTAGATCTGGTGCTGCTTGTGTTTTTTGATGAGAGTGGTGAACACTGTTGAAATTTTACTGTTTGATCGAGTGTTTGAATGATAGAGCAGTATCTCTTTGTTGATATAGTGAGGGTTTATGGAATTTTGATGATTGTTGATAGTCCTCAGCAAATTCGAGATACCGAGAGTTGGGTTCTTCTGTAGAATTGCAACTATGATTTTGAATCAGGAACTTTTGTTTTTTACTTTATTAAGATTTGCTTTTTGTAAAATGGAGTTGGTGATTGCTTGCATGATGATTTGTTTTTATTAATTGTGAAGAGCAGCTGATTTATGGAATTATATGTGTAATTCTAGGGAGCGATCATGGATGTTTGTGTTTTCTTATATACTGAAAAAAAAGGCAGTGGCCCATTTTAGCATTGGAGCCAATTCAAGTTCTAGTTTCTTTTAATGTATAATTTAGTCTCAGCATTCAAAATTTTTGCTATTTACTTTGTCTTTTTCACTAGAGTTTTTTTTTTTGGTTTCTTCTTAATGGGGTAAAATTTTATATTTTGCTTTCTAAAAGGTAAATTGCAGTAGAAATTTGACTTCATCGCATGGATTGTTTCCATCATTTGTGTAAGTTTTGTATGTTCTTTTCTAATTCTGGTTTCCTTTATTCTATTCATCTTCCAAGCTTGGTGTAACTTCGACTAGTGTCATACTTGAACCATTTTTCATACTTTATGAGTTTCCTGTGGCATTTAATTAGACGTACTTGTTACTTTTGTTATATTACCTCTTTATGGTTTTCTTGTCGAGTGTTGTGGTCTATTTGTCCAAGCATCTACATTCTCGCTCTTTGAATATTGATCTGTTAATCTGTACTTATGGGGTTCATCAGTTTACTAATTATTTTTCTGTAATGTGTCTTGGCCTTTGGCTGATTTACAGGAACTGATCGCTTTGATGCTTCACAATATGCGTTTTTGGGAGCAAGGATATTGTGGAGGAAGTCGAATTAGGGGGATTAGAAGATGATGATGGTAATGGTGCTGTATTAGTGGGGCTTGATGACGAGGAATATCGCTTTTCTTCTATTGGAGATAGAGAGGAGGTAACTATCTTATATAAGATGTTTTATCATGCTGATGTCAATAGCATTGTTCTTCATAATATTGTTATATATATTTACCTTCAAATCTGCATGCGCACCACTTTTTAAAAGGTAGACACCAGTATGTCATCATTCTTCATAATAATTTCCTTTCCCTTTGAATAATTTGCATGCACATTACCATTGTAAATTTCCTGACATGTTATCAAATTTTGCAGTAGTGTGGTAAAACATAGATTATGCGAGTACATAAGTCCCCTATGACCACTATGTGGGTGCATTATGCAGGCAAGATGGGTAATCCAACAGTTATCTGGGAGTATAGTGCCACATATCCACATAATTGCTCTCAGTTCTTATAGGATTTTGATTGTGTAGCTGTAGATAATACATTTAGTGGCTGCATGCAATCTATTTGTGTATTCTTATTATTTGCTACTTGTTTAGTGTTAATTTTTATCCAGTCAATTGTTAAGCTACTCATTGTTACTAGTCTGTCATACGTTAACTTGTTAAGAATTTTAAGGCGCTTAATTGTCTAAGATGTTAATTGCTACTTGTGCACTGTTTTTGTTGTTTCTTGTGACCTTTATGACTATACTCGTTGACTTACATTTGGCATGGGTTATTTGACTTTTACAATTTTAGAAAATTTCTTATACATTTCTATTTTCCCTTTTTTCTTTTCAGGGGTATTGCTGCATTTTGAAGTTTTTTTCCCCTTGTGTCTTAATATATATGACCTGGCTATGCAACGCATAATCAGTTTATGCTTTGTGGCACCAGCATGCATGTATAATGCATATACATATAGTGCATTAAGCAGATACAATATGTTCATGTACTATACTTTTCGCTTGGTTTTTTATTTCTTATTCTGTTAGAGGTCTATTAAGATTTGTCATTATACTTCACCATATTTTCATTTGGGTTACTTGCATTTAGTAATTATCTGTAATTTCCTATATATAAGAAGTTCTATCATTATCAAGTCATTATACTAGTCGATTAAACTTTTCTTTAATTATTTATGCTATTTCTTTTGACTACTTTGCGTATGGTTACTACCCTTGTAATCTCCCTTATGGATAAAAAAATATATCTTGTTACTGAATCAAGTCAGTATACAGTTTGTTTTTTAGAGCTGGCAATTAAAGTTTGTAATCATTTTTGCACAACATTTACTCCTAAACTATTTAATTGGCAATCATTATGACACAATGTGTTTCTTGCACATGCACAAGATGGTATCTTAGTTGGACTCTCATCGTATAGGTGAGGTATAGTTGTTCCAAATTGAATTATGTGGTCAATGTCATGAGTGCAATTTGACACTGTTACAACAACAACAACAAACACCAACTAAGCCATTTGTCCCAATGTCATGAGTGCAATTTGACACTGTTGATGATGAAAATTGTATACCCAGTTTTTGATCATGTTCTTAAATTATTTTAAAAAAATTAATTCTTAATATTGAACAACAAATTGCTCTATACAAAGCTGTGAAAAGCGCATGAAGATGTAATAGATAATATTTAATATTTTGGTGCAAACCTATAAATAAACACAAGGAAAGTTAACTAAATTGTATCTTGCCATAGTTTCACACCTATTAGTGTTATTTATGTTTGTGAAGGAGTGAAGGACAATGGTCTTGTGTATAAGTTCAGACCTAACTAGAAGATATGGCCACCAATCTTTGTATCATGTGATGCCTGAAAAAGTTAGGTGGCATGAGATACACCACTATGTAGCCATTTGTTTATTACCTATGAGTTTAACTAGGGTAATTACTAACATGTACTTGAAGTTGAGAGGTGAAATCTGAAGTTATTGGGTTGTTAGTTGTCACAAGCTAATACACCTCACACTTCATCTTGAACCTTAGACGCGACATTGATGCTTCATAAACCTCAAAAAATTTTCCCTTTTCCTTAAGGCAACTGAAATTTGTGATTGGAATTAAAAAAAAAAAATGGTTAGAACTTTTGAAGAAAAGTTTGAAAGGCCAACTATATCTTGAGCTATGCTAGAGTGAAGATTCTCTACAGTTACATATATGTAATTTTTGTATCTTTCTATTTTTTTTGTATGTTTATAACATTCTTAAAATTTAAAAGTAGATGGGTTGGAAAATTAGTGAGGTTGTCACCTCCCTCATAAGAGGGTATGACAGTTTACTTTGCTCTTTGCCTTCTAAAAAGTGTGAATCTGCAAGTAAATATATGAGGAGATAATAATGGGTTCTTAAACATGCATGTGAGGAATTGATTAGGTGGACTCATTAATCTTCAAGATTATATTATCTTATATCAATTGATTTGACTTTTTGTTTATTATTAGTCAAATCTTTAGCCTCAGCTGGTTATAAATCCTAGTTGCAACAAGTCTATAATTTTTTTATGACTTACTGTTCAGTCAAAGCTTGACCATAAAATTAGGATTTTCTCAATGAAACTTCCTTTTTGATAAGTTTCAGTAAGGATGTCTCCTAAAGGTATCCATAAGCGCGCCTGTGTGCGGGGTGGGTGTGGGTAAGGGCCTGTTATTCATGCATTTGCTCGTCGTCATTAGTTTATATCCTGGAGGTTCAATACATTGTTCTAAATAGTAGAAAGCATAGCGCAGCGGGCAAGTGCCGCGAAGGGCTAAAGCGGAAAGCGATCTCTTTAGCGGCCTTTAAAGCGGGATGGGTATTGAAATAAATAAATATATATACACGTATAAATATATACAAATTTATACATGTGCATACATTAGATGCGCCTTTAAAAAATTAAAAAAATAGAAATTTCTGATCAATGAAAGAGATAAAGAGATATCAAGTATTATTCAAAGCATAATTGAATCAAAGTGATGACTTATGAGCCGTAAGTGGGGGAAAGTAAATTCTTTGAAGCTTCATCAGTGCTCGAGATAAAAAATTCAAATATCATACTTAAAAATTAAAAGTCGAAAGTTGAAAACTTTCAAAAAAAAAAATCTGATATGAGAGAAATTATGAAAGTCAAAGTGGTGCTTGCCTTTCTAGGACAAGAATCAGCGATAGGTGAGATACTTTTTCTACAACATGATAGGTTTTTTGCACTTAATAGGTTTTAAGATGATCTTTTGGTGTTAATCTGCTTTTTGCTCGCTTTTTCTGGGTAAAAAGCCGGCTTTAGCGGGATTGTCGGGCGTTAAAGCATCCGCTACAACTTTCACCGGTTATTGTATTTCACATTAGGTTAAAGTGTAGCGGTTTACTACCATTGCACTAAAGTGTCCGCTTGCTATTTAGGACACTATTCTAATACATTTAACTTAAATGGAAGGAGGATTAATTCCTAAATTGTGTATTCCATGCCCTCACTTGAATGTATCGCAATCATGGGTTAAAATCTCACTATCGATATCCACCATTGGTTTTTAGTATCAATACATAAATATCGGCTCCGATATCGACCGTTATTTTATGATTAATATCGTTACCTCAAAACCAGTGACAATATTGCCGATAAATGTTAGAACTGGCCAATATTTGAAACCATGATCCCAATGTTATGTTTGTGATGTTGAGTAGAGTGCTAAGGCTTTTGTAGTATTTTGGACCATAGACTATTTCTAAAGACAATGTTCTTTGAAATAGTTGTCAAGAAAACTGAGAAAATGCTCTCTACTGAAGAAAAATTCTTATTCGTCAATTGGATAAATTTACAAGCTACCCATTGTAAACCCTTTTGCTGGTGAAATATGGATATTCAACTCTGTCAGATGCAAAAGTGATAATGAACTTCTTGGCAATTTCGGCCTAGTAACTGAGTATTAAAGTTCTGAACTTGAAAAACCCTCAGCTAACTGTTCCAAGTGCTATGTTTAAATGTGCAGCAAACTCATCTTGGTGGGGCATGTGCCTGCCCAGCATGTGCTTGTTTGTGGTTTAATTTACATACATCTAAAACAGATACTATAGAGTTGAAGGTTGCACACAAGAGCATCCCTGCCGCCTAAACTTTTGGAACCCCAAAACACTTCAAATACTAGCAGCATTTACAAATTCGCTGTCATGATTGATATATACGTACTTGATGTAAGCTAGAAGGAAATGTGGAATTTTTGGACTATTTAGGCATTCATATGGGAGAGTAGATACGTTCCTTTGGGGAGAAAAAGAGAACTTGGCTGGGTTAATATGTTAGTTCGTAGATGCCCCACTTAATTGGCCTGGAATGCCTCTCTGAACTAGTAAATTAACAACCGGATGATAGCAGAACTTCACTCACTACTTTCAGAGAGATGAATTGCATCAAGTAGTAGCGCATGTCAAGAGGTGAAAACGAATCTAAAGGAAGGAAGTAGGCACTCTGGCAAGAAAGCCAAGTAACTCTACTTTTCTACGGTAACTTTTAAAAAGCCATTAACTCAAGGAATGCTAATATCAAGTGGTACACTTAGAAAGGGCAGATGCGATACTCTGTCGTTATCTCCTCCATGGTCATTTTTCCCATGTAGCCTTTGCTATTGAGTTTTATCTTTGGAGCTCTTTCTCTTAAATAATATTTGGTTGCAGCATTACAGAATTTCCATAATATTGATATTTTAAGTACTGCTCTTTCATATCCTTAGTCATACTTAATGAAATACAAAACTTAAGTTGCTGCAGAATTTGATTGTCACCCTATTTTATCGTGTTGTTTAGTCCTTTTCATAGTCCTGAATTATAGGAGGTGACGGATTGACACTTTGCTTGTTGTTGTTGTTGTTGTTGTTGTTGTTGTTGTTGTTCTGTATGCACTATTTTAGAATTTGCTATCTATCTCCCATGTTGGTTCCATGTTCAGCATGCTTCTTAATCAATTAGTAAATCCATCTTGTTACATCATTATTAACAAATTTGTACTACATATTGTTTTTAATGCCTTCCTGGTCCTGCATCAGCTATTTCTGGTTCAACTAACCAAGTCGTTTCCCTTGGACATTGCTTACGTGTAGGGAATATTAATCGTTTATGCTTCGTGTAGAGAATTCTTTCTTCTTGTTTTTATTGTTATGGTTTGATATTTTCTTGTTCAGGGTAGTTTCCTGTTCTCATCTAAGTTGAAGAACTTAGGATTTATTTATATCTTGTTAAATATGGTAGATAATGATCTCCGAGGGATTGGCACAGTCATTAATATAAAAACTGTTTTGTTACATATGCAGGGGGAGATTTTGGGATCTTTATCTGATATTGATGACCTTACAAGCACTTTTGCAAAGGTCTGTTTCTCATTGGCTTTATGTATGTTCGTGCAATTCTACTGAATCTTAACTGGCCCTAGATAGACATTAGTCTTAAACCATCTGACCTGCTTATAAATCTCTTCTTAATTTCCATCATGATAAATTTCTCTGTCTGTCTGTTAAATTTCATCCTGTTCTGTCATCATATATTTTTGTTTGGTGTGAACCCCATGTTATTTTAAGTTTGTGCTCTTGGTTACTAAATTATTGACCAATATTGCTTAAGTGGTCAGATTTTGCAGTTTTTATGGGTTAGGATGATGATGAGTCTATTCCAAAGAAAGTTCCTTTTTTTGCATCATTATGGGGTTCTTGTGGTTATGAACTTTCAGTGTTTTATTTCAATGCAAGGCATAATTCTTTTGACTGGTGCTTGCCAATCTGTGCTCACCCTATCGCCATTTATTACTCTGCTGTTTAGTGCTACAAGTGAAACATCTATGAATTCCAAGCCTTGTGAAAGAAGTTCAAAGGTTCAAACTAGTGCATACTTCACCGTATAGACATGAGATGTTTGACTAGTTCCATCAAGGAGGCATCTTTTTGCTCCAGCTAGTTTTGATCCGTGTGAGTTATTCACAGGATTTCAGTGATCTGTTTGAGGAACTGTATTGATGTACCATCATGCTAGTAATTATCAAAATTGTCAGCGCATTCACTTGATTGTTGGATGTGTCAAATTTTTTCTAGCTGCAAGAAAAGGTTTCATTTACGCTGAACCAATAGCACTTGGCCATTTGATAACTAGAGTAAACTTTGACATCAGATACTCTAACCTTTTTAGCTTTCTTTAGCTTTCACTACAAGAGTTTCTTAGCTGTGGAAAAAGAATTTGTTAATTAAAATCCATTAATATGGAGTTCCTCCCTCTAAATTCCGACCATAAGTTCATACTGAGAAAGTTAAATGCTGTTCTACTGGTCAGCGCCATCTAGGATATCATTTATCTGCTATTTTAGAAATTTAATTTTTTTGCTTGAGGCAGACCTGATTCTGAGTAGTAATGGCTGGCAGTCACTTAAGTTGTTTAGCGATGACTTGAATATTCTTTTGATGCTGCCACATACTTCTCCAATAAGGAAAAAACTCGTGGATATGAAAATGGAATATGGGAATTAGTAAAATTCTCAAGGAATAATTTGTTTGAACCTTCTGATTTGACCTTGATTTTTGAAAGAAACCCTTGACAAAAGTCCTTGGATCTAAAATCATTTGCACATGAATCGGGATTGATAATGATAAAGCAGAAAGCATGCTCTAGCTCCTCTGCACTTGAATTGGGGGAAAAAACAAGATTCTAAGAAGAGGCTAGTTATTTCGAAAGCCATAGTTTTGTAAGAGATCTGAACTCAAATTATATTTAAGAGGAGAAATAGCTGTAGTAATTGAAACTTGTGGCTCTACATTTGGCAGCAAGAGTTGTAGAGTTGGGTTTAAGAGTAACATTTTTACCCCAAAAAGTAAGGGGCAAAGTGCTAAAATCCAATTAAAAAAACCCAAATTATTACCTAACTCTTGCAAATTTACTTGTTTGGCAAGATTTAGCTCTTACTCTCACCTAACTCTTGCTGCCAAACACAGCCTCAGGGCTAAAGAGTTAGGGAATAAATGAGTAAAATCTAAATCTTGCCATTCAAATAAATTTTGCTAGAGTTAGGGCTAAAGAGTTGGGGAATAAATTAGGATTTTTAAATTGAATTTTAGCACTTTGCCCCTTATGTTTTGGGGCAAATGTGTAAGACTAAGGACTTTACTCTTGTTCCCAAGCGCAGCCTAAAGGTTCATAGATAGTGTTTTGGGGGTGGGAAACTTAGAACCTCTGGTGTCCTGGTTGATATGAGAGAGAGCTTGACGCATGGAACTGGAAGCCAAGCGATAAGATTTTTTACCTGTTAGACTAATTTGCATGCTTTGTGCATGGAGAAACCACGGACTTCGCCTCTGTAGCCCTAGTCACAAAGTCATCATGCCATTTTAGCTGCCTCTATATGTCAAAAAACACAAAATTTCAAGTTTTTGTAACAATGAACATGAAAAACAAGTTGTAATTTGTATATGCATGTTCGTATGTAAATTTTTTTTTGGTCGGATTTGTTTCTGAAGCTGAGAGCAAACCTCTGCATAAATTAAAACTTTTGAGAGGGATTCACAACTGAAATTTTCTTCAAAACTCTGTCTCTGAGACTCGGGACGTTATTTTTTTCGTCATAGTTCACTCAGCTACTTGCATCATTGGTTTGTATATGGGCACATAACACTCCTGGGTGATGGATTTGGTTTGACATTCAGGATATTTGGATTGTGTAGAATTGATTTAATTACCTCTTAGCCTTAATCCTCTACGCGTGAAGATCTTATTGAATAGAAAGACTTCAACAGATGTCAGATGAAAGCCGTTGCGCTGTAAGAGACTGTTTAAGTTGTGGATAGTGCATTTAAAAATGCATTCTCTAAGTAAACAGTGTTATGGTTTGCTTCTTGTTCTCCACGATCATGTGTTTCTTCTTTGGCAGAGCCTCACTGGTTTTATCAGTTCTATACCTAGCCAGTCTAGTCTAAGTCCACCATATGATGGTCTTAGCACTATCTAGAGTTTATTTTGAATTAAACATTAGCAATCAGTTCACTTTGCAGTGAACTGTTTAATTCCATTTAAACTGACTCATCTCGAAAAAGCAGGACAGGTCACTGTTTATGTAGTTGTTCTCCGGGTCATACCAGCTCAAACATCCTATTACTGTCTTACTGAAATCACTCTTACGAATTTTCTTTTCCAACATCCTAGTGTCAAAAAGATGCTTTAGTTTGTTATCCATTAGATATTGCTTAACTCTTTCAGCTAGATGAGCTTTGTTGTTTGCACACCTACTCAAAAAGCAATTGTACCCTGTGGTAAGAAACTACATCTCACATGATTCTTCATAGCTATTTAAAAAGGTGCAATTCTAGCTTTACTATACCTCTGGTTCGAAACTATAATGTCTGACTGCACTTTGAAAGGCAAATCATGTTTGCTGATATAGAATGCATTCTGCTTGCTTACAACTAGTGTATGTTGTTTGTTAGCGATGTCATCTTCCTCTTCATCTAATTTCAAGGAGATAGACTTGTGTAGTTCTAGAAGGATTCGAGCCCGAATCCTTCCCACTCAAATACAACCATACATCATCTGAATATAAGATCCATTCTGCTGAAGTTGATTTATATTATTTCAAGTATCTATAAACCAAAAATCAAGTATTTTAAATACTTTTTGCCCATGCATCAAGTAAGGAAAAAAACAGACGGCCTAAATAGTGAGTTAGTTAGTTTAACGGTGTAGAACATTTGAAACTTAACAAAAATTGGTTTGTAGGGGTTTTTAATGTTTAGATCATGATCAAATGGCCGGATCGAGAATTTGTATGTATAAAGGCATGATCTAACCAACTCACTACTTTCGGCCGTCCATTTTGCGCTGCTTGATGGATGGGCAAAAAGTATTCAAAACACTTGATTTGTGATTTTTAGTTACTTTAAATAATATAGATCAACTTCAACGGAGTGGATCTTGTATTTGAATGTTGGATGTTGGTATTTGGGTAGGAAGTACTTGGGTTCGGATCCTTCCGGAACTACACAAGTCTATCTCAATTTCAATCTCTTGATAAATACACCTAACTTTTGATTGTATTACTGGTTCATCAAAACTGCTCTTCACTTTTTCTTCCTTTTTTGTTCTCAGTTGAATAGAAATATTACTGAACCAAGGAGCACTGGAGTTATTGGTGATAGAGGATCATTCTCAAGAGAAAGTAAGTAATAAAGTTGTGCTATATCTTTCTCAATATTGTCTTCTTTAACCTCTTGTTTGCAGCAGGATAATTTATGATTTCAGGAGAAGTGATTTAATGACTTTGGGCATAAACAAGCTTTGCTAATACTCATTCTTCTTACTCTTGCTGTTTAGCTGATCTAGATTTTTTTTTTGTAGTTCTATGAATCTTTATTTGTTAGAAGATATTTTTGGTGATGATAAACTGGATGTACCCTTTTTAAAATAACTGCAGAAAAAACTGTTTGAATAATATTTTTAGTTAATGCAATAAAACTTTTTATTGCATCATTGGTAAGTTTTTTAATCTGCAAACTTGAAACGAAGATGTGCGCATTCCTTTGGGACAAACTATCATGTTATATTCTGTGGAGATCTTCTGAAGATTAATTCTGTCCACAGTTCTTGTATGTACTTGTGTTGTTTTAACAATTATTAGAATGAAAATAGAAATCATTAGCTCAATAACTCATGTCTAGCTATAGTTATTCAAAGAGAGAGAATTTCCTACAGGTTCGTGGGAGTTAAAAGTTTCATGCTATGAGATCCAGTGATGGTGCATCATATCATAGTGTAGGAGATAAGAAAAGTCTGGGAAGGGGCACAGGCAAGTGATTATCTTGTAAAATAGACAATATGTCCTTAAACTGTTTGGCTTCTGATTGCGGGTTTGTTAACTCTAGTATAGTAGCAAACTCATCGTCTTTTTTTTATCCTCTTTGACTTATTTGATGCCCAAGAGATGAATATGTTCCTGTATAGATAATTATATTGCCTGATTTCTTTTGCTGAGGGTCTAGTCATCGTTTATATAAGCGACATTGAACCTCCCAGGTCAAATCTGAAATATCAGATTTATTTTTCTTTTCTTTTTTATTTTTGCCTCCATGTCTCTACCAGATCTGGAAAGCTAAGCACTTGTGATTACATATTGTTTTTTACATTCTGTAGAGGACATTACGTAATTATAACACTGTTTCTGACTTTTGGCTATTTTATCTTTCACTGATTTTGTTACTTTCTTCTAATGTTGATAATGCAAAAATTAATGATGTTCTTGCCACATAAATTGTGAAAATTGTTATAATCTGGATTAGTAGCGGTTGTGTTGATCTTTTTATTGGTTTAAATTTAGTTGGACTCGTGCTATCCCTATTCTGATCTTGAGCGGCATTCCTATTTTGATGCTTCTAATGTTGATACAGCAAAACTTAATGTTGCTTTTTTGGTGTAATCTGTGGATCTTTTTCCGCTTTAATGGCATCTGATATCTTCACAGGTTCATCCACTGCAGACTGGGGACAGGAGGCAGACTTTTCAAACTGGCTGGATCAACAGATACTAGATGCTGAAAACGCGCAGGATGGTAAACGATGGTGGTCGCAACCGAATACATCTGCAGCTCGGTTTGCCAAAACAAAACCACTACATAGAACATCCTCTTACCCTCAGCCACAACCACAACCACAGCACTTGAGTGAGCCTGTTCTCGCACCCAAGTCTTCTTTTGCTTCATATCCCGTGCCTAGTGGTCGATCTCAAGTTCTGACACGCCATTCTAGTATACCATCTCTTACTGGTGGTCTCCAGATGCCTTTTTCTGCACCAAATCTTTCACCTTTCTCTTCTTCTCAACTTCATTTAGCAGGATTACAACATGGGCTGTATTATGGTGGAAACATGGCTCAGTTTGGTCCTTCAGGCCTCTCCATTAATAGCAGACCTCAGAACCAATGGTTGAACCAGGCTAGCCTGTTTGTTGGGGAGAATCCTAATTTGTTGCCTAACATGTTACAACAACAGTTATCTCTTCCAAATGGGTTATTGCCTTCACAGCTATTGTCGCAACAGCAGCAGCAGCAGCAGCAGAGACTACAGCAAGTTCAACCATCACTTTCCCACTTTAAGCACTTGCAGTCTCAATTATTCAACTCCCATCCTCCACAGATGATGAACAAATTTGATACTATACTTGGGATGGCTGACCTTAGAGATCAAAGAGGGAAACCCCCTTCCAGGGGAAGACAGAGATTTTCTCAACAGAGTTCTGATACCAGCAGCCAGAAGAGTGATAGTTCTTGGCCTCAATTCAGATCCAAGTACATGACAGCTGAAGAAATTGAAAGTATTTTGAGGATGCAGCATGCTGCTACCCACAGCAGTGATCCTTATGTAGACGATTACTACCACCAAGCTTGTTTAGCAAAAAGGTCTGGTGGTTCTAGGATGAAGCACCATTTCTGTCCATCCTCTATCAGGGATCTTCCTTCTAGAGCCCGTACTAATAATGAACCACATGCGTATCTTCAAGTTGATGCTCTAGGGAGGGTCTCGTTTTCTTCTATCCGCAGGCCTCGCCCCCTCCTTGAAGTCGATATGCCATCTGTATCTGGGGATGGAATTCTTGACCAGAAATCTTCAGTGAAGCCCCTTGAACAAGAGCCTATGTTGGCAGCCAGAATTGCTATTGAAGATGGACTTTGCCTTCTCCTTGATGTGGATGATATAGACCAGCTGTTACTGTTCAGCCAGCCACAAGATGGTGGATCACAACTGAGACGGAGGCGGCAGGTCCTCTTGGAAGGTCTTGCTGCATCACTTCAGCTGGTTGATCCACTTTGCCCAGGTGAAACTGGGCATTCTTCCGGGCTCCTATCAAAGGATGACCTTGTGTTCCTTCGTCTGGTCTCTCTTCCAAAGGGCCGAAAGCTGCTTTCTCGCTTCCTTCAGCTTCTTTACCCTGGAAGCGATCTCACTCGAATAGTCTGCATGGCCATTTTCCGCCACTTGAGATTTTTGTTTGGTGGCCTGCCCTCTGATCCTGGTGCAGCTGGGACAACAAGTAATCTTGCTAGAATTGTCTCTACTTGCGTTCATGGAATGGATCTTGGTGCTCTAAGTGCTTGCCTTGCTGCTGTGGTTTGTTCTTCGGAACAGCCACCTCTCCGCCCACTTGGAAGCACTGCTGGTGATGGAGCCTCTATAATCATAAAATCAGTTCTGGAGAGGGCAACTGATCTGCTTACCGATCCGCATGCTGCCAGCGGCTACAGCATGTCCAACCGATCACTGTGGCAAGCGTCTTTTGATGCATTCTTTGGGCTTCTCACAAAATACTGCCTAAGTAAATATGATAGTATAATGCAATCTCTGCTTATGCAATCACCTAGCACCTCCCTCATTGGGTCGGAAGTAAGCAGAGCTATTAGCAGAGAGATGCCTGTGGAGCTACTACGCGCAAGCATTCCGCATACTGATGACCACCAGCGGAAGCAGTTGCTTGATTTTGCTCAGAGGTCCATGCCAATTACTGGATTCAGTGCTCATGGGCGCAGCAATGGGACTGAATCAGTGCCTGGCTAATGGACAATGATAACTTGAGTGGCTTGGCTGGGTAACACGTTTTATTGAGCACTTCTCTCTGCATCATGCTGTGAGTAGTAACATATGTATGCCTCCCACAGATCTTGAAACTTGCTGATGGTGTGTGCAACATAAGCACAGGTTTCAGCATCTGAAGAAATCAGGTGAATTGTTTGTACCTTTTCCTCAAAGATCTTTATATGGATATGTTTCACTTTTACTCTTTATCATAAAATTAGGTCATCCGTATATGTATTGCTCTAGTGGAGTAGTGACTTGGAGTCAGTCCTAGGGAGAGTAGTTTTGGTGCTCTTTGTGGGGACTGTACGACAAAATGTAGTAGTGATAGATATCTGTACAGGTTCTGTTGCTGAAAAACTGTCCTTTTCCTCTGTTAAATGCCCCAAGGCTAGTCCGTTTACGCTTTTAATTAGTGACGAGCTTCTGATAACTACCTTGTGAAACAGGGCCTGTCATTATAAAATATCTTCCAGTTAGCTGTAAGGTTAATTTCTCCCTGTTCTTGATTCTTGTATATGGTGTAGTTTGCGAGTGTTTAACGATTGGAGAATGTTCTGTTCCCTCTTATTTGGTGTGGAGCCACCTATAATATGCTCCTTTACATGTTAATTTGTTTTCTTCTTCTTTTCTGTCTTTCCGTTCACTGGTAAAAAGAAAAAGGTCACATTATATTGCTGCTCGTGCAGACGTGTACGGTTATTTCTTTCTGTTTTTGATTCTTGTATGTGGCGCAGTTTGTAAGTGTAAAACATCGTTGAAGTTTTCTACTGTGTCCCCTGGGCCTTTTATTTGGCATGGGAGCCACTTATAATATATGCTCCTTTGCATGATGGGTGAGTGTTCTGTTGTTTATATTATATTGCTCCTTGTGTTGGATTTATCAGAATCAGAAGATTTTCTATCTGCTTGGTTTCAACCTCTTTTATCAGCTGGATGACCCTTAGTGCAGAGATGTGTTTGTTAGGCTTGTGGGAGTCCAGATTCTCATTGAGCCGTAGAGATCATCACCTGCCATATTGATAACTTATTTTTCAATGGAGATGCATTTGGGCGGGATCTCCCATCTTCTGTGCCTCGTGAAGAGCAGTTGTATGGGTTTGCGCGGAAGGATAGCTAGCTCTCACTTGTGAAGTGTCCTTCCTGTCTTTATATCACTGTTAAGTGTTTTATCCTCGGCTTACATGTTCACGTGGAATTTGTCTTATTCTACATGTTTTTGGTTGGCTGATGTAATAACGATTCACCGCCCTTCCACGATTGTAATAATTTCAGGTATTTACATATGCGTATATAAATATTGTAGAGAGAGTATTTTTTTTGATGCGAAAGGTTTCTCCTCGAAAGCGTGTTTTTTTTTCTCCTGACAATAGAAGGATCTATAGCGGATCTTGTGAGAATTCTTCGCCACGATTCGTGATTCAAGTGGAATAGAGAATTTTGGGGGGTTTGAAGAAAATGGGGAATTGCATGTAGTTGCACACAATTGCATTTAGAAAGAAGAAGGAATCGACTTTCTTACATAGAGGAGGTCAATCTTAGTTCTAACCATCGTAAGAGTATCCTAATCTTTCAACATATCTTATCCGTTGACTCGATTCAGCGACCCACATTGGGCACTTCACTAAACCAATTCAGATTAGGAATATGTCAGCTTCTTGGGATAGGCTTAAATTCTGATTGGGCTTAACCTTATCATAGGCCGGCCCAGACAAATCTAACATGCTCCTACTCGCACAATAGTAGGACGTTTCCATCTTAAACCATACATCAACTTCGCATTCTTACAACCATACTGATTGTTGGATTGTGCGACTATCAGGACCATCTGGAAGCGGTGAGCCACTAAACTAAAAACTCTTAATCAGAATGAGAACAACTCTTCTAATCTTTTGTAAAATTAAGTCATGATCACCACTTACCCCAGATGTACCAGTTCACATCTTCAGATTGAAAAGTTCCAATCTCTCAATTAATAAAGGAGAATATCCATCCACTACGGAACAGTCCGGTAAGGCCACACCTCATCAAAATGAAGTTCTGGATGTAGACATTCTATCAGAAGATGTGTAGGTAATCTTCTTTTCGCATTGTTGTCATTCCAGATAAAAGCAACTGCTTTCCTAATCACTTACTGTCTAGTTGAATCAATCATGACTAAATGGAGAGAGTTGAAATAGTACACTGTCTTTAGCCTTCTCGACACAACCGACTGTCCCTAAGGGTAAATGTAAGAAGCACAATGACCAAATGTGTTATCCACAGATCATTTGGCTTACACCGGTAGCAAAACAGGGATCCATTCGCCTACCCCAACATGATTGTTTTCAAGCACAGATAGTATGCTTGTGCATTACGGTGAAGCGACTCCTTGAGCGCAAAAGACGACACCGTACAAACCCTAGTCTATTCGTGGGCCCACTGTGTTTAGACCTGCAGCCCCCCTTGGCAAGCGATCCCTCGCTTTCAATGGAGATGCACGTCTGGCCATGCAACAAGTATGCAATTCTGGAAATCTATTTGTTCGATGACATAGCAAATTAGGATACAACACCCAAGAGTGATCTCATCTTTACTCAGTTTGACGCGATGTTTCAAATATATTCATGATGCTACCCTGTGATCATATCGATTGGCACATACATAACCGCTTGCATCTATTTAAGCCCGTTGCCCATACAATGTCAAAGGCGATTGTTCGTGTGGGATTACCATTCTTAACCTACCTGAATGCCTAATTTCTGTGCTCATTTAAATTTCAAATATCTCAACAAGTTTTATGCATTAATAGATAAACTATGTTATTGATTGTCAACCATCCAAAAATAGTGTATCATTCAGAAAACATAAATCGATAGAGAAGCATCATAAAATGCCTTTATAAATAGTACATCTACATCACCATCTACTAGACCCTAAGGTCTGACATGACACAAAATCAACGTAGACTCTACTACTGGCTCAGTCAGCGGATCAGCAACCACGCGCTCTGTCAGTATGTCTCAAGTATGACTTTCTTCTAATGAGTTTTTGATGAAGTAGAACTTTACATATATGCACTTAGTTTTCGTATGGTATCTTGCAATTTTTGCATGACTTATCACTACCATGCTATCACAATGAAGAGTAACTGGATCTGATGCATGTGGTACGACCTCAAAGTCCCGAAGAAATTGCTTCAGCCAAATGGGTTCTTGCATTGCTGAAGCTATAACGTACTCAACTTTCATTTTTGACAGTGCTACTACAAACTTCTTGCTACACCAGGAGATAGCCCCTCCTCTAAGTAAGGTGTTCACAGAAGTTGATTTGCACTCATCCAGATCGCCGATATAACCCGTGTTTGTATATCCATGGGCCACAAATCCTAACCTGCCATAAGACAACACATGCAATTATGCCTCCATGTATCTCAATACCTCTTGATGACACTCTAGTGAGAAGGACCGGATTTGATTGGAAATGACTCAGTAATCCAACGACAAAGGATATACTGAGGAAAGTACACAACATTGTGTACATCAACCACCCTATAATGTTAGAATATAGTATACACGCCATCTGTTGTTTCTTCTAAGGGGTTTGCAGACAATCTTGAAGGCTAAGGCGATGGTTCTTTTCAACTGGAGTCGATATGGGCTTTGAGTTGGCATCTTAAATATTTATAAGATGTTCTTTAGATATGTCTCTTGCGAGTGACCAAGAACCCTTTTAGATCGATCCTCATAGACCTTAATTCTGAGCATGTAACTCGCATTACCTATGTCTGACATGTGATTTGACAAGTGTACCAATCGTTGGAAAGTAATATAGTGATAGAGTATAGTGTCGAACTCAGAGGGATTGTAATCTACCAAGTACCGGACTAATTTAAACTAGCTTTATTTGAAACACTGATTTAAAGAGAGCTGTGAAAAGTAAACTAAGAACAGGATTTAAAAGAATTGACTATATAGGAGAAAGTAACTAAGGCAATTGATTTCGGTAATATAATCAAATATAGAACAAGTGCTTGTGCTAGCTAATTTATTTATTTATGTTAACAAGCGAAATACCCTAAGCCAATTAATATTCTCTCTCGAGCAAAACTAATACCATCACCTCAACGAGAACTTACAACCTCTCGATTTAGTAGATTTAGAAGCTAAGAAATGCATGAAGATCTGTGATCTTTCTCATATGATTGCACATCCTACGTATCTCATTTCGATCTCAACATGTGAGTTTGTGGTCTTATTTCTATGATGCTATACTAAGTTATCTTCTCTTGGTCGCAAACTTAATCATTTATATAATTATGGCCATCAATTATTAGACATGAAATTAGAAATAAAGACTTAACATAAAAGTAAACTCCTAATACTAATACAAAGTAACAAGTTTATATCATAATAATATCTACATTAACACCCTAACCTAAGAGAATAGTTCATAATTAGAAACGTGCAACTCATGATTTTCTTAATTAAAGACATAATCAAAAGTAAATTATAAAAGAAAAGAAAAGAGAGAATTAATTTAGAAGAACCCTAGATCTCATTCATTGCTGCTCTTCTTCTCCAATCAGCCAAGACTTCTAAAAGTAAAAACTAAATTTTTATTGAGAATTTTAATTTTAGAGAGTCCCTATTTACAATGGTATGGATGTCCTTTTATAGACCCCAGAGATATTCAGAGTCTAAGTAGAATTCACAGAGGAGTCTCCTAATCGTACAATAATTACACAAGAAATTTAGCTCTGATTTCTAAAATTAGACGGCTGTGTGGCCGTCCGGTCGGCTACATAGTTGACGATCACGGTCAACGCTTATTCTGAAATGTAGACGAAATAACATATTGAGCTGTGTATTTTGATTTTTCACGCGGCCGGACTGGGTTGGCTGCATGGCCGGTCTTCTGATGATTCTGCCTCTCAACTTTTTGCCATCTCTTTTATGTATGATTGTGATCTCTTTTAGAATTACTGATTCTTCTCTGAATTTTCTGATCTCTGTATAATAAACTGCAATCATTTTTTTTTATCGATTTTCTCTCTTTTTCTCCAGTTTATGCTCTTGACCTAATTTTTGCAAAAAACATAAGAAATATACACATGCAACATTAAATATGGAAAATAATAGGCATAAAGGTAGTAAAAACATGTATATAAATTACATTTATCACACTCTCATACTTATCTTTTGCATTGTTAGCCCAAAGACTATTGCCCTTTGTTTTGATGATAAAAAAACACATGTGGTTATAGATACTAACAATATCATCTATAAAAGTTTCAGGATTTTCTTTTATTGCATTTAGCTTCTTCATGAAGACTCACACATTTTTTGAAGCCCACAAAATGATGATCCAACACTCTAGCACAAACAGATACAAACATGGAACTTTTCACGAGTATCCAGCTCAAAGGATCAAGATGAAAAGATAATAGCTTTCATGAGAAGATTTGTATTTTTGTATTTATGTAAGAATTTAGTTTTGTTAAAATTAAGAGTAGGGATAGTATTAGCTCATGAGATTCACACACACACAAACTAACTTTTATCTCTTATATTTTGAAAATTATTTTA